>CM026571.1:13719836-14319836 GCA_015143295.1 Tetracentron sinense
TCCCGATCTAATCTCATTTGGTGGAAATTTCCATTGACTTCCTCGATAAAAAGAAAGGTGTCCCCCCTGCCGTCGTAGGAAGAACACTCCCCAGAATAAATGAAACGGGCATTAAACACCTTGACGTCGAGTCAATGAATAGAAAAGGGATGTTTTGGGCAACCGATTCCGGTTTGACCAGTTCAATTGGTCCGATTTGATTGTATTCTTTTATTACAAAAAATATGTTTGCCTTTAATTGTTGGTTCTTCAGATTTTAACCTATTTTGTCACTAGTTCTACAGTTAAATCAGTCGGTTCTTCTGATTCCCAATGTTAAGACTAGTTTTGACAACAGGTCGATTTTGGTGGTTTGGGGGATCGGTTAACTGGTCATTCCTGGTTTTACCAGTTCAACCAACCGGTCCAATTTTCAAAACACTATATTAGCCCCAAAGTTGAGTTTGAATTGGCTTCAAGCTAACCCTCTCGAAGGACCAGCCTGGCCTAAACTTGTATTATATATATACTTACTAAATCTACTTAATGTGTATAATAGTTAATATTTATGCATTTACATAAGCCACTTAAGAAACATAACTTATGTAAAATTGAATGATGGAGAGTCTGTTTTGTGTGTAATTGATACACAAATCTTGTGTGCCCATAGAAAAGACATGTTAATAAAAATACAAGTTGTGAAAGACGAATTCAGTTCGAGTGTTTTTACCAATAAATTTACAATTTGTGTGTGTTGCACTATAATTCTAATTATGATGGTACATAAGATCTATGTGTCAAGTTGCACACACAATATGGATCAAGTGATGGAGATCTAACAACCCCAATTAACTAATTCCTAATCTTAACAACACATCCTATAATCTCTTGGCATCCCTACCTTATTACCTCTTTCAAATCTTAGGTACTCTCCTCTTAGCAACTGATACAAGCAGCTGATTCTTTTTGGGTTGGGCTAACTTGGGCTTAGTTTGATCCCAAAAAAGGTTAATTGGGTTGAGTTTGGTCACGGTTTGAGATAAATAGGCGGGATTTGGAATTGGTCTCATCCTAGCCTGGCCCGAGGTACAGATGGTTGCACATTAGATAGGCCACATTTCAGTAGGTTTAGCTGGGCCAATTATCAGTTTTCTCGAGCCAAATTTGGGTTTAGGTTGGGTTCATGCTAACATTGGTTCAACCAAAAAGGGGGGAATGCTCGTGTTCACAAATATTAGTGAACTTGGTAGCGTTTCCTAGTCTTTTACTCCAATGTATTGAATAACATTCTATTAAATATAATAATAATTTAGTATTTTCATATGAGACAATTCATTAAACGGTAGTAAATAACACTTAACACTTAATGTTTCAAGCCGTCCAATAACTTGTCAATGGTTAAAATGCATGATAGCATAACATTAAAGTCATGTTTTTTCCCCTCATAAAATTGAATAATACAGGGCACAAGATTAGAAGTCATTCATCAATACATCACCAAATAAAAAACTTGTACACTCTAGAAAGGAGGCGACTCTTGGGTAGTGTTTCGATACACTTAAATTGACTTTTAATAACTTTTGACTCTTAAAGAGTTGAAAATATATTAAAATGTCGTTTGGTTCAACACTTAAGAGTGTAACTTCTCCATGAGTCAAAAATCATAAAAAGTCAAAATATTAACTTTTACAGGAAATTGCCCCCAACTAACTTTTATAGAAAGTCAAAAAAAAATTTAAATTATATTCTAAAAATTATTTTAAAGAAATCATTCACTTCCCAGATAAATTTATCCAAACAAGCCATTGGAGCTGTTGTAGTGCCTTCTACACAATTATCAGAAATGGGTGGGATCGATTAGTTGGTGTAACCACATTGTATGGTAGCCAAGGGCGGAGCCGGGGGGCGAGGAGGGCCATGGCCCTCCAAATTTTTTGAAAATTTGCCAAAAGGATGGCCAAGAAGGCCATATATATATATATATATATAGTATCTAAATTTTATATATAGTGGCCCCCAAAAAATATTGTAAATTTTTTTATATGTATAATATAAAGGGATTAATTCTTTATGTGTCCCTTTGAACCCTAATTAAGATTTCTTATCTTTGAAATTAAATTTTTTAATAAAAAACAAGGGTAGATGTATAAACTCTAGGGTGAGTAAATTTTAACAATTAATGGGTGTTAAAAGGGACATGCATCAAATAGGAGAGGCGCGCATTCTATTGAACATGGAACGTGCGTGTGAAAAAACAATCTACATAATATAAAAATATAGTAATTTTAGAGTAGCGATTAGCCCTCCATTTGACTACATATTCAAATGCATTCCCATTTCATCATCTTTAACCGTGGTTAAGCTTAACCAACTTAAAGTTATTATTATTTTCTAAAAATCAAGGTTAAATAGATGAATCCTAGGGGTAAGTGAATCTTAACCATAGTTAGTAGGTATTAAAAAGGTGGGCAAAAACCAATGAAGACCGGCATTTTGTTATATAGTGGAAATGCGTGGTAAGTTAACCATTTTTCTTAATTTCATTTATATAATGACTCTATTAAAAGAAGGGGGGGGGGGGGGGGGGTATGTTTTTCTTGTTACTAGTCTCTTTTTTGGAATGCAACATTAACGAATTTTATGACCACGCTTAACTCATCACTAAAAAAAAAAATCTCTGGGCTACACCCCGTACCCAAGGGCCCCATGCCCAAAGCTCATTAATTTTCTTGATATATGTAGTTTGGCCTCTTTAAGGAAAAATTCTTGGCTCTGCCTCGGATGGTAGCAATGAGTGGGGACGATTAGTTCAGAGGTTCGACTCGATTCTAGTAGTCTCTGCCCGGACCTTCTCTGTATAACATGAGGCTCACCACCCTACTACTTTGGCACAACCCATCATTCATCATTTATCTAGCGGGGACATAGTCAGGCTCGAAACTTTTATGTAGCAATTATGGTGTAGATAAATCATATCCAAAATCCAATACATTCGGATTTGTAAAATTTGTAAAAGATCCTTGAAATTAATAATTACAAATGTTCTAAGTAAGACAATTTTTAGGAATACTTAACTTAAGTATGAAAATATCTTAATACTAAATCTATTCCATTAAACTTGTTTGGGAACATGTTCTTTCATGTCCTAACGAACTAAGCTATTATGATTAACACTGCTTAAATAAGATAGTTGTACGTGCTTTTGTGCTAATCTACTACTAACCACGGTACTGTGGTACACGCTTTCACTAACCATGTGCATTAAACATTTTCTTAAATGGTTGACAATTTTATCCTTATAAATAAAATAAAATAATATAGCTTTAAGTTCAACTTACTAGTAGTGCTGATTAGAGATACTAGTACTATACATTATAGACGTGTCATCTTGTTCAACTTTAATAAATATCTTACTCATTTGCTTTTTTACCTCTTTATATTTGCAATGACACCATTCATAGATTTTTTTTTGTTGGCCGCAACCCGGTTAGTAGGTTAGTTTTTGTACTAAGTCATGGGCGGGTGGAGATGACAACACTCACACCCTCTTGAGTGTGGAACCTGGATCAATGGAGTGGTGATTAGCACACACTGACGATGGGGCAAGCGATGCTTCCCACCATTAATAGATCCTAATGGGTAAGAATGTGTAGTAAAAATTGTATAGGAATGGCTAGCTTAAAAGTTTCTCCAGCTATTGGCCAAACAAGCTTTTGGATCTTATCTAAGATTCAAACCTACATTATCCGATAGTTTTAATTGGACAATCGATAGTTCTGCGATCTTTAAGCTACACATCTCAACTTATCAGTTAAGCATTACCAACTGCTACCTAAGTATTGTCACTTTAATTAAACTCTTTTTGTTTGCTTAAATTTTTTAATGCAAGTTATTATAAGACATGTACAATGAACCTAAATAATCTCAAGATAGTCCATAAGAACATTTATCATTTGAGAATGATCTCATAAAACAATACAAGAAGGTAATTTGAGAGTCAAACATCTATTATTCATTATTCATATGGACTCTATTATTGAATTATCATAATTAGCATTCGTTTATTAAGATGTATCTTCCAATACACAGTTGGTTAAAGTATCTAGCTCCCTTGAGACATTCGGCGGTTTTATATACTTTACCAGGAACATGCAATCTTTAGATTAGCGACTTAGCGTTAAGATATATTGACCCATTGTTTGACTGTATTTGTCTTAAAGAGGCCAATGGTGTCACAAATTCTTTGATAGTTCTTTATTCATCCTTTGATGTTATGAAAATCTACACACCATGGGACTAGCCCAGTGGTAGTGAATCCCCTCATTAGGAGGGTGAATATGGGATCGAGTCCCACCATGTGGGCGTTGTGATTTCCCCACACTTTGCGTTGAGTAGATAATAACCCCTAACCCTAGACAGTGCAAAAAAAATGTTCTGAAAATCCTAAACACCTTACCTAAAATGTATTAAACAATTCTCATACTTCAAAAAAATTGTATTAAACCTAATTTGGAGGTCATGAAAGTCATAGTTTCAGACTCAAGTGAAAGATCATTGTCACGGTTGCGCTTAGTAACAAATAATCAGCTCACCTCTTTTATACCCTTAGATCATAGAGAGTGGCCAGGATCAAAAGACTCTTTAAGACTCATTATTATGCTGATTTTATGAATTACCGAAAATACCATTTTAAGGTTTAAACACTTCAATATGTCTCTTCTTCTCCTCCAACACATTCTCTTTCTTCCTTTCTCTAATGCCTCTCTCTTCAAAGTCTCTCTGATTGATGCGAAGAAAATACAGTCGGTGCGAAGCTTTTCCGGCTCCCTTCATGTTAGAAGCTTTAACCCCTCTTCTCTTTGTTGCTGAAATTTAGGGTTTCATAACCCCCTTCTCTCCTCTCTCTTTTCTTGGTAAAAAAGTTTCAGAAATTTTGTGATTTTAATGTGGAAATAAAGTTCTCTTATCAATCTAAATCACCCAGATTTTTTTTCTGTTCGATTTTTTTTCTGAGGAACAGTCCACCAAGGCCAAATAATCTATTGTTATGTGTGTGTTTTTTAAAGTATTGGATAGATTAAGGGTTATTTGAGGACTGTTTCGAGTCGTGGATCAATTGTAACTCCATGATGGCTTCTCTTCCTTGTTTGAAGAGTGACTTTGAGATGTGATATATAGTTTCAACAAATAACTACGATAGGGTAGGTTGACTGTATCACCTATCAAGGAACTGAGAATAACAAATAATAAAGATTTATTAATTCACACACTTGTTTAAACTAATAGTGTATACAAGTTCACTAATCAATGCAATTACCATTAGAAAAATGTAAGCAATTTTCTTCTTGTACAGAACTAGAAGCCTCATTCATCTTCGATAACTGGAAAAGTCATCCTAACTTGTCCATTGCTTACGGTCCAAAAAAAAAGGTGCATTGCTTATTTAGTGAAGTGGTTACTTGACCACTCCTTGGTTCAACTCATGTTTTTGGTCATCAGAAGTCTCCAAGACTTTTTGTACACCTAGTGTGCAAACTGATCTCAGGAACTTTTAATTGAGTTTAGAGATCAGCAATCAAAATTGGTTTTTTATCTAATACTTTTTAATATTAGATTAATGTGCAGAACCTATCAATGGTTATGATCAAAATAGGAGGATTAAACTTATACTAAATGCTAAGAGATGGATAATTGATATTCGACTACTAGACAACAGATTGCAATGTTAGGATAATTGCACCAAATATATCTTCAGTAACCCATCTCTTCTTTGATGATTTTTTAGGTAACATGAATTTCAACATTACAAATGACAGAGATAATGATGTGGAACTCTCATTGGAAAGTACTAAGGGACAAGACGTGGCATTAGACATGGATTCAAATGTAGAGAATGTCGAACAAAAGGTGTAAGTGGCTGTCATACCCAGGTTCCATATTCATGGTCTTTCACCATTTGCGACAAGATTATTGTCATTAGGATCTATAATTGTGGTGATGAGGAAGTGTCATCCTAATGAAATGATAAGAGCTATGGATTTGTATAAAGTCACCAACTTTTGGAAGGGTAACTGTATACCTGTATCTCCTCCTACAAATCCATCGTCGAGTATCACAATACCACAACTTATGCAGTTCATGTTTCATTTATCTACCAACTTTTCTTTTCACCGTGGTTGGAATCCACAACAATTGGGTTTTCTTTTAAATATTTTTTTTCTTGTTTTCTCTTCATATGGGAGAGCACATTATGTGTACCACTTGACTAAAAAAGGGGTCTGGCCTGATAAGCAGGAGTCTAACAATGCAAATTGCACCAAGTATAAAATCATGCCAATTGCACTAGGTATAAAATCATGCCACAAAAAAATTGATCTCAAATTCTTACCATGTCATGCGTCCAACTCACAAGATCTATGCCTAAGATAAAACACCATCACATTACCTTAATCATCCAATCCATTACATTTTTTTCCATATTTCACAAAAACTTAAATTTTTGTTAGTGCAAAAATCAAATAAAATTGTTCTGTACAACCATACTATCAATTAACCACCAATAGACCTGTTTGAAATGTTTACACCTAAAAGGCCGTATCCCTTAAGTAGCTTAGTTCCATGACATGAAAAGGATTGGGACTTTCAACAACCCAAATTAGAATTTAGAGTATTTCTTGAGCCGGTTTTACTTGTATGTTTGACATCCTTAGCTGGTGCACAAAGTGTAATATAACACAGATAAACATAAGGTAATCTGCATATAAGCTAACCTTGCAATTGGAGATTTTAAATCAATCGTTAGGACGTAATGAAGCTCAATATGACTCGTCCAGCATATGCACCAACCAAAGTCTCTCCTAAGCCCTTGACAATTTGTTCTTGCACCAAGGAAGGGGAATAATAGGTATGCACTTAGAATGATTAAAACAATCAAATTAAGCTTACTTCTATAAATATCTCTGAGGTGTCACCCATAAAGGATTTTTTGTGTGAATCAAAACACAATCAGCACTAGTTATTTCTTGAACCAAAACGGTCATGTTATTATTTATATTAGCTTTCTTACAACTAACATATGCTCTTTCATTCCACTTTGAAGCCCAAACCTGAAAAGGGCGGGAGGAATAACAAGTAACATATGCTCTTGCTGCCTATTGTGCTATTGCAGAATGTTACATAGCAAACATATCAAACCATAAACACCCTGACTTGAGCAGATATAGTAAAACTAAAAGAGAAAAAGAAATAACAAGCATAACTATATTTCTATCAGATTCCGTGTTCTTCCTCAAAATATAGAAATCCACATTGTTAAATTCAACAAACCCTCTGTAAGACCAGTTTATGTGTATCTCAAACCTAAGTATGAAAAAGACAATTGAAATATGGGTAAAGAAATCTTTCTGTGTAATCTTTCCTTCACCAGCAAAACTTCTTTTTCTCCTCAACACGGAAACAGATCTCTCAATCATATATGCACAAACAAAAAATTTCTTGCCATAAATTCTCACACCCTGAAGCAAGCTTGTCGCCATCAATGTGTTGCCATAGGGACCACTTAAAAGGAAACAATGTATACTGAAGAAGGAGAAGGAGAACTGTTCTCTATTAAAAAGTACCCACAATTTTTTTTTATCAAGGGATATATCAAAGAATGGAAATAGATATATACTAAAAATTTACGAGTGTGCGTTAAATAAATACCTATTTATTTGGGCAGTTGCGCGAATCATGTTCTAGCTTCTTGCAAATGCGACAAACACGACTTATTCTTTTGCCACTTCCCTTTGTTTCTATGAACTTTGGGTCAAGTATATTAATTGTTTGAGAAGACCCATTGTGGCCTATATGCTCTTCATTGATTGATGCATTGATGTCCACTGAGTCACTTATATCAACGTCTTCAATGCCACTAGCCTCTTACTTTTTGGCTTTATGTGCTTCTTCTTCCTTGTTAATTTTTTCGCTTTTCAAAAGCCCTTTTTTAGGAGATTCTCCACCATATCATGAGTACGCTCATATAATGCCCCAGACGATGCAATCTTATTTGCCCAGTACATCAAATTAGTGTATCTCATGGACATCATTTTTTTTAAACCTTCTTGTATGCCATGGTCATACCCTGCAAACCCACTTTTTGCATCTTTTGTCCATCTTTTCATTATGTAATGTGGTGACAATTTAGAGATATGTTCCAATTTCAAGACACAGAACACAAACTTCTTGCAAATGCATTGTATTGATTGTCTAGTTTCAATAAATAACACCATATAAGCCTTCTTCAAGTTCGATTCATGTCCAACTTCATATTTATTCTCTAATCTTTCGTGCCCAACCAATGTCCCATAATAACATTGAGAAGCAACATATTCCGGTTGAAACTTTTTGAATATTTTGTGTGTCAATACATTAGCCAGTTGCCTTTCAATATTACTTTTTATTCTAAGATATGGTTGTTCATTTAGTGACTTGTAATCTTGCCTAACTTCATGTTCACGCCTCTTTTTAAAGTCATATCGTACCTTTTAACGAAATCAATAAGCGATGTTCTCATATTAACCCAATCTTTAAAAAAATTGTTCATGCTTTCACTTCGCTGAGTTGTAGACATATCGGCAAAAAATGTATCTCTTAAATATACTAGCATCCACATTCGACGCTCTCTCCACATGGTATTGAGCCAGTCAACTTCCTGAAGATTAAAATCTTGAATCATCTCATTCCAAAACTGTTCAAATTCCTCAGGACATTGTATGTCATAAATGCATTTGTCTCACTTGTCCCTAAAACCTGCATTTGTTCTATATACATGATTCAATTTATCAGGCACCTTTTGCAAAATGTGCCACAAACAAAACCTACGGATTGTTTGGGGGAAGACTTTGGTGATTGCGAGTCTCATCGCTGGATCTTGGTTGGTAATGATTGCATTTGGCGTCGATTACCCATTGCCTTTAGCCATTCCTCAAATAACCATACAAAAGAATCTTCTGTCTCAGCAACCAACAAGGTATACCCAAACACAATAAACTGTCGATGGTGATTGACTCCAGTAAAAGGCGCAAATGGCATCAAAAATTTATTCTTCTCGTATGTTGTATCAAATGATACAACATCTCCAAAATGAACATAATTTTGCCTTGCTCTGGCATCTACCCAAAAGCAATTACATAGTTGTCCTGCACTATCAAGTTGCACCGAATAGAAGAATGATGGGTTCTCTTGTTGCTTACCTCTGAAATAATCCATCATTCTTCCAACATCACTACCAGAGGTCTCCATTGCAGCTTTACTCCTTCTAATGACACCCCTCATATTTACTTCATCAAAACCAAGATTTTCATATCCGCCAGTTTCATTTGCCATCAGGTTATGACATTGAGATAGTCTAAGACCAAAGTCATTCCAATTTTTAATAAGTCTCTTGGAATTGTTAGTCATTTTTTTGATGATCGAAGGACATGTCTCTTTGATGGAGTGTTTAAGGCATGGTTATGTACCTCCACAAATTTATGCACTGTACATTTCTCATTCTTCTTAATCACTTCCAACTTTGCTGCACAACCAGTTCTTGTCTCCAATTGTGGTTCCTTCTTAGCATCCATTCTATCCACCCATTTTTGGTGGCTAGTACCCTGATTCGAACATACAAATCTACGTTAAATTGTGTCTTTACCATTTCTTAAACTATCGTTTCTCACACTAAATCTAGATATTCATACATAGGCATTGTAATGATCATATGAAAGTTCAATTGATTCAAACTTCATTCCAACATATGGTTTTTGATCTAATGAAACATTAGAAAATTATAATTTTGTCCCATCTACCTTGTCAAATGCCACTTCATTTCCCTCTTCATTGCCGGCTTCATATTCTATCATCGGCTCTTTATCTTTGTAATTTGTAGCGTTGAAATCCATGTTACCTAAAAATAATGAAAAAAGATGGGTTATTGAAGATGTAGTTGGTGCAATTATCATGACATAAATCTTATTGCTGAGAAAACCCATATTAATCGATGACATTAAACAATTAAGTACAAAATTAGAAGCAAAGTAATAACTAAGAGGCAATAGTTCAATTCTGGGCTAATGAAAGTTTCCATGAGATGTATATTGGCATGAAAAAAAAGTTCTACATCCGACTATTGTCATTACGCTATTGGGCTCTATTTTGGGCATGAAAGAACTGCTTGTTTGAGACTGATATGTTTGAATTTAACCTGGCCACTCTAAGTAGATGATGCATGGGTCAAGAGACAATGCAATGGGTGCGATTGAAGAGCAGCTTGACGAGCAAAACATCAACCCGAAACCGGTCTGCAAATAAACAGTTTGAAGATGACCTACAGTATTGATATTTCAGTATTGAGAGAGAGAGAGAGAGAGGATTGCCCAATACCAGTATGTACGTATTTGTAATGGAAAAGTGAAAAGCAAATATTCATGAAGACGAGTAACTTAAGTGAAACTTTTGCCTTGATGCTTTGGCCCCTAGCAATTGCAATCGTAAACATCAGTAGGTTCTCTTAGGTAAATTTTTTGTCATCTTCAACCAGAGAAAAAGTTCATATCCGCTGTTGAATTGTGTCTCTGTTTCAATGTTTTCCATCACATAAACCTATGAGCCACCACCGCATCCTTATATAGCATGAACATCTCTCGTGACATTTATTTTTGGAGATCCTGGCCCTTATATTTGCATCTAAGGTACCTCATTTACTACTTTCTGAACCAGTCTGGATGTCTAGAACCCACCATTATACGACTTCAATCTGGGAGATCTTCTATGGCAAAGCGCTGATCTGATCAGATCAAGATCAAAAGCAACTTAGAACCTACATGACTTCTCACATGCAATAGATTTGATCCATCATATGGGGGGAGGGAGTTGTGGCCCCACCATTCGATATTGACTGTAAACCCTATATTTCAAGAGAAGAAAGAAGAGAGGAGAGAGATGAGAAGGGAGAGTGAGGGTTAGATTTCTTCCTGGAGGGATTACGAGAATAGTTGTGCTGACCGGAGAAGCTCACGCCGGCTGGTGAAGCTTAGATCAGAGGGGATGAAGAGAGAAGGGGTCTTCTCGTTTTCAACTTGTTGAAGAGAAAGGAAGAAATAGAACGTGTTGGAGGAGAAAAAGAGACGTATGGAAGTGTTTAAACCTTAATAATTCATAAAATCAGCATAATAAAGAGTCTTTTGATCCTAGCCATTCTTTATGATCTAAGGGTATAAAAGAGGTGAGCTGATTATACCTTATAGTCATCTTGGTCGATTAGTCACCTCCTCTTCATATGGACTCTACTATTGAATTACCATAATTAGCATTCGTTTATTAAGATGTATCGTCCAATACACAGTTGGTTAAAGTGTCTAGCTCCCTTGAGACATTGGATGGTTTTATATACTTTACCAGTAACGTGCAATCTTTAGATTAGCGACTTAACGTTAAGATACATTGACCCATTGTTTGATTGTATTTGTCTTAAAGAGGCCAATGGTATCAAAAATTCTTGATAGTTCTTTATTCATCCTTTGATGTTATAAAAATCTACACACCATGGGACTAGCCCAGTGGTAGTGAATCCCCTCATTAGAAGGGTGAATCTGGGATTGAGTCCTGTCATGTGGGCGTTGTGATTTCCCCCACACTTTGCGTTGAGCAGATATTAACCCCTAACCCTAGACAATGCAAAAAAAAAAAATGTTGTGAAAATCCTAAACACCTTACCTAAAATGTATTAAACAATTCTCATACTTCAAAAATTGTATTAAACCTAATTTGGAGGTCATGAAAATCATAGTTTCAGACTCAAGTGAAAGATCATTGTCACGGTTGCGCTTAGTATTGTTGGGTCCTTTTTTCACTGTACAAAAGATTTTTTTTTTTTTTTAAAGTACAGTTGTGCTAGCCCTACACTAAGTATTCCTTACTCTCAGCCAAAACCAACATTTGTCATTGCTTTAAGCTAAAAACAACACTTATCCTTGTTTTAACAGGTGCAGGTTTATGGTTGAGTGTAGGAAATGCTTAAGAGTAAGATTAGCACACCTAAAAAAGAATTTTGATGGAACGCCCTTCGGAGGGAGATAGGATCACAACCAATTGAATTCAAGGGAATTCAATTACATACGGGGCACATATAGATTGGTTAAGGGGAAAAATTTTAAATTTGAATCCCCCTCTTCTTTTTCCCCTTATCCAATCCATGTGTGCCACATATACAATCAAATTTTCTTGAATTCAATTGCAATTGGTTGTGATCCTATCTCTTATGAAGTGGTTAGAGAGAGCCAATGAAGATCCCTTGGGTTCTCCCTTTAGTAGAGCTGCACATTGTGTCTAAGCCAATCTCTTTGTATTGGACCCAATCACTGAGTAAGAGTCCAAACAGAGCCCGAGGCATTCGGCCCAAGCTGCTGTAACCCTGGTCCAGTCCAGTCCGCCCTTTTTTCAAGCCGGGTCAGGCAAATCTCGGGTCCTGCCTGACCCGATTTTCGTTGCCTTAAATCTACGAGAATAGGCATTTTCACAAACATCGAGAGAGAGAGAGAGAGTTTCAGAGTTTCTGTATTTGGTCTTCTTCAAGCAATTGGCCATGGCGGCGGTAGCAACAGCAGCAGCAACATCCTCAGCTTCAAACCCTAATTCCCTCTCTCCATTAAAACCCTCAACCCTTTCTTCACGTCTGAATCTCCGAATTCCCACCACCCATTTGATCAAAACCCCTCTGAAATACCATTCTTCACCACCAAAATCGCCTCTAATTCCTCTCTGTTCCACCACCAAAACCCCCCAAACCACTTCCTCTCCCTCCACCACCACCTTCCATGGCCTCTGCTACGTCGTCGGCGACAATATCGACACCGATCAAATCATCCCGGCCGAGCACCTAACCCTAGTTCCTTCCAAACCCGAAGAATACCAAAAATTGGGATCTTTCGCCTTCATTGGTCTCCCTTCTACCTACACCACTCGATTCATCGATCCTGATCAATTCAAGTCCAAATACTCCATAGTGATCGGTGGTGACAATTTCGGATGTGGGTCGTCGCGAGAACATGCTCCTGTTGCTCTTGGTGCTTCTGGGGTCATGGCTGTTGTTGCAGAGTCTTATGCGAGGATATTTTTTCGGAATTCGGTTGCGACTGGGGAGATTTATCCTCTGGAATCGGAGGTTAGGTTGTGTGATGAGTGTTCTACGGGTGATGTTGTTACTGTTGAGCTTTCTGATAGCTTGTTGATTAATCATACTACTGGGAAGGAGTATAGGTTGAAGCCGATTGGAGATGCAGGGCCTGTTATTGAGGCTGGTGGGATTTTCGCTTATGCGAGGAAGACTGGGATGATTCCATCGCAGTCAGCTTCGAACTAAGATTCCAGTATGAGGAAGTTCTGTTATTTTGATTTATGTTTCTATTACTTCCCTACTGGTTTTGCTTGTTCTTCTTAATTTTCTGGCTTGATTGTGTTTTTTATTAACTCTGATGTGTTATTACAGGTTTGTGTTTATGGTTTTTTTTAATAAATATTTTTGGTTCTTTTAAGAATACTGTTTAGGAATGATTGGAATGCTAATGTTCCTTTCAGGTCATTTAATGATTTTAATCTGCTTTTCTAGTGTTTGTTTTCTTTGTGAACCTCAAAACACGAACTTATTAATGAGTAAATGAATTTCATATCATGAGCAACAACATCTTGACCCAAATGAGCAACATTCCAAAGACTGTACTGTAAAAGCAATCTTTGTCCAAATAACTCCAATCAGTTACTTACTATAGTATGAAATTTGTTGAAAGAAAACCGATAAGCTAGTTCCTAGAACATTATCCAAGTTCCTAGAACATTATCCAATGTCAATCTAAAGCCCTTATAAGAAAGGTCGAAGTCGACTTCATTTGATTCTCTGTGGGGTGAGGCTTTGAAGACTGCCATCTACATTCTGAACAGAGTAGGAGTCTAGGTCTTTGTAGAGGCCTCTACAACACTTGCTTGCCTGGAGATGTGCACCAGAGGCAAGACTTTACAATCTGCACAAGAAGAAGGTGAACCCTAAGAAAGAACTTGGCTATTCTTATGAAGTTCTTGCTACCTTGGTGCTCATCTTGACTGGATTTGACGGTTTTGATATGTCTGGTTTCTTTTACTCCGAGTTTTTTTTCTTCATGTTTCTATGCCTACCTTTGGTGGAGTTGGTTTATTTTTTGACGAACCCTTGTGTACAATTCCTTTCCCTGATTTTAAAATATTTGGATCCCTTTAACCGATCTAAGAAGGATCAAAAGAAAGAAAGAAATTGGTCCCTAGGATAGTTGTTATTACATTGTATATCTTTTGAGATCAAAGGGGTTTAGGTTCTATTACTTACCACATTTGACCGTGAAGAGTGGAGATAGGAAATGCTAGATTTATTGAGGATGGCGATATCAGTGGGAGAGAGACACCTAGCCAAGGCTGTCAACGGATACGGACATTATTTGTATCCGATTATGTTTATTCAGATACTTATCCAAATAGGTATCCAATGGTCAGATCTGATATTGGTATATCTGATCGATATATATATATATATATATCATATTCATATGACTTAACTGCCCTTAATGATATGTATTTTTTATGTAACCCTAAGACATTAAATTGTTATTTTTTGTAAAGAAGGACAAAAATAAATGAGGATAAAATAGTAATTTAATCATTTTAATGGACTTTGAATTGTTCTCCTTTTTAGGCCTTATTTTCTTTCTTTTCTCTTTTTAAATTTCTTTTTACTTAAGTAGTCGCAATATCCGGATTCAAATATTTTAATTGAAATCGGATACGAATACTTTATAAATTTCACTATCCGTTGGATATCTAATCAGATTCGGATAGTCCACTATTTGCTTCAAAATCACTTTGTTTACAACCCTAACCTAGTCTTATAGGATCTGAAAAAGATTCAATAATAACATCAGTTCACATTGTGCCTGATACCGTTCTCATTTTGTCCATAATGAAATGTGTAGCCACCACTTCTGGAGACGATGGAGACTCCGCTAGTCACGAGCACCAGCAGGTTATAGTTTAGGAGGTCACATTGTGAGTATGGTTCAAAATATCGGTATCGGTTGCCGTATCGGTAAGTCCAAAATAGGATACGTATCGGCGTATCGGTACTGTATCGGTTGGATACGGCGGAAAAATTCAAGATACGCTAAAAAAAAGCTTGGATACGCAAAGAAAAACTTGGATACCTTGCATAAAACCTCTTTTAATGCAAATATAAGCTAAAAACAAATTAAATGAAGACTTCCAACTACATTTATAATCATACATATGAGAGTTAACAAATTTATAAGTTAAAAAAGGCATGCGCACTGATAAATATGTATGAAAATACAAATCATGGTTACTTAACCAAGTGATAGAAGCTCACTTGCATTTATAAATCAAAATATGAAAATACATAGACCTTTGTATTCACAAATCAAATTACATACATGATAGAAGCTTAATACCAAATTGAGCTTTGTGCCAGCTCATACTCTATCATTGTGGGATCAGGAATTGAGTAAATTAATACATTATAAGTAGTCCAGACATGATGACACCACTATGTCCAAGTCATCATCGTGCAGTACATGTCCAGATACATTTGTACATATGTCTGTTACTGAGTCGTGATCTGTCTATAACTGTCAATCGAAGACTGAGACTGAGCATCATAACCAATGGCTCGTGATAAGTAGGGTTGGGCTGGGGCATCATAATCAATAGCTCCTGATAAATAGGGCTGGGCTAGGCCATCATAACGAGGGAGATAACCTTGTTTACATATTTATATCTAAAGTAAATAAAAGTAAAATCAAGTTAAAATCATTTACTTAAATAATATAATATGTAAAGAAGTTGTGTGTATCGGGTTTGTATTGTGGATACTAGTGTAAATGAAAGGAGAAAAAAAATTAATTGAAAAATCTCCGTATCGAGTGTATCGGGCCTGTATCGGTCCAATACAGTAGAGTTTTTTTTCCAGCGTACCAGTGTATCGGGTAGCTCTAAATAGGATACGTATCGGCCCGTATCGGTCGATACGTATCGATATTTTAAACCATGATTGTGAGTGCAAATTTGCATACCGAGTGACTACATTGTTTTCCTCTAGGAACATGATTTTGATATAGGGTTTTATCTTTGCTCAAGATATCGTTCATTCTACTCGATGGTTTCGTGACATCATAGATGAGTTGAAATCCATTGAACCAAATCAAGTTTGGGGCCTTGTTGAGTTGCCTCATGGTGTTCAATTCACTGTCTATAAATGAATATAAATGAGTATTCAAGACAAATAGTGATTCCAAAGAGAATGCCGGAAGGTATAAGGCTAGGTTGGTAACCAAAGGATTCACATGGAAAGAAGGGCTAATAATAAAAAAAATATTGTCATTAGTTTCCAAGAATGACTCCTTGAGAATTATCAAATTATCATAGCTCTAGTAGTGTTCTTTGACCTTGAGCTACATTAGATGGATATGAAGGCGTCTTTCCTCGAAGGTGACCTTCATGAGGAGTAAGCCTATTTGGAATAACCAAAACACTTTATTTTGGAAGGGAAAGATAATCTAGTCTATAGGCTAAAGAAACCCATATATGGACTGAAACATGTGCCGCAAAAAAATGGTACATGAAGTTCAGTAAGATAATTTCCTCCTTTTACTTTGAGGAGAACGTGGTCGATGAGTGCATCCATGTCAAAGTCAGCGGGAACAAATTTATATAGTTGGTCCTTTATGCGGATGACATACTGTGTGTTGTCAATGATTTGGATTTATTACATGACACAAGGCATTTTTTGTCATTAATTTTGAGATGAAGGATATGGGCAAGGCATTTATTCGTCATAGGGATTGAGATCCATTGAGACAGGACTTAAGGACTACTGGTATTGTCTCAGAAGGCTTATATCGACGAAGTGCTTGAGAGATTTAGGATTGTGAAAGTGAACAGCGTTACCTAGGCACTTAAGTTTTCCTAAATTTTGCCCAGCTGACACCTAGACACGACACGACACTCCTTGATGCTTGCCCATAAAAGTGTCATGGTGACGTCAACATTATGGTTAGGCACGTGTTGCTTCATGTATGTCATGCCATTTTAAAAATAAAATATATTGGATTGCTATGAATTTTTTTATCAATTTGTGTAGCGTTTTTGGAAACATAGAGGAAAAACTTACTAGGAGAACAACGACACCAACGACGATCAATAAGGACGCCTCTCTCTATCTCTTGTTGCTCATTTCTATTCTCTATACAAGTATTTTTCTTTTTTATAACTTTGGTATATACTATAAAAAAAAAGGGACAAATGGTTACTCCTCTCTATCCTTGTTATTATTTTTAAAAAAATTGAGATAATATTATATATATATATATATAATAATTTTTAAAAATCTATATGCCCGTGCCACCATATTAGGATTTTCATAGCTTGTCATGCCGAATACCTCTAGACACCTGGACACTTGGAACTCGTATCACATGCCTAGGTAACACTGAGTGAAATAATTAATTCAAACACCAAGATCTCTTTAGCACATAAAAATCGGAAACTCGAACTAAACGACATACTTGCCATGATGTCAATCTTGATTTGAAGCATCATGTCGAACCGTCTCCTTTGTGGATCTATATGGAACTTGGTCTTCTATCCTCTGAGTTCTCTCATTAGCATGGTTCAAAATATCGGTATCGGTCGCTGTATCGGTAAGTCCAAAATAGGATACGTATCGGCGTATCGGTTGGATACGACGGAAAAATTTAAGATACGCAAAAAAAAGCTTGGATACGCAAAGAAAAACTTGGATACCTTGCATAAAACCTCTTTTAATGCAAATATAAACTAAAAACAAACTAAATAAAGGCCTCCAACTACATTTGTAATCATAAATGAGAGTTAAAAAAGGTGTGCGCGCTAATAAATATGTATGAAATTACAAACCATAGTTACTTAACCAAGTGATAGAAGCTCACTTGCATTCATAAATCAAAAGTACGAAAATACATAAACACTTGTATTCACAAATCAAATTACATACATGATAGAAGCTCAATACCACATTGAGCTTCGTGTCGGCTCATTCTCTATCATTGTGGATCAGGATTTGAGTAGAGTGATACATTCGGATGTAATTATGTAAATATAAATTTTTATTTTTTATGTAAACAAGCAGGATCTTTGTTCATTTTTTACAAAATATAGAGATATCGGATCACAGTCAATTGCGATTAAGATTAACTCTTAAAGGGTTCAACAATATAACCTTGGTTTTTTAGAAAAATAAAAAAAATATTTAACTCTGGTTAAAAAGTTAACCCTTAAGATTAATATTTTTTTACAAAAACTAAGGTTATATTGTTGAATCCTAAGGGTTAGTGAATCTTAATCACAATTAGAGGTGGTTAAAAGGGATACGTGGTAAGTCATTAGTTACCATGGATGGAGATCTCCCCTATGGGATTTTTCTTTTTCACATAGTGAGAGTTGGGACCAAAGCCTACATACACACACATACTACTTCCAATCTAGCCTTCATAGATTAAGATACCTAAACCTTCTGCACTTTATGGGCCACCACCTTATGAGATTTTTGACAAGTGCTTAATTGACCAAGAACTTGCATTCCGGGTTTTGATCAAAGACTCAAAAGAAATCGTTCATTATTGCTAGACCATTCTAGAATAAGCTAACATCAGTTTGACAGGAACGTGTAGTTACGAGTTCACTAATGAGTTTCATGATTAGCTCCTAAATTAACAACCCATCCAGCCTCTGAGGTACTGGCAAGTTCATATCTTCCAAAGATTGAGATAATGCACTAGGAGAAATAGTAGGCTTGGGAGCATGTTGATGATAGTAGTTAGGGGCCATGTGGTTTGTACGGCCAGAAATATGGCATGCTGCTGTAAGAATCTGTGCCTCGGAGAATGGAGGATGAGCTCTACCATAGGAGGTAATGCTCTGAGGATATGTAGGAGGTGGGAGAAGATCTCGACCACATGCTCATGGCTGGCCATGAAAGGTAGGAGCTGAGGGCCTGCGATATTGAGTATAAGAGGGCAAAAACTGTGACTGATACTGCTGTGAAAATGAGTGCTTCTGATGAAAAGACTGTTGGTGCTGGAATATGTGATTGCTTTTCGAATTATTTTGACCATTGTTGTGATTTCCTCATTGCCAGGGCCATGGCCAGCTGATGTCGTGAAAAGGGTGACAAAACCCTACAAAATTGAGGACGTAGGATGAGAGGCATGAGATTTAGTTTTAGAGAGACATGACCTCATGCTGAAGAAGCATACGACGGAGTTCAGTGAACTTAGGCAACTGCAGTTGAGTGTCGAGAAAAGTCACAAGCATCTTATACACATATCCGACCACCAAAGAATATAATCACTTTATCTTCATTAGATTGAGGGTGCTGAATTCAGCTAGTTGATCAAAGAGCCCGAGCCCCTTCATTCCGTTCATGTACATTGATGGATATGTTACCTCTCTTGAAATTTGAGTTCAATTTGTATTTGCATGAGATCCACCTTGGACTGTCGAGCATAAGCTCACGAAGAGCAGTCCATAGAGCATTAGCAATTGTCAAATCCATTACTTGAGCAAGGATCTATTTAGAGAGAGAACTGTTGATCCAAGTGATGGTCTTTTGATTCATTGCTACCAATTCTTCATAGGCTGGATTTGTACTCAAGTTTCTCTGCTAATTTTGCATCCTCAGAAGGTGGTACAGAGGTGTCATCCAAATAACCTGTTAGACCATGCCTACGAGCCATAGGCATCATTTGTCCTTTCCAGATAATAAAATTGACTTCTGCCAATTTGACAAAGACAAGTTGGGTAAGCAAGGAATAGGAAGTATTGGAGGATGAAGACATGACTGGAAATTGAAGGAGAGATTCAAGAGAGAAGAAGATTTCTTTGTCTTCCTCTTTTATATAAATGCTTGATTACTGATCAAAAAAAAGAGAGAAGAAGAATTCAGATAGAATGTGGACTGAAACAGAGAAAACTAAACAAATCTATGTGCTGAAAGCTGCACAAATATATATACTGAAAGTTCCATGAAGAAATCAACCAAACTCTCTCTCTCTCTCTCTCTCTCTCTCTCTCGGGTTTTGGAGAAGATGTGACAGCAAGTTAGGGTTTTGATCCTTTCTTTTGAATTTTTATAGGTTCGCAATTTGATTTGAGAAATAAAAAGAAGAGAGGAAAGGGTTAAGTATAGATCGTGGATGAGTTCGATGAGAGATTGCTAGATTTAATGATATTTAAAGAATACTGAAGAAAAGGATTTAAAGACAATGACTGTGAAAAGTTGAGACTTGAGAGAAAGAAAGAGCAAGAAATACCTTAAGATCTTGGACAGGTAAAGGATCAACAGCTCTGATGCCATATTATATTATGAAAATCACTCTATCCAATTGACCGATCAAAAAAAAAATCACAATATCTAATTGTCAAAATATCCACTGAAAATGTCCAAGCCTCGTTGTTATGATCTGATTTTCTAAAATAGTTACAAAGAGTGAGAATATTGAATAACATATGGAGTTGAACCAGTAGCATGATTGAATTGGCTCTGTATTGCAACCGGATCAGGGTTAAATCCTAGCTCACTGTGCAAAAGGAAATAGTTAAAAGAAAAGGGAAAATCAATGTCAAATCTTTTTTTTCAGTGGGTCATACATGGCAAGCGAGGGACAGACAGCACTAAAATATTGCAAAACCATAATAGACTTGAGTTGCCTCACCAAAAAGCTAATTAATATCAGTGGCAAGTGAGTCAAAAAATTATCACAAATTTATGAGTGTTACAAAATAGAATTACCTGATCGAAGACTATTTCGCACTTGGATATATATTCTCTTTCAATTTCCCCGCTTCTCTTATAATTTTATATGCAAATTTAGGGGTAGCTTACCTCTATGTTTCCTTGCTACTATATTTATGGGTTACAAATTTGGGACTCTGTTAATATGCATTGGAATTTGGAGTTCAGTTCAATTGATTAATTTTGCAAGTTTGCAGGGTATTTGCACTACACGGACCACAGCCAAGCTACATAAAAGAGTGACAGAATTTGGAGACCCTTTTCATCTAGACCCGTTGGATGGAAACATCTCCTTTATATCCATGTATTATTAGGAATTCCTTTTTCTACAGAAAGGGAAATAGGGGTATCGTGCCTTGCTCATCTATTAACTACATGTTTCAGTTATTTTCAATTTATGTGGATGAAATACTTGTTGTCGCTTCCCATAGTTGTACCTGCTTTTACTAGGCCTTTCAGTTAAAATAGTGTCATCTTTAATGTGGATGAAATACAAGTTGTTGCTTCACATGGTTGTACCTGATTTTACTAGAATTTTTAGTGAAAATTATGTCATCACTTATGAGTTATGCTAGAATTGATAGATTCTGTCAATCTTTTGATATATTGGGTCTATAAATATCTGTTATTTGTCACATAAAAGGATGGCCAAGGTAACATTTTATATGTAATCTTGGTTCTTGAGTTCTTCCCCCTCACAGCTTGATATTACTTAAATACAGTGTAATGTATTTAATTGAGGATTCAGTGTGATACTATCAATTTGCATAATGAATTTGTAAAACTCCCTTCCCCAAATCATAGTCACCAAGTACGGGTACGGGTATTAAACGACAATGATACATTCGGGAAGTACGGGTTTTAAACGGTAAAACATGGGAAAAGTACGGGGAGTTAAAAATAATAATTAATAATTATATATATATATATATATATATATATATATTTAAACATAATACCAACTACTAATCATTTAACTCATAATTGAAGCTTACACAGTTGCAAAACGAAGGTAACCACACAAGATTTAAACCACACAGATGCAAAGGATAAGGAGGAAAACCCCTTCCCAATATGTACATAAACTGATTAACTCATATACCCCTAGACAAAAAGCTCCCAAAAGCATCACAAGATGGTTTACGTGTTAAAAGAATTCTGCGTATGAAAAATGGGTGACTCTTGGGTAGAATCGAATGTAGTCTCTCCTAGTCCTAGTTAAGGAGATAAACCAGACATTGAAGGGGAATAACCCGAGAGAGAGAGACTTATTATTGCCGGAGAGAGGTTCCACCGGAGAGCAGCCGAGTGAGAGACAAGAGAGTTGAGACTTGAGACCAGAGCGAGAGACGAGGTATTGAAGTTTTGCCCTAACACATTATCTCGTAACTCTTAAAACACGTTTTAACCTTCTTCTTTTTTTGGTTAAAAAAAGTTTTAAACGCGTATAAAACGGTGTATGCGTTTAAAACGTGTTTAAAACGTATTTTAAAGTTTAAAACGGCAAACACGTTTAAAACGGAGTTTAAAACGGCGACCCCCACTAAAAGTTTTAAACGTGTTTTAAACGGGTACTTTGTGACTATGCCCCAAATACAACGGTAACTATTAGATCTTACATAACAACCCTGTTACTATACTTGGACCTCGGGAAAACCTCATACCATTTAGAAATGTGATTTACTTGAAACTATGTCTGATACTGATTTGCGATTAACTCGTGCCTTGAATCTAGTAAACATGAACTATTAGATCTCTAGTTATGATCCTCGAATGTGCTCTTTGCACTCATGAAAAGTATCTGGACCCCAACTGTCAAGGAAACCATCCTCCGGAAAATTTGAGGGTGGTTGACAGTGCCTTTGTGGATTCCTGAACTCCATATTGTAAGAGTCATACTTCTAACGACCCATCTGAGAATCTTTGGCAAGTCATTGAATTGCTTTCCAATTTTATTTAGCTCTTCAGGTATTCAACGTAAGCTTCCTATGCGTTTTTGAGATTACATGGTTGGAACTTGGAAGAAGTAGAATCTGTGTAGTCAAAATGTAACCGCCTCGCCTATCCAGCACCCCTATCGCCTAATCAGGATCTAGACGGGCACTCATCAAGACTGAAGTTGCCGAGGTGGTGCCTAAGCCTCATCTCCAAGGCACTGAAGCGGTAGTGAAAAGGTGCCTAGACTGCATAAAGTTAGATGTTATCTGCAACCAGATAAATAATAATAATAATAATAATAATAATAATAATAATAATATATGGATAATATTACACCTTTTTGCATTACATTTTTTCCCTTTGTGTTCACCGATCGATGAACTCCTGCTTTTATTTCTTCCTTTTCTCTAGAGCATAATCTATTTAGTGATAAAAAACATTGCACCATTTTTTACTGAACATTTTTTGTCGGGGGATTTCTTGAAGTGACATATTGGTCTCACCTATGCTTTATTTCTAACTTTTAATCTTTTGTTTCGATAATATATGAATATCTTAAGTTTTATAGTTCTCATTAATGAAGTAAATATTTTCTAGGCATCACATATGTCACGACTGGGCAATGCCTCACTAGGAACTGCAATCGCCTAGGCATTGCCTAGATGCCTAAGAACTGGCCTTATAGAAGTTTGCAGTGGATTAGTGGGTTTTCTTTAAAGTTGATGGATGATGGGTTATTGACTTCCAAGGAAACTTGAAGCCCCTAAGGAGAAGATAAAAGAATCAGATAAAGGAAATTTTGCGAGGTTGGAGGATCGAAAGATTCCCTTTTTAAGTGGGATCCATAGATTTTTAATATCCCTAGCATCCTGTTACACGGGGAGTGATTGTTGTTTTCTTTATCTCCCACAAACTAAATGGTGCTAAGTGCACTTCCAACTCTGAGTCAAACTCTCTAGCTAGGATATATTTGATGACCTCTAGAGTTATTATTCCTGTTCTAAGTTGGTAAGTAGTGGAGAATGTTATCTTTCTTATGTACATGGAGAAAATTTGTAACCTCAGGTCAGCTGAAACTGTGTGGGTTAACAATTGTTTTTCAGGTTCTTATTGAGGTCTCTTGCATGCTTTCAGATTCTAAAGATTCAAGACAACTTGAGGCAAATTTGTTCCTTGTATCGGCTTGAAGATCCTTGGATCATGTTTTCTTGGACATGTTCTTTACCAAATTTCTGAAATTCCAAAAGGATTTAGCTTTAGACTTAATGTCAAGCTGTCTGCATAAGTTGTTTTGAGTACTTGGTGAGAATTTCTAGTTATTGAGCATGGTTGTTAAATCCTTACGATTTACGATTCAAATCCTACGATTCGATTCGAATCCCAAGCAAAACGATTCAAATCGGAGGTGAAAATTTTAATTGGGTAAATCTCATTTGATTTGCGATTTAAATCGTACGATTCATGCGATTCATACGATTCGATCACGAAACCCCTTTTAAGGACCAATACTTAAAAAATATTTTTTATTCTTTTGATTTTCTAAAGGTACTTTATGGTTTTTAAGAAGAGAGAAGAAGCAAGAAAACCCTTATTACGGACATACCAAAACCCCTATTTGGGTTGTCTCTCTGCTGTGAAATGAGAAAAAAAAAGAGAAATGAGAAGAAAGAAGGACGGAGAAAGTTGATGGAGTTGAATTTTGGGAAAACTTGATAGTTTATTTTATTAGTCATTTTAATTGTAGAAGTCTTTTGATACTTGATCTCATACAATCATACAATATAATTATATGAGTTTATTTTTGTTGATTTATCTTTAATAATATTGGGTTTTTTTTCATTTTATAGAGATCATTCGCGTTTTTAATAGTGTATGCAATGAAATATTCATTACTTTTATCAATAGATATAAATGAAATCTTTTGGATAATAGATTATTCTATTTTTTTGATTTATTAAGTAATTTTTTGTATTTTTTAATCAAGTTTTAAAAAAATGGATTGAATCTTACGATTTACAATTTGAATCCCGATTTGAATCGAATCGGTCCTAAAACGATTTTACGATTCGATTACGATCTAACAACCTTGTTATTGAGTATAACTGAGGTTTGAAAAAATGGGAACTCAAAAGACCTAATTTTGTTTTAGCTTAAAAGCTTTCTGCAGACATACGAATTCATTGTGGTGGTGTTAGTATTGGATTTCTGCATGCATATTTCCAATGGAAATTAAAGGAATAATTCAGGCTTGGATCAGGATACGGAGAAAAGCTGTTGGAGTATCCCATAATTTATTTTTTCTTTCCATTCTCAAGAGGATGGCATGCCAGTGCCAATATCGGGCAAGTTTGATGAAGAGTATCATTTTTCAAATGCATTTACTAGTTTGATCAAATATCCACTTCATTTGATCTCAAATTTATAGACCTTGGATGTTATGTATAAAAGAGAAATGAAAAAGGTGTGGACCCAACAGATGGATTTTTTTTTTTTTTTGTTTTTTGGGAAGAAAGAAAGTTGGGGTTAGGCGAACCCCTACCAGATTTTACTCACACAAAAAACAAAAATTTTACAGCCGAAGGTATTTACAGCCCCTGACACCTGTTTGAACTATGTGATACAAAATAAGTGGAAATGACTCCCAATCCAAAAGGATTTCAGACGGGTGGTAACCAACTTTGAAAGGAAATCAGCGGCTCTATTTATTTCCCGAAAAACATGCCTGTTCCTGTCCATGAGAAAATGGAAGATAAACGTGGTACACTATTTAGGGTAGTCTGTCTACAGCATATTTGTAGATTTGGACATGTGACAATCCACTGAGGGATTGGAGCCAACATTTTGAGTGAGACTTTTTCTCAAGATCCTTTTCAATACCTTTCCTAACCGTGCAAGAGAATGTGATATCCACTAAGAGATTAGAGTCTTCCTCTTGTTACTGGTTTTGCCATTGAAACATAGAATTTATGTAAGATTGCCGTGTCAGTTAAATATTTTGCAAGATTAATAGCTATTGCAAAAATTTACCCATTTTTGGCTTTTTATTTCATGCTCCCAATCCTGGAATGTTCCTCTGAATTGCAGAATTTCCTATTGAGAAAATATATATTTAAAGAGTTTATTTAATTTTATTTTTTATATCATCCTCAGTGGACCTATGTAGACACCCTACCGTGTGTTATAGCTCAAAAATTGTGAAGCCATTAAAGAGCTGTTCCTGCCTTGGGATCTTTCAAGTCGGAGATTCTGTGGTTGTCGTGAATCTGATGGGCATATGTTGCCCTGGAAAGGGGATAAGGTTAATCCCAGGTCTGATCCTAATTACCACAAAATCATGTCGATGTACCCACCTTACTACACTTGGTCCTACCGTTTGGCCTGTGGCCAAAAAATCATCTTCTTTGGAAGAGTTTCACCTTCAGTACTCATAGCTAGGCACTACCCTTGCGCTCCCGCTCTCGCTCTGTGCTCCCTTCGACACTAGGCTATGCTTAAAATAGGCAACCCCGCTCTCGTTCTCGTTCTCACTCTCGCGCTCTCTGATTACTTAGGTTTCACCTTACAAAATATAAAGTCTGGTAGTAACTCATTTTCAAGTAAATTAAGTACTCCGTTTTGTGAATTTGTAGTGCAAGGTGGTAAGGAAGATTGAATTGATTATGAGATACTGAATCTCGGAATAGTATTATACTATTATCAGATCCCTTGCACATGAGATTTAAGTTACTCTTTTTTTTGGAACAGTTTTTAAGTGATTCGAGTTTTTGTCGAATATTTAGTCATTCAAAAACAAGGAAATTTCTATCTTTTGGATTTTAATACAAAAAAACCAACAATGAGCGAAACAAAAGTTTTTCAATTTTGCAAATGAATAAAAAGGGATCCGATCTTAGCAACGTTGATTAGAAGTTTGCAGATGAATGACGCCTACGTTTCGAAATTGTTTCAAAATTAATTGAGATGATGCCTAGCTCAAAAGTAGCAGACCATTTTTATATCCAGGATGCTCAAAAGTAGTAGACCATTTTTATCTCCAGGATCCAAATGTTGAGTAAGATCACTTGGGCTATAATCCATTTGATCACTGGAAAAAATAGCAAATGTTCGGTTAACTTGCTAAATCGTATTTTGACCAGACATGATATGATATCAGAGGAGAGGCAAAGAAAAATGTGTATTAAAATTTTAATTTTTTTTTTTATATAGATTATAACTAGCAAACCCAATTACTGTTTATTTAATCCATGCAGCTATTACCCATAATCAATTATAGTTAGTTTTACCACCGGTAAATAAAAAATAAAAAAATCCAAGGCCATTTGAATTCAAGTTCTTTCAAGGCCAACAGCCAATGGCCTACATATCAGAGTGCCCATTTGGCCTTTTTCTTGATTTCCTCGGGAATAGAAGCAAAAAGTGAATTCATGTGTTGCAAAGAGAATAGAATTTATTTTAAAAGATAAAAACTAGTACAAGGAAAGATGGGGATACAATATATATACAGATCTCATCATTCAGAGATTTCTCACCACATAAAAGGTTATTAATCTCTTGGTGACTCATTCATCAGTAGGGTACAAACCGTTAGATCCTTCGCATTTATTCGTCTATCTATGCTTGCTGTACCCGCGATCACGTTCATAATCCCGCTCATGATCTCTAAGTGGTGGTGGCTCGTACCGGGATGGCTTCCTCTTGAAATGCCGGTCATCATCACTAGAGTCATGATCAACCATGCTCTTCCGTCCCCCACTGCTTGGAATTGAGACTGCCTTGACAGGTGGTTTCCAGTCATCGCGATACCCATTAGAAGGTGGCCTGTGATGGGTCGATCCAGCAGAGGGCTCATACTCCTTGTAGTCCTTGTAGCCGCCGTTGGGGAGATTATTGGTCTCCATTGAAGATGACAATTTCCTCTTCTTACCGCCTCCATCTTCAGGGAAGCTAATGCGAGAAAACACACTAGCCTTCTGCTTCCTATCTGCCTCTGCTTCTGCTGCAGCCACTGTTAAGGAATCTCGGTGGTAGTGATGTTCTGCTTTCCTTTTCCCTGGTCGGGCTGGTTCGACATCACGTGAGGACCGCTCTGGAGTTAATGCTCTCTCAGATCGGTGACGGTGGTGGTGGTGGTGGTCCGAGCTGGCAGCTTGGGATATCAGCTTCTGCACCAACAACAAACCCCAAAATAAAGACTTAATATAATAAATAAAGTAAGCAACTCTACTAAGGTTTTCTTAATTTGTAGTGCATTTTACTTTATAACTTCTAACCCCCAAAACTGCAATCTCTACAGAAGTACATAAACTGGGAGGGAAAAATGTTACAACTGACAGTCCTAAATACATATTTTAGTCCCATGGTTCATCTAATATGGTAGCTTAAACAGTTAGTAACATGGACTCTGGAACTGGGGGCAGTGATCATATTCATGCCTTTGACTGGGTATTTTATCGTCTTGGGATTACAAACTCAAATATAAGAGGGCAACGCCCCTGGGAGATAAGCCGTTATAAGAAGCCCCAAAAACATTTTCTGGAACCATCTGAGCCATGCCAAGAAGACAAACCCAGAACATTTGAAATGCTAAACGAGCTTCAAGCCATTGACATTATAAGCCATGAAGACGATGGCGCTTTCAAGAGGTCATGTACAACCTTTCAAATATATTATCACAATAAAAAGTCTGACCCTTCCAAGAATAAAATCACAATAAAAAGCCTGTCATCTTTAAAAAATATGAGCGCCATTGCGTGGGAAGATCAGCAGCTAAAAATGGAAACCCTGATTTGAGAACTGAAGAACGAGTCTGCAATAATAGAAAGGCAGTACAAACTACAGAATTGAGTAAAGCAACCATCAGCTATGAGGCAACTAAGTAGTCAACACAAAAACCGGGAGAGAGAGAGAGAGAACACAAGATGCAAGGCAAGTTTCATCTACAGTGGTGACTAGTGAGAGTAGCCCTGATCCTCAATGAACAAATCCCTCATTCCATACCATACACTTGTCAGACAAATAAATGCTTTTCCTTCAAGGAGCATGACCCAAAATAAATATCACCAGCGTGGGAATGTCCAAAATATAACTTCAGCTTTGGATATGAAAAACGGTAGACACGTCTTGCCACCAATTGAAATTTTCAAATCAATAAGCCAATTTAAACTAGTGGTCTACACATTGGGAGTCTCAGTGAATGGCTCATTGAGAATAATGGGTTACTCTCATCATAAATATTGTCAACGACTATTTCAATTTCTCCAGAATGATAGGACCTGCCTCCCCTAATACAAAGAGGGGTATTTCCAACTTCAGAAAACAAGCACTGCAAACTAGTTTAAGAACATCAAAATGATATGGAAATTTTGCAAGACGTATTCTGCGTGTACCATTACCATCTAAACAACGAGCAGGGGCTATAATCATATCAGACTGTCCCAATCAAATGGGCCAAATCTTTGAACGAAATAGCCGCACATCAGCTTTATTTTTAAGGGCTACAACTAAAGAGGAGCTAAATGTGAAACAATATGGACTGCCTTTTCCAGAGACCAACCATAGTTGCATTCTGAATCTAAAATGTACAGATTGTGAACCAACCAGGGTAAAAAAAAGTACGTGAATCATCCACCATTGGTGGTTCAGGTTTACAGTGAAATTCATAATTCTGCGTTCATATGTTCTCATGTTCTATCACGAACCTCAATCAAAACCGCAAGAGTTTCATGGATGGTCCACATCTATAATGAGGTTATAACTCCCACTTTATATAATCCCAGTTTTTTGAATTTAAAACTATATTCAACGGGGAACAATCAGATAACTCATGGACTGATGTAGTTTGCAGCTGCATCAGATTAAAGAAACCAAATTTGTACTTCATGGTAACAACCAAACATCTCATGGGAGGCACAGGCTATCTGGTTTGTGCACAAATCCATATCAAGCAACTTATTATAGTATGATCTCAAGTCTCACCGAAAACTTTTAAAACCCTAATTTCTGATTTTAGAATGTTACTAAAAGATCCTTAAAAGTTAAACCAGACACAAGGCAACAAAAAGCTTCTTTATTTATTTGCCATAAAAGATAATGAATATGACGTTTTCTTTCCAAACTATTAGTAAACCATAGACAAGAACAGCAGTAGAATGTAAATAGAAATGAGAAAAGGATATTTAAACCAAAAAAAAAAGGACATACTAGTTTTGATTTCATTGAAGAAACATCACCACTGCTGCTCACTTCCCTACCGCATTCCCGGTCCTTGGAACGCTCCCTGCTCCAGAAGGAAAATCAACTTCATGTCAAAAACAAAATAGGAAATAATTTATGTTGCACTTTTGCCATTCACTCGTCTAGGAAAGCAATCAATAACCATTAATCAGAAACAATAAAAACTAGAGAGTAGAGAAGAGCCAGTCCCACTTGCTTTCTCAATTCTCACAGAAGGCCCAATTCATTCATTTTGTGGTACTAACAAATTGCTACAAAAAAGTATCTCAGTAATTAATGTAGGTCTCCTGCTTAAAACTCCTCTTTTGTACCAGAGTAAATTACAAAAACACCTCCTCTAGTGGCCACAAATAAGCAATACAAGATAAAGCAGGGTTGGGTCATATGAAAAAGTATATGGGCTTCAAATTTTACTAATAAACTAAGAAAACTCAACTTTGCTTCGCAACACATTCATAAAGCATCGGAGTTCCACAAAGTCATATGACTGGAACTTGACAGAGGAGAAACTGCTACAAAGATTTACAATCAGACAGGACGAGATTACAACTGTCTTTTGAAATTGCACAGAACAGTGCACCATTAGTTCAGAAAGGAAAAACTTAAGCAACGAATTTTACCTATCACCACGTCGCTCAATCTCACGTTTCCTCTTCAAATCGGCTTTCCGGGTCTCAAATTCCTCTCTGCTCATGACTGGATGTGATGTATTTGAGCCCATCCCAAATTCTGAGAGATCCCTGGAAATATTGACATTTTCCATCTAATTAGGAATTTAGGCTCATAAGCTGTTGGAAATGTTGAATACGACAAAGCATCCCAATGACATACGCTAATGAGCGTGCACACACTCAGAGAGAGAGAGAGAGAGAGAGAGAGAGAGACTTGATTTTTCAAAATTGCCAAAACAAAACAAGTTTGAAAAGAAATCTAGCAGTCCACATGGATTCAGAAGGTACAAGATAAAACATACCTCTGAGGGGGAACAACAGGAAACATATACCCTTGTCCTCCAAAGTGGTCCTGGGGTAAGATCCCCCCAAAGGGAATGTCAAAGGGGCCGGTAGGATAACCCGTATAGGGCATGACACCAGAATAAGGTGCCATATATCCATCCATCCCAAGTTGCATGCCCGCCCAATATGGGTTATAGGCTGAAGGAGCGAGTGGCATCATGTAGTTCTCAGCTGCAAGATCTTGAGAGGCTCTCCACTGCATATCTGCCGCTGCAGTACAAACAAAATCAAACTGAATTAATATCAAAACCTTCGTGTATAGGGAAAAGAGGAGAAAGTCATATCATTCAACTATTTCTTTGACAAGTTTTAATGGGTCCCACATAAAATAAAAAAGGGAAAGAGATTTACCATTTATAGGCATGCGGATTTTTTTCTTCTTTTTTTTCTTTCCTGAAAAACAAACATATAATGTCAACATATATAAATATATATATATATAATAGTTATGTCTAGTATCAATAAATCAAATCTTTTGAACTTCTCCTTCACATCATTCCTTTCCAAAGGAAGTGCAACAGAGGCCAGCCCCTAAGTTACAGGATGCAATGTGATGGTCTGATGGAGAATGAGTTGTGGTTAGCAGCACAAGATGGTAATGGCAAAAGAGATTTTATAACTAAAAGCATCAAAGGAGCACGACTCATAAGGAAAGAAAGACAAAGTAGCCAGTAGAAATCATCAATGTATCCACTGTTTGCTAATTATTTACCTGGATCGCCAGCAACCAGCTTCTGCTGCACTTCCTCATCTGCCAGTGGAGCACTCCCCTGCGATGTTGGTTCCTTCACACTCATCGACTCAAATGTTGCTTCAGATATATCAGCAGCTTTTCCAGTCTTTCCTTTCTCCAAGGATTGCTGTAGGGGGTTAACAACAGCTTTTCCATCAACAGTGGTCTCCTTTACATTTGGAATCTCATCATTACAAGGAGGTGGCATTTTCTCTCCCTTTGATGCAGCAGAAAAAGTGGGCGACGGAATTTTAGGCTGCGGACAGCGAGCAGACTCCATATCTACAAAAAAAAAAGCAGTTACATAAATCACAATGACGGACAACAGTTGAACCAAATGATATATATAACTGAAATGCAAACCTTGAACTTGGATCATGCTTCCAGCATTTTCTGCACTACTGTTATTTGACTCCAAAATGCGGTTGATTGTATCCCTAAGTGTCTTGTTGGGTAGAAGATCATCCGCAAGTACATTTGTGGCCCCACAAACACATATTGACTTCGATATAATGTGATCCCTGATACCTGATTAGAGATTTTAATATAAGATTGGCAGATTTCCATACTATATGGGCATACATTTACAACTGAGAGATTTAAATGAGTAAACAGGAAGGAACGAAATAATAACTCTAATCATTGGGACCATCTTTCAGGATGGAGTGTGTTAACAGTGATCAGATCCCAAAACATTAATACTATTGACAGCCATCTCTTCCTTCTCAAGTTTCATTTGGTGGGCTTACACCCAAAGTGATTGCAAAAAATAATATAATTTGCATATGGAGGATGACGTTATAATAGTCGCCGCTCACTATAAGTTACAGTGAGTGGCTCTATGAAAAAAGGACACGTGGCAGTCTAGTTTTTGAATCCGGCCGCTGGATTTTAAGGTGGATTCTTTGGGATATACATGGCAAAAAATAGACCGATCGGATGTTTCTAGACCATCCGGAGGTTGGAAAGTTAGAGATTTCAATAACCTAGGTAGGGTCTAGTGAACCCTAAGGGGTTAATGATGACAAACTAGGATCTAAATGAATGGTCCAAAATCGTTCGATCAGCCTGATTTTTTGACACGTCTCCCCTAGGACCCACCTTGACATCCAACAGTCAGATCCCCCAAACAAACTACCACATGTTAAGATTCTAGAGGAGCACTCACTATAACTTATAGTGAGCAGCACTAATGGGAACCATTTCCTGAATATGGAATAGAAATAGTAACAAAATGATGTACACCAATTCAAAAATCCCCAAATTGCACAAGGAAAATAATCACCTCCTCGGTCTGTGACGCAAGGAGGGTCGTCTCGGCTCCAATTGTTTTGCCATGTGTCCCCCTTCTAACCCCATTTAACTGTGGTTAAGATTCATTCATCCTTAGGGTTCACCCATCTACCCTTGGTTTTTAGAAGAAAAAAAAAATTAACTAAAAGGTTAAAAAAAAACTAACTCGAGTTAATGGGAGTTGAAGGGTCGGATATGTGAGAGCAAGGAGGAATACTCCTCTCCTCGGCCGACGAGGGGACTATTGCTCATTGCACAAATACAATAGATAGAGAACATTTGAACCATAAGATAACCAATAACAAACATAAAGCATTTACATTTGTCGCAGTAACTCTTGAAACAGCACTTGCTCGTTAGCACAGCATCTTTCATTACTTCTTTGCACAACGGGCAGTATAGTTCTGGCGGAAGATCGCTGACAGACCGAGTGGAAGGTAAGCCTTCAATTTCTTTCTCAAAAGCAGCCCTGTTTTGTATTCCCAAGGTTCAAAAAGGATGTTAATGCCTAAACTGAGATACAATAACAGTATGGAGAAACCAAATCAATGTTGAACAGATTCACTTACTCATTTGGTTTCAGAACAGCAACCACACCACTCGACAATGCATAGGAACCATCTGGGGTTGCCATTAGCATTGACTTCGGAATACCAGTAGGGGGTTTCACCCTTTTAATGTCATAATTAGGATCACCATTTGTGGGGCAATGCTGAATAAAATGCCCTGGACAAGAGAAATTTATGCAGTGAGCATATTTTTGCTACTAACACCCAAAGAAAAAACAAAGACAAAAAAACCCATGAGCCATCAAGAATGTCAACATACCAGGCACCTTGCATCTATGACAGATGTAGCCCTGCGGAGGTGTCTTCCGCTCCAACCCAACTCGACCTTCACTCATTCATGAAAAAAAAAATGTAGTAGAAAATTCACATGAGAAAATCCAACTAAAATGGGTAGAAAAACCACAGTTACATTAATATTTAGGAACAAAAATAGTACAAACAAAGATGAAAAGATAACTCTTCATGAGAATACACTCGAGCATTATAAGTTATAACAATTACCAAAACCGCGACCACCCATCATTCTTCCACCCATACCCCCCCTTCCAAAGCCTCTACCAGAGCCAAAACCATCTGGAGTTTGCCTGCATATAAAATTCCCAACAGAGTTAAAATAGGACAAAGAGAAACCTTCCAAATTAATAACCAAAACCCGAACCATGTATTATCAGATAAGGCAACATATGAAAGAGGAGAGTATCTCACCGAGCCCAATCCAAGGCAGGTGTGTCAATTAAAGCCTTAATCTTGCTGTCCTCATCAGCTTTATTTGGAGGGGCAGCATCCAGCACTGGATTGCTTGAATGAACTGGCAGCACTTCCGGAATGGAATACAAATCATTTCCAAATTCATCCCATTCTGACTCATCAGACTGTAAAGACCGATTAAATAAGTTATTACATCATTCCACCAGTCTCACAATTAAAAATCATGCAACAACCAGGTCATAACAGGGAAAATCATAGTAACTAATGCTTACAAATCTCATAGCAGATGAATCTGCACCCAGGAAGCTACTCTTTGCTGGTTGAGCATCCTCTACCCCATTCTCCACTACTTTTGGCCTGCATTAGAACACAGATACAGCCTATCTCAACTAAAACCTCAGAACTTGCGTCAGCAGCAAGAGTATTATAAAAGACAGAAAGCTTATTCAGGCTCAATACAACTACTACAAAATGATTTGCAAATGAGACATTGACACAAGTACCACTAAAATCAAGGGCATGAAAACCATGCAAAATTAGAGGAACCAGTACCCATCTTCAACATCGAAGTAAACCAAAATATGGAAAAAACACAACAAATCGGGAAAGATTGAAGGTGCGAGATAATACTCGTCTCGCTCAGTAACAATGGGCATGCGAGGTCGTCCAGGTACCCGGCGAACTAAAACAGAGGTATTTTTCGGGATCAATGTTGCTTCATCAAGATACTCTGAAATAGAAAAACACAGAACACTAAGTCTATAAAACATTGCAGAGAGATTAATCCATCCCCATGCAACCAAACGGAGAATGATTGATACACAATTAAAATACACACGAAATCATTCTAAAATTAATAGTGAACCCTAACTCGGCGTCCTAATCCTAAGTAACCATTCTCACAGCTTGATACCTCTGCTCAAAAAGTGCAACATGGCCTTCGAAATTTGGACAAAATTTCTTGCCAATTCAATCACCCTGAGCTTTCTCACATCTGGCACTTTCTTCAAAGAAAGTTCAGGTGTTATCCAATTGGGTCCGAATCATGTCTAAGAAGCTAGAACTAATGGAAGCCCAGGAATGAACATATTGTTCGCACTATACACATACCGAATTAATGTGAATATCTATGATGAATCAAGACCTAGAAACAAGAACCAACCTTCGTTAGTCTGAGCGTTGGATACCATGAGGTCAAAATCAGTACCCCTGCCCAAATGCTTGGATTCAAATATTTTTTCTTTCAAATTGGCAACTGATATGAAATGGCCGTCCATAGGAATGGAGTCGAAATCTTTTGCACTTTTAAACTTATAATACACAGCCATATTCCTTTTTTTTTTCTTTTTCCTCTGCTCTAAACGTAAGAGAAATCAAAAGGAAACAAGATGCCCTAATAAGAGCAAAAAGAAATTCAAAGGCCGAAATTTAAAAAAAAAAAAAAGGCCTGATATTAAACTAAAACAAATCGATAATCGAGTACAAGTATCTATCTCCTTTTTCTCGTATTCTTCCGTCTCAACGCAAGGACATCTCTTCAAAACGCCAATACAGTTGAAGAATCGTCGTGGAAGCCAAACAATCTTTTCAAAGAGAAGCTGAATCCTTCTCAGACCGATCCATGGATAGAATTCTTAAACCATAGTAATCAATCGAAGCCTCTGACGAAAAAAATGGCAGCTTTATCCTAATCCGACCGATCCTCCCAAATTTCGATGTTTTCTAACAGATCGTCAGAAAACGAACAAAATCTTCTTCTTTTCAGCGGAAAAAGAAACCCAACGCAGCAAATCGAATCTCAGTTTTAATAATCCAGTAATCGCCACGGACAAAAGCTCCACGAACCGCTCACGATCAACGAAAACCACCGCAAAAATAAAAGATCCAAGAATTTCAGTACGATCCTTGATCGATCTAACAATCACCGCGCAAATCCACCAAAACAAACAAGTTCTGATCCATCCAATGATCGAAATCCACCAGAAAATACCAAAATTTCGAGAAGAAAAGTCGAGAAGATTGAAGTATTTGAAGCCCTAGAACAAGTACAGATCATTAATCTGAAGAAAAATTAGGGTTAGGGTTTCTGAAAATAAGGCTCTTGTAACAGAACGGAACGGGGACAAAAATCGCCGAGAGTTCCGCTTTCGACTTCCACCAAAATTGAGTCACAAATCTTCTATTTCTGTACCGGAGATTAAATTTCGTTTAACTCTAGTTAGATTCTGTCCGGAAATTATGTCGAAAGGTTAACCAGGGATTAACCATGGTCAACTAGCGTGGGACCCAGGCCATGAAGAGATAAGAAACGCTTTAAAGAAGATGTGGGCCTGATTCGAGCATTTCGTTTTGTTGGAGGGACGTAATCTTCTCCAGTTGCCAAAACCGGTTAGACCCTGAGGTGGCCACATATCCCTTTGGACACATTTTAATTGCGGTTAAGATTCACTCACCCTTAGGTTCACTCACCTATCATTGGTTTTTAGAAAAAAATAATAAAATAATTTATTAACTGTGGTTAAATTCATTACCTCCTAGGGTTAAATTTTTTAAAATATTTTTTTCTAAAAACCAAAGATCGGTGAGTGAATCTTAACCACAGTTAATGGGTGTAAAAAGGGACACGTGGCCATCTCGGGAGTGTAACCGGTTTTGATAAAAACTAGTTACAACCGGAGAAGATTACGAGTCTTTGTTGGAAAGTATACATTAACAACAGCTTGGAATCGAATGAAATTTACGAAATAGTCCTTATTGCTTACCAATGTATTTTTTTTTTTGGGAAAATGAAAGTTATATTAAAAGGAAAAGAAAGAAAAAATTACATCCAAGCATATCTACAACCCCTAGCATCATCAGTAATAAAATGCATGAGATCATTTGGGAGCGAGGCAGGAGACAAAAAGATAATATCAGACACCGAATACAATCCAGCCAAATAATTCGCTACCCTATTGGTTTCCCTATACACATGAGACCAGTGAATAGACTCAAATCGAGTCCCCAGCTCGAGGATATCAAACAAGACTTCCAAAACATCCCAAGGCCAGGTAATCTACCGTTGAATATACTTAATCGCTAACAATGAGTCTGATCTTACTGACACATAATAAAAGCTCTTATCCAAAGCTGCCCTCAGACCCGCAATAATACTTGCTTGTTCAATAGCAAGGGTTAACATACAAGTGCACCCGCCAGCAAGAATGACAACAGGATCCCCATCACTGTTTCGGATTATAGCTCCGTACCCAACTCCATTTTCTCGAAAAGATCCATCAGCATTTATGGCCCATTAGCCAGGGTCTGGAGGAATCCAACAACACCATTTGGCAGAGGGAGGAATAAAAAGAAGGTCCACACCCCAACTATCACAAAACTGTCGAGAATTGACCGAGTCCACGACAATTTTGACCCCCAAACCAGCCTTGCTTCTTGTGTCCTTCTCTATGAAAAAAACAATCTTATCAAGTGGCAAATACTTATTTTGAAAAAAAATTCGATTTTGCTCCATCCATAAATGATAAACAGTAGATTGAGAGAAGTTCGCTACACTTGCCCCATCTCGAACGAAGTTGAATCGAAGCCAATCAATTTCAGCACTCCAAGATTGAGCTACACGCCTACGAATATTTGAATTTAGGTGAATAGTTGACCACACTCTCTCTGTAAAGGGGCAGCCAAAAAATAAGTGATTGTGATCCTCCTATTGAATACGACAAAACACACATACAGAAGTTTGGATAATCCTTCACCGCAATAACCGATACCTGGGTAATAAGAGCTTCCCGCATCGTCATCCAAGTAATGAAGGAAAAACTAGGAATATTGCCCGAGTACCAAACCAAATCTGTCCACAAAACTTTGGGTTGCGTAGCACGAATACTAGTCCAAGCGGAAGCGCATGTATACACTCATTTAGCTTCAGCAATCCAAACAATCCTATCACTACCCAAGGCCTTTATGGTTTTGACCTTAACAGCCTCCCTCCAAATACTAATATTCAAGGAACCAGCATGGGGGATTTGAAAAGACCATTGCCCATTCTGCAAGACGAAATCCACCATATCCAATCTCCCTAACTCCATATCCATTGAGATGTCTTCATGAGCCATATTACAAATAACTCCTATGGGATGCCATGGATCAAGCCATAAGTGGGTGCGGGAACCGTCAAAGAGAATATGTTTGACATGCTTGCAAGACTTTTCCCGAACATTAAGAATACTTCGAAAGCACCACGAAATTGATCGCGGGGTCTTAAGCGACCAAATAGAGTCACACTTGAGGTAACGCAACTCCACCCATCTAATCCATAAGGAATCAACATGAGAAGCCAAATTCCAAACTTGGTGCATAAGCAAGGCCACATTCACGTTTGCAACCCGTTTCAGACCCAAACCACCTTCAGATCGGGGCACACACACCTTAGCCTAGGAGACTTTGTGAATTTTCTTATCAAGGCTTGCCCATGCCCATAAAAATCTGCTAAACAATCTTTCAAGTTGATCAATGACATTAGCCGGAAGAGACAAAACACTACACCAGTGGACATGACTACCATTCAAGATCGATCTAATAAGTTCAACACGCCCCGCATAAGATAGACTTCGACTCTTCCAAGATTTAATTTTGCTAGATATGGAATCAATAAGGGGTTCGCAGTGGACAAACCTCAGCTGAGAGGAGATAAGAGGGATGCCCAAATACCGAACCGGCAAAGATCCTTCTTCTAATCCCAAGGCACCTTTAATGGTCTGTTTCAACTCCATCGAACAATTGGCAAAGAATACACTCAGATTTTCTCAAGTTTGCTTGGAGCCCCGAGGTATTTGAAAATTTAGATAAAATTTTGTTGATTGATGTAGCAGAAGAAAGATTTGCAAACCCGAAGACGAACAAATCATCTACGAAAGCCAAGTGGGTAATACCAGTGTCTTTACAGTGCTGGTGAAATTTAAACTCTCCACTGACGACAACGGGGTCTAATAAGTCTGATAAAACCTGCATAACGAGTAAGAAAAGGTAAGACGACATAGGATCGCCTTGCCTGAGGCCATGGGTTCCTCTAAAGAATCCCACTTGGGTGTCATTCAACATAATAGAGAATTGCAGGGTTGTGATGCAAGCAGCGATCCACCTAATCATGACTTGAGGGAAGCCTAATCTGTTAAGGAGATATATCAAGAAACTCCAACTGAGAGAGTCGTAAGCCTTCATTAGGTCGATCTTTAGAGCCATACTAGAAGGATCAACATTACGGTGATATGAGTGCAATAATTAGTGGCATAGCAGTATATTATCTGAAATTGATTGTCCTTTTAAGAATGTTGATTGGCTTAAAACAATAAGCTCTGGAAGCACATATCTCAATCGATCAGCTATAATTTTGGAAATAAATCGATATAACATTGTGCACATAGATATTGGTTGGTAGTCCCCGAAACTTGATGCTCTTTCCACCTTAGGGAGAGGGTCACAACAGTGGCATTAACTTTCCCGAGCAATTGACCAGATTGCGTCCCCACGGATAACATGCCAAGCTACTTGGTAAAAAAGAGTCGTGAATCCATCAGACCCAGAAGCTTTGTTCCCATCAGCCCTAAAGACAATTCTTTCGATTTCTTCGACTATAATCGAACGGGCAAGCCAATCGATACTAGACTGCTACATAGATTTTAGAAAGGGCAGCTCAAAATCACTAGAGACATTTACCAAACTGGAAGTAAACAACTTAGAAAAATATTCTCAGCCTCTTTCTTAATGTGGTCTTTGTCCTTAATGAGATTTCCGGCTGAATCAGTAATAGAATTGATTCGATTAAGGTTTCTTCGAGAACAAACTGACTTAAAGAAGAAAGAGTGATTGCTGTCTCCAAGTTGTAGCCACGACACCCGAGACCTCTGCCTCAAATCAGCTTCCTCTACTGTCAGCCACTGATTTAACTCTTTGAGATTTTCCTTCTCGCGGGCACGTAAGTCAGAATTACTATAGTCTGATTGAAGCTGTTTTTGGATGCCGAATAAACTCTCACGAGCTTTTGCCACCCGGTCTGATAAATTTCCATATGAAAGGCGGCTCCATTCCTTAAGCCTTCTCTTCACTTCTTTAAGTTTCTTTTACACCACAAACATAGGCCTGCCTTGAACCTCAATGGACCAAGCCTCATAGAGAATGGGCGGGAAGTCTGGGTGCTTCACCCAGAAATTGAAGAATTTAAAGGGCTTAGGGCCAAAATTACAGCCAAACCACACTCGGAGAGTGGTCTGAGATGCCAGGTGAAAGAAATAGCGCTTCAGAATCCCCAAACAATTGGATCCAATCAATATTCACCAACACCCTGTCCAGCCTTGAGCTGATATAACCATTTCTCGGGGATTTATTCGACCAAGTGAATAAGGACCCTGTGAATTTAAGGTCAAATAACCTAGCTGCATCAAGGCCAATAGAGAAAGCTTCAACCTCTGACCTGACAATAGGATTACCACCCACCTTCTCAAACGCTGAGAGAACCGCATTGAAATCACCCCCAACAATCCATGGTTGGGAGACAGAATTTGAAAACCTCACCAAATCATTCCAAAGGACTCTGTGATCCCTTTCAACATTGTTGTCATACACCACTGAGACAACACTAGTAGTGAGGGTACCTTTGATATTTACAGAGCGGTGAATCACCTGATCCGACATAGACATAACATCAACCTCGTAATAAGTCGGGTCCCATAGCACCTAAATTCGGCCATTCAGTGCACAATCATAATTATCTACCCGATTCCATCCGGACATAATACCTTTCTGAATTTTACCTGCATTCACACTGCGGACATGAGTTTCAACTAATCCAAGGAAGCGAATCTTATTCAACTTAACAAAAGACTCAACCTCATTTTGCTTAGCAGGGGAATTTAGACCCCTGATGTTCCAAAACCCCAGGTTTAACATTTAATTCCCGTGAGGCTGGTTCCTCCCACTACTATCACCTCTCAACTCCATGCTGCTTGGACTTCGTTTGCATCTGTTACTTAACTCTTTTAACCAATCGGCTGAAGGTTTTTGAGGATTCCTAGTCAGCTAGGCCTACTAAGAAATGAGACACTATTCTGATATCTCTCTCCTCTTTGTTCTCCAACAAGTTATGAAGAGCATTGAAATGATTCCCACTATTAGAGCTCAATGATAGGTTTTTTTCTTTAACAAGTCGAGCAGGATTATGGGGGATTGACCAGCCCAATGATCTGTCGATATCCTCAACTCGAACCCTCTCCGTGAGAACCTTATCACGTCCCTCAAGCTCTGGCTCTATTCCACCCACAATATCCATATCGTGATCACCATAATCACTTCCCAATGCTTTCTCATGTGCTCGAATCACATTACATTCGCCCAAGGGGGAGGGGCATCTCCACTGCTGAGTTTATGTCCATAGCCTCAATAGAAGAGTTGCCCCTCTCTAGAACAAATATTTAACCAGTAACACTAACACCCACTTCAGTGAAGTCCGAATTATCCCCTCATTCGTTCAGCCAATAAACTATTCTGGGCCCTACCGCATTCCCCAGATGATGCAACCCCACCATGGGTTGTCTGGCCAAGAAAAGCCCTCTTATTGTGAGGTAATCTACTAGGGATAGAAGAGCATTGCGTTTCCCCATGCCCAAAGAGATGCACTTGCTGCATCTAAGAGGTTTCCAATCATAGAACACCTTTTGTATACTAACCTCTTCATTGGGATCCATAATTTTTATTTCGGTTTTCAACTCCCTCGCCGCATCACCATCGACACAAACCCACGGGTAGGATAACTTGGTTCACTCAGTTGTGAGCTTGCCAGTGAAGAGAGGAGTCCCTACAAGGCTAGCGATTTTGCTTAGAGATACATCATTCCATAGATGTAGCTTCAATCTTGGGAATCTGACCCAAACCGGAATAGTGGTGATTGAGGATTTATGAAGAGACAAATCCACAGACCACGACTTCAAAATCAGAGGTTTCCCTTCAAAGAACCAGGGGGCCAACTCTAGAATCATCTGCTTGTCTTCTACGGACCCAAATTCAAAAATAGAAATTTCATTTTCTAGGGCAATCACTTTAACCCAGCTTTTTACCTTCCAAGACCTCTCCACAAATCGTTGTAGAGCTCGGAATGGGATCTTAGCACCCAAAAAGAAACCCACTAGAGCAACACTCCAGCACTCTCATTCAGCAAAAGACTCCTCATATCTAATAATGGCCATTTCATCCTCACCAACTACCTCAGGAGGTACGAATCTAAGTTGGGAACCATTTGTCCTAGCTCTATTTCCCACAAATAGAGAGCTCCAGGTTGGGGGATTAGGGTCCTTACCAAAGGGCTGGACTCCAACAAGAGGGTTAAAAGCATCTCGACCCTCTGGTGCCAAGTCGCTTGCATCGTCTCACAATGGACCATGAGGACGGTATTTTCTTCGCCATCGGCCACTCTCTAGTTGTACGGAGTGGAAAGAAACATTATCTGCGTCTCCGAATGGAGGCCGAGACAACCCTAAGCCGGAGTGATGTATATCAGACCGAAAGGAATCATCGCCCGCATCGCCGGACCGAGGTCTCATCATCGCCAATGTTGTTTTTAAGAGGAGTACTAGCACCAGACACATTAAGTAAAAAAAATTCACGAACGCAAAGTGAGTGCAACACGTGGTGTTGTTGCCCAATAATAGGGAAGATGGCTTGACACTTATTACCACCACCTTGCGTCTAGGGATTGTGATTGGGGCTAGCATTTCCGATGTTTTTTTTTATAAAAATGCTTAGTGGCTAACCTTGTTGCAGTCAAGCCAAGCTTCTTCGTGAGCTCAGCTCGTTCGAGCAAAGTATTTTAAGCTTGAAAGCTAAGTTTATATTTGAGCTTCCAAGCTCTTTGAGTGGAGCTTTCTTTTTTAATGCATGGGTAGTGACGATCTTGTAATTATGAAGAGATAGTGTCGGTTTTGTAAAAAAAAATTATCTTCGTAATTACAAGATTGTCACCGATTTTACACTAAAATGAGAGCTCCCCTCAAGGTTCATGGAACAAAACTCCACCTCATATTTAAACACATATAACTTATAGTAAATAAATCTAAAAATAATAATAATAAAAGGAAATTTTAAAAAACCTTAACCCTTTCAAATCTGATTTGTTTATATGACTATATTGTTTTTGTAGTTTCTTGTACTATAGTTTAGTAATAAATGAATTTATTGAAATCATTTAATTGATTAAAATAATCTAAAAATTCAAATTAAGCTTGAGCCCATGCAAGCTTGGCCGACTTAAATCAAGTTTGAGTTTGATCAAACTTGTTCAAGCCAAGCTCTCAAGTGTACACATTCAAGCTCGAACTATGCTCAGCCGAGCTCGAGCATGTTTAGACTAAGTTTGGCTTGAATACAAGCCTACTTAAGGCTTAAAATCTCTTAGGCTGTGTTCGTTTGCCGAGAAAATGAAAGAACGTAAAAGAAAATAGGGGAGAGAAGTGTTCGGTTGACAAGAAATGAAATTGCAAGAATCTGTGGGGCCCATAGATTCTTGTCTTTTAGTGCATAACTTTCTTTCAAAATTTTCCTTAAAAAAGGTATGTTCTTTTACAAGAAAGTAATGTTAAAAGTCTTGAATTCCTATTTTACGATTAACTAATGTCACATCATCTATTACATTTCATGTAAAAACGAATTATTATGAAATGTAATTTAGAAATATCAACCTACTTTCTTTCATTTTCTTTTCTTTGATACCAAACACCTAAGGGTGTGTTCGTTTGGGGTGAAAGTGAAGAAAAGTGAGGGAAAGTAGTGGAATGTGGGTGAAAGTGGTTGTTCGGTTTGAGGGAAAGTGAGAGAAAGTGAAACCTCAACTTTCTTAATAGTGTTTCACTTTTACCCAAAATGTATTCCATCTTTTTGAATGAAAAGTGAGAGAAAGTGAAGTAAAAACTTCACTATTCCTATTCTATCATTTTACATGATTTTATTCCTAAAAAGAGGAAGGGGTAATTTTGGAAAAATTTATACTTTCCCCAAACACTTTTCTCTCAAACCAAACACACCAAAGAAAAGAAACTAAACTTTTTTTTTTACTTTACTTCACTTCACTTCACTGTCTCCCACCCATTTAAACGAACACACTCTTGAAAATTCATTTTCTTTTCTTTTACTTTCTCTCATTTTTTTTTCCTTCACCCATTTTTTGCAAAATGAAAGAACCCTTAAAGTTTATGCATCAAAGTGTTAAAGTCCGCCATCCTTTATCTTGTTGTTTGTCTAAACCATGCAACTTATATATTAACCAAGAAGATTATGTTTTTTCTTCTTCAAACTTTTTCATTACTATGTACGACTCTTTTTTTTTTTATCAGAAATCAAAATTTGTCACATAAATTGATGGTCGAATAACTTTTGTCTCTTAATATCTAAATAAATAAATCTAAATTCATTTTTCTTCCCATGTAAGTGGTTGCACTAGAACTGTACATAAATGGATGGGTTTAGATAATCTATCACTATCATCAGCAGCAAAAAAACCAAGGGTGCAACTGGCCTATGCCATGGGTTTTGGGTGGGATTGTGACTTGTGAGTACATTTTCACTTTATAAAGTGAGTTGAAAATTCCAACCCAAATCTTACCCAATAAGGGAACTATCAACATCAATCCACCTGCCTATTTAGGAGTGCTCTTAGCCTTTTTCTATTCACAGCCTCGACTAACTAATTATTAACTTATACTAAAATTTTGGATAACATCGTAATTTCTTTATCTTTAGTATTATAATGCGAGAGGCATGAGTTGACAATTTTTTCAAAGTTCCCAAATTACCTTTATTTAAAAACAAAACATTGATTTAATGTTTTACTTTCTTTCCCAAACTACCCTTGCCTTTGATTTAATGTTTGATTTAATGTTTTACTTTATTTCCTAAACTACCCCTTGTCATCTATCTATTTAGAATCACAGCCAATCGTGATTGACCTCGGGGAGAGTTCAACCACACTCATGGGTTAACACGTGCCCTTTCTAATTCCTATTAATTGTGGATAACTTCTTCCCCTCGCTCTCACGTGCATTGCACATGCCACTAGCGAGTTCAATCGGATGTCATTAACTCCTTCCCCTTGCTCTCGCGTGCATTGCACGTGCCACCCGCTAGTCTAGGATAATATAAATAGTTATATCTAATGAATCAAGCTGCTCGAGCTCAGCTTGAGAGTCCATTTATTAAAGCTTGAGCTTGTTTGCTAATAAACAAATCAAGTTGAAGCTTGATTTCAAGCTTGTTTAATTCATAAACAAGCTTGAACACACCATTATTTGGCTCGGTTCAATTACACCCCTAACTAACCCCACTAACCAAGAGTACCAAAAGAAAATTAGTATTTTTCTATAGATTGGGGCTCATTTGGATGGCAACTAATTCTCTTACCCTTGAACAGATACTAACCCCATTAGCCAGGAATACCAAAAAAAAGTATTGTGACTCATTGTTCAATAGATTAAGGCTCGTTTGGATTGGGGACCTAATTGATGGTGGCCTACCCATTTCGTATGAGTGTTTCGAAAAATAATAATGCATAACATATATTATGTTAAAACAAATATATAAAACTAATCAGGCGTCCTAACAATTTAATAGTATTTAAAGGCTATTTTGGGTGCATTTAGCAATTAGCAGTATCATGTACCACATAGCAAATTCTGATATTTAGATTATTAGGGTGGTCGAACGGCCAGGGTCTATATAAGTCCATCTTGGTATTGAAATTATTGAGTCCTAACTCGGCTTAGATTCAGTTGGGCTTCAACAAGTCAAGCCCAAGCCCTACCCTAAATCCTAAAATATAATTTAAAATATTTTATTTTATTTTAGAATTTATTGTTGTATCACATGAAAATAAAAACATTTAAATCCTAGATTAAATATGTAAATTACGTCCATATTTGAATCAAATAAAGTGGAATGGAATGCGGAGCACACTTAGGACTATACCACTATTAAAGTCTTGTGGATATTAGTCAAGTGCATCCGCGTAATTTCTCCATATCCATGAAGTGCTATAACTCTACTCCCAGCAAAAAATCAACACGTCGTTGTTTTATATGTTTTGATTTTTGGCTAAGAAGTAGGGCAAACATGCCTCTTCATGAATTATCTAAACAAGATAAACTAAAAAGATCGATTTGGGATAGCTATTTCTTGGGGGGTTAAGGAGATAATCTAAACACACGGCACAAATCTGACCTAAGGTAACCGCTAGGGTGCCATATTTGGGATGACTATTAGCCATCAATCTTTACAAGCACGTTATATTTATTAGAATTGCGCTCTTTATTATACACGAGGGAGCATTTTTGGCAACTCTTTTTTTTTTTTTTGGTAAACCACAATTTAGTAATCCTTTATGAAATAATAAGTGTTATTTTACTGGGTCTGAAAAAATAAAGGTTTATCTTTTAGGATTTTTCATATAATGCTCCGTTTGTTTTGAGGTAAAATAGGGGAAAACAAATGAATTCCATGGAAAATGTCATTTTCCAAGTATACTTTCTTTAGGACAACGGATATTTTCCGTAAAATTCATTTGTTTTCCTCTATTTTACTTTGAAACAAACGGAGCAATAATGTCAATTGATAATGTCATATTTTCTCTACTTTTTTTTTTTTAATGGAAAAACAAAAACCTTTTATTTCAGGTAGCACGATTGGTAAAATGGGAAATCATAGGGCCTAGAGTCGCCAAATGTCCAAGGTACCCGGGGTGTCACCATCCATTGCTCCAGCTCTCCACGGCAAGCAAGCTAGAGGACGAAGAAACACCAGATGAGGAAATTTTACAGAATCCTAAGGATAACAATAAGTGATTTTCAAGAGTCCCGAGAAGGGGACAGCAAGCAAGGGCAGAGCACATGGGACCAGAGGTGAAATTTTGAAAGAAAAAAAAAATCCTATAATACTAATAGAGGCGTAGTCTGGGAGAGAGGGTGGATCCAAGAGATGGTGCTCAAGCCCCTTAAACTTATGAGAAAAAATAAATTTCTTACGAAATAACACAAACATACACGATGGCCAGTGAACTTTGACCTCAAAAAAACATTCAGGGAGTTACGCCCCCCATTGTTAGCCCCTCAAGATAATCATGGCTCCGTCCCTGACCACAAAGGCCCCTGACCGCAAAGGCCCCTTTCTAGCTTATCACAGTGTCCTCATGTCCCTTTTAACCTCTTTTTAATTATGGTTAAATTTAATTAAATTATAAATAATTGTTTCCCCCTAAAAACCTTGGATGCATGAACGTTGAATCCTAAGGGGGCATTTGAAAAAAAGAAAATGAAAAAAAAAAGAAACTTAAATTTTCTCGTAAAATAATCAGATGGATAAAGTTTTTGGGAGAAAGTTTGTCACAATTGAGAAAGTGCAAGAAAATGAAAACGTATTTCTTATAAATCAAATACAAGAAAACACATTTTTCTTTTCTTTTTCCTTACTTTCTTGCCAAACGAACACGCCCTAAGGGTGAGTCGATCTTAACGCTCGATCCGTTCGTTTCCTGATTCCCATTTCCCTTTTTAAAACCTAAAGCATCTTAAACCTTTTATTATAGCGCCACCTACTCATGGGGCCTTTTCCTCTCGTATTTGTCCTTATCCTTATAGAAGGAATCCATTTAATCTTTTATTTTGACAGGTTATCTTTGATCTACTATAGCTGATAACATCTAAGGCGGTGTTTGGTTTATTTCTGAAAACTACTCATGTTTAAAACGTTAACAGATATTAAAAGCACTTCGTCAAAACAAAAACTGATTTTTCTTTTAAAGACTAGTAAGTATCCGGTGCAATGTACAAGAGTAAAATATTAAAATTTAAAGAGGATGTGGTGGCATCTTGTAATTATGTGAGAGAAAGTGTTTTGCAAAATTGTCGTTATCTCTCTTTCCATAATTGTAAAAGTGTCATCGCTTTACACTAAAAGAGGGGAGCTCCTCTTTTCTAACATGAAGCATTCCACCTCAAAATTACACTAAAAAAAAGGCAATGCCAATGTAATTTCTAGCATGTTGAAATATTATAATAAAACATAAAACCTGAGAAAAAATATTTAAAAAATTAATTTTTAAAAGTACGGTATCTTATATATGAAAATTAGTTTAATATGATATAAAGTATTAGATAGACTTCGGTCATACGTAGTTAGTATCTTGATAGTGGGCTTCATCTATAGGCTCGTAAATCCCACAAACAAAATGTACCCATCTTATTATGCAAACTATTGGTTTTCTATATTTGAATTGCAACCAAACACCTACTAAGCAATGCTGCAAAAATAGAATTAACAGAAAGACTCAAAAGAAAACTATATGTAAATGTAATGCTGAAGCCAATGGGCTCCACCACTTAATGAATACAATCACTTGATTTATCACACCCTTTTTAATATGGCTCAAACTAACATGTTTTGGCATCAAACATATTTTAATGAAATACAGTCACTTGATTTATTGCACCCTTTTGCATATAGCTCAAACCAACATATTTTGGCATCAAACATATTTTTAAGGGAGATTCAGCGAGAACCATTGATGAGTAAATCTCAACCATTTGATGATGGTTGATTCTGTATGCATACACATAGATTCTTAAATCTGTAGACCCTCAAATCTGTAGACCCTCGCTTGCAGATTAATCATAGAGAGAGCAATTCAACAAAGAAAAAGATCATCTCTCCGAATCTCCTCTAATAAATATGTCAACCCTCACAAAGCTCTACACCTTGCAAGGGGCTTTAGTCGGGTCATTGATGAAAAGGCAATGCCTTATGGGTGTTTGGATTGGATTTTATTAGCTAAAAATCAATTCTGATAAAATATAATTTGTAAAATGAATTGTCAAATAATTATTTTTTCAAATAATAGTATTCGGAGAATACGAGGTTGAGTCTATCATCTTCGTATTCCCCAAACACTATTATTTGAAAAAGTGATTATTTGACAATTAATTTTACAAAATCAAATTTATCAGAATTTATTTTTGGCTAATAAAATCCAATCCAAACGCCACCTTATTCTCTCACAAACAACTTCTCCATTGGAAAGATATGCATGGATCAAGGACTGTAACTATGGGTAACCGCCTTTTTGCTACCCGAACGACCCTCGAGCCTCGGATCAGTTCTCACAAAATTTCAATAATATTAATGGAAATGAAGCCTAAATTTATCATCTTACCTAAAAGGAATGAAACCAGGGGAGATTTTAGTTCTAATTTGTGCCTCTTCTCTTCTATAAGAGTTTCTATACTCGAAATCAGAACAAATATCAAGGGTTGCAAAATATCAAGGAAGATGACATTGCAATGATTTGGGCTGATACAAACGTTGAATAAGGATTGCAAACGATCATCTTTAAATGAGAGAGAAGAGAATACCAAAAATTCATGAAGAGGTGAATACAAAATTGTAACCACTGTACACTCTTCTACCACAATTTAGTGTATCATTATGATATGGTTTTGAGAGGGGTAAGTTATTGAGAGAACTCTTAGAATTTAAGACTGTGCAAGGGGGAGGTTGTGGGTCCTACCAATTGGATTTAATTTGATGATGTAGCCTCACAAATGAAAAAAGAGTTCTACGTGGCATCAAGATAAAAGATTAGGTAGCATCCATAGAAACACACTAACTGTGTTTTATAGTAGTAGTATAGATATAGATAAGCCCACTTCTTGACATCATTGATTAAGTTATTAGTGTAGGTTAGGAGGAAGGTTAGTACAAAGGTAGGCCTCTCAACTACCACTCCGGTAGACGAATCCTCCCCAGAGAAATGTCTTATAGTGTGTTTGGAAACTCTACTCACATATAATAAGCTCTTAAACATAACCTCTAACGAATAAACTCTAAAGTTTTACACCTGAAAAATAATTTACCCCCGTACTACTTATTTGTTTAGAGGTTTTTCCTCTACTTTAAACATTCTAAAACCCAAATAAGCTCTTATTATTTAGAGTTACCAAACGCCACCTTAATATGTCTTACCACCTAAGCAAATGCTTAGGCATAAATAAGCCCCACTTTTGTGTTTTTTTAAGAATGTTTTTATTTTAATTGACTTCACAAACTTTGACTGGAATGCCAAAAAGTAGTTTGCTTGTTGGTCTCACTATTTTTGTTGTCGATGTCATTTACCTACATTTAGTATCATTAGTTAGTAGAGTTCTTGCTGGTCATCACCCAGTGAGAATGGATCCCTAGACCTCTCTCATAAGAGAAGTCACACCCTACCATTAGAGCAAGCAACAGGGTGTCACTACAGGCTGACATACAACAACCAGATATATTTATTTTCATAAAGGATTTTTAGAGCATTTCTAGAAGAATCTCTCCTAGAAATGGAACAGAAAAAACATGTGGTTTTTCCCTGATTGCCTCTATAGTTTGGCTTTGTTCTCAAAATACTCATATTTTAAAAACTCTTCTCTGAATGCCCTCACACATATGTGAAGAAGTTCGCACATGCAAATTTTTTCCATTTTATCCAAACCATTTAAAGGAAAGACATTTGTGTCCCCTCCATTCTTCCTCAATCATAAAGAGCTCCCTTCGTTCCTTATCAATAATGGAGCTCCTTCGTTCATGAAAAGTTCCCAAAATTTTTATTACCTATTGTTTCAACTAAGATTTCCACAAGAGAGCTTCATTTTTCTAAACTACTAATCACGACTATGAGAGAATGTCCATTTTTGGGTTTCTTGTGTTTTTTTATTAAAAAAAATTAGTTTAACCTAAAAAAATAGATAATAATCTTGACATGTACGATTTTATACCTCAAATCTCATCTTAGATGGGTTTTCATATGTTTTTTTTTTAGATTTTTAATGATTTACAGTGTACATGATCAATACTCAATAAGTAGGGTCAATACTTTGTATCAATACTGGTTGTGTTCCAAGGTTGAAGACGACCTGTATCGATATGGGTATTGAGTAGGTGTATCGACCACGTGTATCAACCAGTATCGATATGGATATGTACTGATATGAGTATCGATATGATCAGTACTGAGCAAGTGTATCTACCACATGTATCAACTAGTATCGATATATATTGATATGTATCCACTATGCGCACAAAAAACTTTGTTGAAACCCAGATTTTTGCGAATTTTTCGTATTTTTTCAAGAACACTTCTATTAAGCTTGTATTAAAACACCCATTAAAAGAGAAAGAAACGGGGAGTTTTGTGAGATGGGAAGATGAGGAGTGTGAGAAGTTTCTCCAATATGCTCACGGATATAAAACCCTCTTTCCTTCTTCTTCTTCTCTAAAACTATTCTTTTAAGTATTAATAGTAATGGAAGGGTGCTTCAGACTTTTCATAAATAAGGAATTATGAAAAAATAGTCATAAGGGCATTATGAGAAAGGTTTTTAAAAAGTGGGTAGTTTGAGAACAATCACATACTATGGGGGTAATAAGCCCATGACCATGGTTCATGGTTGTGCAAGTGGCACACAATCCGCAAGTGTTTGGCAATTAATTTTATGTAGCCACACAAAAGGGTTACACAGTTAAAACAGGTGAAAGCCAATACCTATCCTTCTTTTTGGGCATTATAATTGCTGGGTTTTTTTTGTAACACTCATGGCTAAACCAAAAACTAAATTTGATACGGCTCCTGTATTGAAGAAGAAATGCAAATCAAAATCTTCCAAACACACCCTCATAGACCAAGACCTTCCATTAAAGATTTGCTAACAGATAGAATCAGTGAGAGCCAAAACATTACATGGATGCAGGAACCATTACTCAAAATTGCCCAAATGAACACTTATTTGATAATTAAATCAATCAATGAAAGTAATTATGGAATAGGAGATCACCTAAGAGAGACCCACAATGGGATGAAACATAGAATGAATAATCCGATCCAATTCATCTGATTATAGAGGGCAATACTGATATTCATGATGTTATTTGATCTTCATTCTCTAAAAAGAGTTTATACATGTACCATTGATTTTCACTAAATTAAAATGCTCAAGGGCTAGCCATTCTCGAGCCCTATTTTTCATGTTCATCTAATTATATGTAACTAAAAGAAATTTGAAACATAACCATCAACAAAAAAGGATGAAATAAGACGAAGTTCAGAAAAAGGAAAAAAAAATACAAAAAAGATCATACATCTGTCAAGATCAACGATGATACAATCATAACATAAGCCAAAATGAAGAAAAGAGCTATCTGAATGAAGAATTTCGGATTTTCCCTCATGCTTGGCGATGTAACCGCTCTACAAACCAAAAATTGTTTATTTTGTCAAAAGTAGAAAATAAATAAATAGGAAAAGAATATAAGAGAAAATAGAATTACAGAAGAATGAACGCATAATGCAGCGATGTTGATTCTGTGGCATTTGCACAGCAATGATTCGGAAAAAAAAAAAGCAAAGCAAAGCAAACAAAATACCTTGCGATGCGCTGAGAAAATCGGGAGAAGGGCAAACTCTGAAAAAAGACGATGCCTGGTCCTGTTAGAGTAGCAGTTACTGGGTTGTCACCCTGCGAAGTCGCAACTTAACAATTAATCACACCAGATTCACAACCCAAATATTAGAGAGAGAGAGTACTGTAAATTCAGATATAGCCAAGGAAATTAGTGTCAACCACATAAATTTGGAGAGGAAGTGAATAAACACACACAACAACATTGGCTGATGAATATTAAACTAGTTGGGCTGCAGTGCGGTTATAGATCTTATTGTCATATTATGGACCTAGAAAATGCAACACATTCTCATTGATCTGGAGGACCAGTCAATCAATGTGCTCCCTTCTCTAAGAATTTACTGAAACAGTTATCTACCACCATGATAAGCATTAATAATCCATCATTTCTCAACTCATCAATGACGACATTTTCACTATCATCACCACCACAGGGTAGAATGTAGGAACTAAGTCATTTTAGACATTAGACATTTTGCCTCTATTTCAAAAAGTGAAGAAAGTTTATTTTTTAAAACAAAGCTTATTTTGCTAAAGAGAATTGACAGTTTATTGTCAATTACATTGATTTTTTTGGAAAGTTTTTTCCCATTAAGTTTTTTTATTTCATATTATATTCCTATTTCTAGCCTGGGTTTCATGTTAGTTGTATCACTTTTTTTTTTTTTAAAGACGCAAATTCCCCTAAAATAAATGCTTATTTGCATGTATTACAAAACAAGCTATTAAAAAATAAGAACTTATTTTTAGTTTTTTACCAAATAAATTTAGGGGGAATTTTATAAAACTTAAAATAAGAGCTTAATGACTTAGGGGTGTTTGGTAACTCTAAATTAAATAGGTAGAGGTTATTTGAAAATTGAGTTTATCTAGACTTTAGATTGTTAAGTTATAGTTTAATTGGATGTCTAAAACTTTTTGAAGTAGAGGTTTTAACCTCTGAAGAAAAAAGTAGCACGTCTCCTTATTACTTTAGAGGTAAAACCTCTATTTTAAAAAGATTTAGACATCCAATTAAACTTTAACTTAACAATCTAAAGTCCAAATAAGCTCAATTTTCAAATAAGCTTAAACTCTTTTTTTAAGTTTTATCAAACGCCCCCTTAATGTATGAAAATACCTAAAAATAAGATCTAATAAAGTAGCTCTCATTAAATTAGTTCTTATTAGATCAGATAAGTTTTGCCAAACACCCAAGAAGGGGTGGAAGCGAGTCTGACCAAACTCCATCTCTTTAGGCATGGATAGATGCATTAAAATGTTAAATTAGCTTTGCCACATCTCTACTTAAATCAACATAATGAGTAAGTTCTCTGCCAAAATATGGGAATGCACATAAGATTAATTGTTGCATGTTTAAAAAATGTATACGAATGTGTCACTTATATTCTTATCGTTATCGTTGGAAAATTAAGAAGCGGGTGGCTGAAGCCAACCCATATGCAACTTCAAGGATACATCTTTAGAAATGAAGTGCATTGACAATTTTGGTTGAGGCTGGAAAAAAAATAAGACCAGTAGAACATGACATTGTTAGGATCATTACACTATGTTAAGGATGATTTTGAGAAACAGAAGGGGCAATAGACTAAAAAGAAAATTTTAGAAAACACAACAAAAGAGCAAGTAACTCACCACAAAGACCACCCGCCTCATGGGACCATTGTATTTGACCTCAAAATTTATCGTAGGCGTCATGGCAACAATGCAAGACACATCAACAACTAGTACTTCACCCACCTCCATATTTTTCTGTACAACTGGCCCAGAGAAGAGTCCCCAAGAGCCCCAAGATTAGTCGAGAAAGGATGGATACAGAATATTGAAAACTTCATATATAAACATAGATAGATCACAAGAACCATTCACTTTTTGTTTTATGTAATTTGTAATTCGAGAAGTTCAAAGCCAAAAGTGTATCCTTATAATGCAAGTGTCAGACTATAAGTAAAAACAAAAAACAAGAGTTGTTCAGGTCTGATTGGAGGAACACCAATGGACCTGGATTTGAAATCCATTGGCCAACAAGGCTAGGGTAGAAAACCCACTACCTACCAAAAGAATGAAACAAACATTTGTAAGCTGCAAGTAGGATACCTGCTCACATATTTTGTCAGATGTTCTCTAAACAAGGAAGTCACAACCCCAATGACAGGAAGAGATGGAATCAGATGAAGCACGGGAAAACAGGATATAAAAACTTTTGAATAAAGCAGAAACAGGAGTGGGTGCCAAAAAAAGCGGGTTTCAAAAATTCAAGAAAACAGAGAGCCCAGGAGTCATTCAAGTGACACTAACTTTAAACATTTAAAAAAGAAATATTGAAAATTTATCAACTTACAAATTTTAGCAATTAAAATATAGATATTTTATTGAAATAGAAACACTTGTAATATACAAACAGTATGGGTAGCACTAAACATGAAGTTGATGCATTGTGGAAGCCAGTGATTCTTTTTTTTTTTGATTGGTAAAGCAGTATTCTATATATAAAAGGAGGGAAAGAGGTCTATATCCCTAGGATCACCAATAGTGAACCTAGCAAAAAGAAAGTAGAAAATACAAACCAGCTGAATACACAACACAAAATGGACCCCGTACAGTCAAGGTGAAAAAGTATTCCCCCACGGATCCTCCGAATCACACCCTACTGACCCCCCGGCTGAGACTAACTGGCGCACCCTAGTTTGAATGCGGGATGTCTCCTCAGCAGAGTCCTCGAAAACTCGCCTATTCCTCTCCTTCCAAAGGGACCAAACAACTGCCCCAGGGAGGAGAGGCCACACATCCCCTACTGGCGATGGGAACACCCCTGACAACCAGCAAGATAAGAAGCTCTACAGTCTATTAGTTTTACATCAATACCAATTGAACTCTGGTCAGCAGCATATTAACAAAGTTCTCAGATTCTTAAAAAAGGTCCTGAATAATATGTGACTTTCTCTTTGAACGATTAATTCGAGAATTATATGTTGGATTAAAAACGAATTTATTCACGATTTTTAAAAAAAGTCTCGAATAAATATCTAATATATGAAATATATCTGTTATACTTTTTGTAATTAGTAATCTTACATTATATTTTGTTATATCTTGCACGATTTATTTCCAAAGTTTGCCAATTTTTTTCCAAAATTTTCCCTAGACGAATCCCGAACTCCGATTTGGTAACTATGGTCAGCAGTGTACAAGCAATCACATTGCATCATAGATAAGAATTGCGGAACAAGATTTCTGTTACTGACTCCAAGAAGTCATGTCAGAACAAAAGCTCCTTTGGTATTGCCCCTATTGAGGTACTCCTTGTACAGTACCATAGAAATAACATCTCATAAAAGAATGCCACATATAGCGTATTGTTATTTCTGAGAAAAGCATATATATATATAAATTATGGGCAGTTTTGGCAGGTAATAATTAGATGAATAGCTCCATTTAGAAGGGCAGGCAATGAAAAAATTGTTATCACTGTTATGTATTTAAAAACCTACAGGTGGCAGTCAAGCAGTTATGCATAAGGTGGCCAGATTCACAGAAACCAACTGCGAAGACACCATGCCCTAGATCACTCCCGCATGAGATACAGTCTCTTCATTTCTATTGGTTAGCTTGAAAAAGGGTGAGAGTATTTCCCTTTGTTAGAACTTTTGGCAAGTTTGCTAACCCTACTCATATTCCATTCATACAGTGAAAGGAAGACTGAGGAAGGGTATTTGGTGCAATCTTCGACATTGGAAACTTATTGTAACTGGGTGAATAATGCTCTCAAGTTAGATCAATTGACCCATTCGACAAAGTTATGCTCATGATGATATGGCCATTTCATTCATAGGTCATTAATTAATTGCCTTAAGTTATTTATGTGAAATGTTCTTCCTTTTCACGTGTTTGCTTGTCAGAGAGTTGGAGTTCAGATTAATGAAGATTTTTTTTTCTTTCAAGTGGTACATGGTTCCAAAGAAGTTCAAAGGGTACAAATTGTGGAGAAAACATAACACACAAACAAAAAACAAAATAATTTAGTCAAGAATCAAACAGTAACAGGTTAAATCGACAGAAATAGAAGGAAATGAGCATGACTTCAGGTGACGATACAGGAAAATGCATTTTGTCATGAAATCAAATAAAACGGGGTCCATGAATGGGCTAGGTCAGGACTAAGCCAAAGCAAGGTGACCCTGATCCTGGCCCTGCATGCTAGAACTAGCTAGATTCTAGCCCAGACCAAATCCATGCAGAGGACGAGTTCAAAAGGCCTGGCTAGATTCTAGCCCAATTGAACTCTTCTCAACATTCAGTCCAGAGCCTCTTGGGAAGCCCTAAACAAAAGTATGACAAAGAACTAGGATTGAGGCAAGGAATACATACCAGATCCACCTGCAACTATGAATGCAAGCCCCTGGCCTGCCAGCTTCTGCCTCAGAATTCCCTATAACAGCATAAAGTTGGCCATCAAATAAAGAAATATAACTAGATTGGAATAACATAATTACCAAGCAGAAGAGTGAGAAAAATAAAACAGAAGGTGGAGATTTCAAGGCAGATTAACATCAATTGCTCAAAAGGTGGAGACTAGGTAGCCCCCAATTATCAATCAAAGAGAAGAAAATCCAGCACTACCCATGTTCTCACCTCCGCACCAGCAACAACATTTCGGGCCCTCTGATCAACTGTGTTAGTGACTGTCACATCATTGACGGAGCAAAGAAATGCATCTGGCTACAACCACCATGTTTACAAAGTAAAATATATAGCCAGTGGAAGGATATAATTAAAAGTCAACAAAGCAGCTCTACTTAAGAAATGGATAATATAACTACTGCAGCTAACAAGGGAATATCCCAAGTTGCTCTGCAAAATGAGACAATACGAGGGAAGAACTCTATCCACTTCCTTTGAATATGGGAACAACCAGAGTGAATGAATCAACTATACCTGACATAAAATTTCTCCGCCAAACACTGCCAGATCAATCTATAAAAGAAATGTAATTCAAAAGCATGGAAAAAGGAATATAATTAGTATGGCCATGATGAACAACATATAAACTGAATAAGAATGTAAATGTGTTTCAGTACAGAAATGTATTATTAAATGGTACTAGCGGGTGGCATGTGCGATGCACGTGAGAGCGAGGCGAAGGAGTTAACCACAGTTAATAAGAGTTAAAAGGGACATGTGTCAACCCGCAGGTGCGATTGAACTCTCCCCGGGGAGAGTTCAATCGCGATTGGCTGTGATTTTATTCTTTAAATTGATAGATAAGCAAGGGATAGTTTGGGAATTAAAGTAAAACATTAAATCAAAGTTTGGTTTTATATAAGGGTAGTTAGGGAATTTTTAAAAAATCAGGCTACACCTGCCTCTACCATTATAATAGTAAAGATACATTATTCAAATAAATTCAGCATGTCCTTTATACACAGACCGGGAGTATCCTCGCAAGAGAAGGGGCAGCAATTCCAACAAATCCATCATTTGGACCAGAATTAAGAAGAACTATGCTAGTCATGCTCTTGCCAAAAAGCCATTGCCACATACTGCCTTCATTTTCAGGAGGGTAAACATTCTCCATTTGGACGGACCCAGACATGTAGCACATGGAGCCTATAAATTATGTGAAAGATCAGATGCATAAACCTAATAACAGAAAAGAATTAAGAAAACAGATAATTTATTATGTTAAAGTCATGTTCCAACCAAATAAGATATCAATCAGCTATATATATGTCAGACTTAATCCAATTTCTGAAGAAAATAATCTCACTTCAAGACCAGGAAGATAAATGGAGGTTATCACAATCCATTTTAGCAGATAAAATATCAACAGCACAAAGAAAGTTCCCCACATGTCCTATTTGAGGTGAATCTGCAAAAATTAACCTGAATTATCCGAATCACCATGCCACTGAAAAGATGTCATATACGCCCATTAGTCTAGAGATTGCCATGGAGTCAGACCAGTTTGCTTTTCTGCATTTATGCTCACCCAAGTAATATTGTAAAGTCATATCCAATAATTTGATCCATCTAACTCACGAACACTTTACTTCTGTAGCTTTTATAATTCAATTATTTCACAGCAACCACAAGTTATAACTCATAAGTCATAACTGCACCCCGGTACACAACACACAACCACACTTGGATTCCAATCATCACATATTGCAGTAATATGTTGGAAAAATATCAAGCAACGATTTTCGGCTACTCTTTGATTAGAGGCATTAGCAATTAATGTTTTATCAAGGCATCAGACAACGGAAAATTGCTATAAAAGGATGTCTCTCACAGCTATTCATTCCTTAGGTGTACCATGTAAATAATTTCTCAGCGAGCAGTGCCAACACTACATTCATTGCTTTAACTCCTTGGTGGATAGCCTTTATAAGATCATTCACAAGATGTTGGCAAACGTAATGAAGAAAATCATGGTTTTCTGATTTCCTCTTGTTATGGTGCATTTGTTGGTGCTTAGCAAATTCTAGATGGGATGTTGATTGCTGACAAATGCACACATTCAAGGATTAGAAGTGGAGTTCATGGAATTGTCTAGAAGTTAGATATGGAGAGAGCTTATGATCATGTAACTTGAAGGTTCCTTGATCTTATCATGAGAAAATGGGTTTGGTCTGAAGTGCTTCTTTTGAATTCAAACAAGCCTTCAGCAAAGTCATTCCCTATAATCGTACCTCTATATCATGGTCACTGATGTGCTTTGAAGGATGATACAGGAGGAATTGGGCAAGGTGCTTTGCAGAAAACTCAGTTGTTTTTTGTAATGCCTTCCACAAGCAGCTCTAGGATCTGAGATGTATTCTTCATTGTCTTTAGATGATCTTGGGGCTTCAGATCAACTTGAGCAAAATGTGTGGTTTATGCAGCGAAGTTGTTAAGATTGACGATCTGGAGGGTACCCTAGGATGTAAGATATGATTCTTTTTCAATCACTCATCTTGGCCACCTCCTAGGGGCTAACTATCTCTCAAAGTATTTATGGGAACCATTGTGGAAATTTTTTGGGAAGATTTTCTATTTGGAAGAAAGGCTATTTGTTTAAAGGAGAGATTTGTTGTGGAATGGGATGGAAAATAGAAAGTATCACTTGGTTAGGTGGAACAAAATTTGCATTCCTTGGGCGGGGGTTTAGGGTTACAAACCGTAAGGTTAGACAACAAAGCTCTGCTAGGTAAGTGGTCATGGAAGTTTGGAGAGGAGAATGGCAGCCTGTGGAGATCAATGATAGTGGACAAATATGAAAGTGGCATTGGGAGCAAAAATTGCATTCCTTGGGAGGGGAATTAGGGTTACAATCCGTAAGGTTGGTTAACAAAGCTTTGCATGTGCTCTGTAGCTTTATCATACTTTGTAATCTGTATTTTTTAGCATGCTTTATCATATCATGAATTCATTATCTATATTTTACATGTACTGTATGCTTAGTATTCTTTATTATGCTTTCTTGCTTAATTGTTTTCTTATCTAGGGTCCAAAAGTGAAGAGCAAAGTCTAAGGATCCTAATTGGAGGTCCTCTGTGTGGTAAGCAGACTAATGAGGGCATATATCGCCAAAATGAGCATTTGGTTGGTGGGTAAAGGAATGCAAGGAAATGCGAGCAAGTGTCAGCTGCAATTATTAGTGAAATCAGAGCTTATATGAGAGAGATACCAAGACGGAGAAAGCGGATAGAAATGAAGTGCTTCTTGAAGAAAGAATCATTCAAGATCCATGGGACCACCTAACTCAAAAAGAGCAGTGGATGAGGAGCAGGAGGTGGAGACTATTGGATCATCTAAAAGGAAGGCTTCTTCAATAACACAAAGTGATGCTACATCAAGCAAGAAGCCGTGTACTAAAGGTCCATTAGATTTCTACATAAGACTTGGAAACGAATGATCCAAAAGGTGGCTAGGTGGTTTTATTCAAGCAAGTATTTCATTCAATACCACTAAATTGAAGAGTTTTCACGTAGCAGTAGAAGCCATTGAGCAGTTTGGACCATGATTGAAACCTTCATCATACCAGGAGTTGAGAGAGACCTATCTAAAATCTGAAATTTAGACAACAAAAGAGCTCTATAAAATCTACAAAGCAATGGAACTAAATTTTTTTTTCTTGCATAGGGGTTGCTTGGACCTTCCCTAGATCCTTTCAAGCCTTCTTATCTTGTTGGACTGTGGTAAAATGGGAGGCTTCAATATTGGTTTTATGGGCCTTACTTCCTGGGATTATCAGTAGATCGATCTGGAAAGAGAGAAACAATTGTGTTTTTGACAACGAGGGCTCCTCAGCGGTCAAGGTGCATAGGAGGAATCGTTAGCTTCTTCTCGCGTGGTGCGCAGCCAAGAATGATGCGGACGATTTGGGAATTCAGTTTCTGGTTTGAGTGGTCCTAAGTTGTGGCCTTGGGTCCTTCTTTCTCTCTTTCTTCCCTTGGCTATTTTAGCTTTTAGTACTTGTTTCCAACTTTGTAGTTTTTGCCATAGTTACAGAGTTCTCCGATTTTTTCAAAAAGTTCCAAATAATACCCGATTTGTTCGTCAAATGATTAATTCACAAAATATTCGCGGCTTTTAATAAATAGCAACTTTTCAAAAAGTCACAAATTTCACGAATTAAACATGAATTATTCACAACTTTTTAAAAAAGTCTCGAATAAATATCTAATATATAAAATATATTTGTTTATAATTTTCATAATTAGTAATCTTATTTTATATTTTTTTCATATCTTGCCCAACATTTTCCCCCTTTTTTTGAATTATTTCAAATTTAGTTGACTTTTTTCAAACTTTTCCCTAGAAGAATAATTTTTGAACCCTGACTTAGTAACTATGGTTTTTGTTGCTTAGTAGGATTTCCTATTGGTTCCCACCTTGTGAACCTAGTATTGTACTTTTTCTTCTATATCTTTATATATGTTAGCTGATTTACCGATCAAAGAAAAGAGGTATAGATGCACCATTACCATTATAAAAAAAGTATGGATGCACCATCATGTTTGATGGTTGGACGGATAAAAGGGGTAGGATTTTGATAAACTTCTTAGTGAATTTTCCTAAAGAACGTACTTTCTGAAGTCAATCGATGCATCTGATAAGGTATACGATGCACAGACCACAATACCTTATTGAGCTGATTGATAGTATGATTGAAGAAATTTGGGAGGAGCATCTTATTCAGGTGGTCAACAATAACCCTGCAAGTTATGTTTCAGCAAGGAGAAAGTTGGAGGATATAATACCACATTTGTTATGGACTTCATGTACTGCTCACTATTTAGAGCTCATGTTAGAGGACATTAGCAAGATTGCAGGGTCCAAGAAAGCTATTGATAGAGGGAGATCAACGACAACATTTATATACAAGCATCCCCTTCTCCCGAATCATATGACAAAGAAAACCGGTGGAAGAGGTCTGGTAAGGATTGCAATCACGTGATTTGTCACACCCTTCTTGACATTCTGGAGCCTTTACACTTACAAGAAGAGCCTTAGAGAGTTATTTGTGTCTCGTGATCATAGTAATAAGGTTCTCCTATTTCTTCAAGAAGTCCTGAATAATTCAGAACTTTTTCGTCAAACGATTAATTCACGAAGTATTCATGACTTTTTTTTTAATTAAGCATGTCTTTCTAAAGAAGTTGCGAATATATATTTAATACATTAATTTTCTTTTTTTATATTTTCATAATTAGTAATCCTTTTTTTTACTTTCTCGATTTTCATCCGAATTTTTGTCAAATGTTTCTGAATTTTTCAAACATTTTTGTAGTCGAATAATTCTCAAACTCCAACTTGGTGACTATGCTCTTAATTGAACCGAGAGTAATTGGGAAAAGAAGCAGAAAGGGGAAAAGGCATAGTTACCAAAGCGAGAAGTGAACCGAAAGCGAGAAGCGAGAAACAAGGCTAAAAAATTCCTTAGGAAATGGGAAGTGAGAAATGAGATATATGCGCCTCATTCCCTTTATATTAAGATGGCTAGTCATTTCTTTGATTTTCTTACATGAGATATTTGTGGAGAACTGGGTACCTTAGGTTTCCATCCAATGATACTTGTTCAGAATATACACCCTATGCTTTAGACTTAGGTCTATCCAATGACCAATCACTTCCTACATACATAGCCCCCTTCATCACTAAATGAGACATGATGGAAGTGATGGGAAGCAACTTTGGAAACGAGCTTCCGGGAAAGCGGGCTTCCCACCTTGTGCATAGCTTCCCTGCAACTATGAAAAAATGTTGAAAATACAATGATGTCAATCACATTTTGGAGAGTTCTTTATTTGCTTAAGGCCGCAACACCACTTGTTAAATTATTGTGATTAGTTGATGGAGATAAGAAACCCTCTATGGGTTACATTCATGAAGCAATGCTATGAGCTAAAGAGAAGATTAAGATATTCTTTGTAACTAATGAGAAAGACTACAATCCAACTGTCAACATTGTGGATAAGAGATGGACAAACCAACAGGTCAACCACTTGTTAAAGTATTGTGATTGGTTGATGGAGATAAGAAACCCTCTAGGGGTTCCATTCATGAAGCAATGCTATGTGCAAAAGAGAAGATTAGGAAATTCCTTGTGAATAATGAGAAAGACTACAATCCAATTGACAACATTGTGGATAAGAGATGGGCAAACCAATAGGTCAATTGTTACATGCCGTGGCTTTCTTCCTTAGCCTGACACTTTATTTTGAGTGGAAAATGATTCCTGAATAGGAGGTTAGTGAATTTAAAGTGACCTTCATTGAATGTGTTGAGAGGATGGTTGGTGATTTAACAAACCAAGACAAATATCTTCCCAAATGGATGCACATGAATATAGTCAATTATTCTTTGGCAAAGATATGGCTATTAGGCAATGCTTGATGAAGCAACCAAGTGAGTTGAGGAAATACATGATTTTGATGGTATTTTGTATTTTCAACTTTTCGTAATTACTTAGCACTATTTTTTGGTATTATAATTGAAGTAACTTATTCAGGGATTAGACTCCAAAACTCCAAAAGATTGCATCATCCTCAACCAGTGTAGTCAAGGCGTCGCTTAGGCGACCCTCTAGGCGGGCGATCCTAGTAAAAAAATTTTTTTTTTTTTTTTTGCTTAAAAAAAAATCCAAAATATCTCAATAAATAAATAAAAATAAAAAAACATGTAATGAAGAAGTAATAAGATTTTAAATCGTTTTTTTCACCAAAAATATCAATTTTTTTATTAAAAATATCGTTTTCGACGCAATCTGAGCCTATTAGGCCCAGGTTTCGGACGCACTTCGTGCGTCGCAGGGGGGCGCTGCCACTCCTGCCACCCCCCCCCCCCCCAGGCAATCGTAGGGGGGCTCTGCCTCATATTATACATGGACAGTGACACAAATTTGGGTATTTAGCTCAGATTTTGAAGTGTTTAATACTCCAATATGTCAACATGTCTTTGGTTATGTGATGAATGATTGTAATAGACTTTTTATTTTATATTTTTGTGGAATGTGGGTGTGAAGTTTTGGTCTTTTGGATGTTATATATAATAATATATATATATATATATATATATATTTATATTAAATTTATCGCCTAGGCAACACCTCGCCTAACCGGGGCTAATCACCTAGGCATCGCCTAGACGCCTTGACTACACTGTCCTCAACCTTATATGCACCTCTTCTAGTTGTGGGCGCAATTGGAGCACTTTTGAGCATATAAATAGCTATTAGTAAATAAAGGGTGTAGTTTTAAGTGTACTAGTATTTATTTAATTATTTGAATTATTTTATATTTGAAGTTTCATTGTTGTGCATCAAGGTCAATACAAAGAATAGGAATTGGCTTGAATAGAGGAAGAACGAGGTTGTGTTCATTCAGTATAACTAACACCTTCGAGAGAGGTTCTTGACAAGAATAGATTTTTTTATATCAGTAACTAAAGATTTTATTAAATACAAGGACAAAAATTAAAAAAGTATATGTATTGGGAATGTGAAGCTTCCCATAAATGTAAAGGAATTGTACACTATGAATCACAAAGAAGAAAGTGACTCCAGCTACACAAAAAGTTAGAAGTGTGCACATTAAGAATTCTCTTCTAGCCGATGACCAATTTCTCAAAGACCAACCAATTAAGGACCAGAGATCTGGGATGGAGGAACATGAATTATTAAAAATTGTGTTGTTGGGCTATTTCTAAATGTTCCCATCAAATCGCAGCTCTTAGCATCTCCCATAAAATATTCTCTCGAGCATTGAAGGTGCCAAGAAGTGGTTACAAGGAATTTCTGAAGCGTATGATCCAAGTTGCTTTGATGAAAGCAGCAAGTGGTTGACAGGGAAAGACTCATCTGAAATAGTAGATGGCTGAATGTCGATGTTGTATTGGAGGCAGCACAGGGTTTTGTCAAAGGCCGATGCGGAATACTTAATGTTCACAAAATAGAAGCAGTACCTCTAAGCTTTAAAACTAAATGATTGTCATTGATGAAGATGAGGATGAAACCCTACTACCTGAAGAACTACTCGAACCACTATGAGAAATTTTCATTAAGTCAAAAGAGGAAGAAGTTTATGTTGAAGACGATGATGAGGAAGATGACAGTTTTCAAGGCTAGTATTGGTGATGGTCTTATGAGATCATTGTTGTTGGAATGGATGCAGACTCCACGCCAATGAAGGAATGATGATTTCTAATTTATGGTTCCATTTTATTATCAATTAATGCATTTATGGTTCTGTTTATGTATGGTTACAACCGTACACCATTAGTGTAGTAAACTTTTCAAACTTCATGTTTAAATATTGGATTTTGGAAGCTAAATTTCATTTATTTCACACATTTTCAAATAATTTATTAACATTAATGTGCATTCATAAGTTCTTATTTGGTTTCAATAAGTTTAACTGCCATTAAAATGGATAACAACCTTGAATGGAAAATGATAGAGAAGTAGAGTTCATTAGGGAATGGGGGAATTTCTACAGCATGGGGTTCATCAGGCAACCACCTCAGACGCCTAGGGGGTCTACCGCCTCAGGTCGCATAGGCATTTTATTTTTTACAACAATGATGATGAATGACTTGGAAACTGCTTTGAAGCCAAACCCTAGTGCCAAAGATGCTACAATTTGGTCGAAAGATAGTACAGGTCGTTTCACTATGAGATCATTCTCTCGGTCTTTGGATGAAAGTGCTGTCCTACTCTTTCCTTTCCTCACAAAGTTGTGTGGAATCCTAGTATTCTTTCCAAAGTAGGTTTCTTTATTTGGATTGTCTTTCTGGACGAACTTATCAATCTGGATCGCCTAAAGAATAGAGATTGGATATTGGCCAACAAATGTTACGTGTGTATGGCTGACGAGGATTCAGTAGACCACCTTCTTGTGCAGTGTCCTCTGGTCAAGAGGGATTTGGAAGCCTTTCCTATCTCGTCTGGGGGTGTCATAGCAGGTTCAAAGAATTAATCTCTTGTTGGTGTGGATGTCGTCCAGAGAGTGATTTGGTAACCTCTCCCTAGAGCTATCTGCTGGTCTGCGTGGGAAGATAGGAACGTGAAGGCATTTTTCAACACCTCTATCCCAGTTGTGAAATCTTTGTTAGTTATTTCTAATTTGCTGTTATCTTGGTAGTTGGTACTCGATTAGGACAGGTTATGGCAAGCTAGGGTTGGTTTCTTCTTCTTCTTTTTTCTACCATGGGTAGCCGATGTATTCCTTGTTTTGTTTTTTGCCTCTATTTGTGCTTTTCTATTCACTATGGGTGAATTCCCTTTGTACCCTATTTTTGCTATAATATATTAATCTTTATTACCAATCTAAAAAAGAAAAAACTATAACATTAATGATTAAACTTTCCATGCTCAAACTGAATTTTCTTTAAAAATCAAATAATAAGTAGCATACCATAGAAAGGAGATCCCGTGCTAGGGAACTTACCAGGCTTTGCAATAACCTTTTCTTGTGGCTTTAACATAATCTAGTGATGAAAAATCCAACGTCAAAAGAAGTAAGTTAGGAGTTATATCAATCCAGACCAAAATAAAAAGACAAATGATACAGTTCAGCGTGATTACTATTAATACCTGAACTATCTGAGCTTCGCCGCCCAAAATTTGAAAAGGAATCATGGCTGCTTGTGGACTCTACAGTACATGATTCTATCATGAGCTTATGCAGAATACAGAAAATCAAAAGATAAGCACAGACATAAGTAGTTGTACAGTTGAAGTGAAGAAGAAGAAAACAGAGGCTCATAAGCTTATGTTACTACACTCATTTATAGAGCTGTAATAGAAGTAGGAACCAGTTTCCACCTACAAGCAACCCTCCTAGGCATATTTGGCACACAGTATCTTTTTATTTTCTGTCTTTTCCTTCTAATAAGGTTCAGTTCTATTCTGAAAAAAACATTTGAGGAAACCTTAAATATGTAGAGAGTTTTCCCATTCACACCCTCTTTTGCCAACAAATTAATACTACATTGAGCACTGCTTTTGGTGTGCCTACAAATGTCAATACTTTACTCAGGTCAATGATGTGATCAATCACCATTTATTCCCACTAATTTTGACCTTTTTATCTGTAATTCAGATGCAAATATATAGACCGAAAAAATGACTACAACAAAAACTGAAGGGATCACAAGAATATGAACCTGGAAACAAGATACAGATAAGCAGAAAGGAGGAAAAAGAAAAAACTAACCCTCTTCAAGAGTAGCTAGATCCTACAAAGATATCATAAATATAGATGTACACCCAAGTAAGGGTGTTAATGGGCTGGGCTTGGTCTTGCATTTTGTGATTTTTGAATATGCCAAGCCCGAGCCGGCCCGTTTGCAAGAGGCTTTTGTGACCCGAAGACACCCTTACTCCTAAGTCCTTGAAGGCTCTCCTAATGGAACACCAGGCAATGAGTAGCTAACGGGTCCTCAAACAGACCTGCTCTAATGAAAAGACGACTTCATCGAAACTCCTTGATTCCTCTCCTTCAAAAAATATATCACGCTATTGCCCTCGGCAGAAGGGCCCACACATAACAAAAAACAAAGCCTCCAACCTCACAAAAAGCCAACGAGATGAGTCCTAAAAGGAACCAAGGAAGACCCACGCAATTCCCAATCGCAATAGGACATGGCTCCAAATGTCATAAATAAAAGGAAACTGCGACAATAAGTGATTCACCGTTTCCTTCGTTTCAGAGCACGTAAAACAGTGATTAGCCATCCTCCACCCTTTATTTCCTAAATAGTCACATGTGAGGATTTGGTCCAATGATGTCGACCATAAGAAGAAAGATACCCTAAATGGAACACTGAGATTCCACACAACCTATTAAGAGAATGGGAGAGAAGGACTATCTCACAAAGATAGGAAGAACCCAAAGAAGGATCTCAATGCAAACTGACATTTGTTGTCCCTAGTCCATAAACGATCAACCCTGAGAAAATGGCAAGGGTTGACTTCCTTAAGTCAACCAGGAAGACAAAGGAAGTCCTCCATCTCCTACTCATTAAGACTATGTCCGATTCTAGGACACCACACGGCTACATCAGCCACCCACTTAAAATTGGACACTACATACACATTCTTGTTTGTAGCTAATAAGTACAGATTACCGAACTCCTATCTAAATGTCGATTGCCGACATCAAAAACTAATGTGTTTCGAAAAGTCATCCAATGCTCATAATTGCCTTCCAACAACCCAACCCATGGGTGGTGCCCACTAAGGCTGACCTAGAAGCGAGGAAGCTACCACAACTAAAATAAAATGAATGAAGGAATAAGGCATTAGAGGCCAAATTAGAGAATAAAAAGGAAGGGCAAGGCAAGGTGTCCATCCGGGGATCCATTCCTATCCGAGAAACGCTTCACCGGGACCTAGGCTCCCAAACTGATTTCTCCCCATAATTAGTTACAATCAATTTTCTCCACAAATTTTGCCATTTTCCTCTCCAAAACACCACTTTCCCAATAATGCCTTATTGACCTCCACCAAAGGTTTCATACCCAATCCACTGACCTTCATGGGACAACAAATTGAATTCCCCAAAACCCATCGACATTTGTCGTTAGTCGTAGTTATTTTTTGTAAATGTGAGTTTTCTATTTTCGATCTCATTTTTCTTTTTGACTATGAGGGAACGGGAGGAGGAACATATTTTGTTAATAGAGGACTGAAACATTACATCTTATATTGTATAGGTTCCTAACACTACTACTGTTTTTCTCTTTGAAATATGTGACTCTTGGACACTCCTCAATTGCCAAAACATGGCTCCTATAGATGCACAAATAAATCTTTGGTGTTAGTTTTAAAGAAGTGTGGGAGCAATAGAATGATATATCCCTCGGCTCCTCCTTTGTTAAGTGTTCCCTCTTTGTTTTACACCCTACGAAGGTTGTTTCATCCTTGTTACAAGCACCATGACCCCATATCAAAGAATCACAAACACCATTGACTGATGCTTATCAGAGATGTGATTTATTAGAGTTAATAACTAATAATCGCAAGATACCTAATTTAACTAAGTTTTTGGAACTAAATCACTTTACCTTTTTTTATTCTTTATCAGTTCCTCATAACAAAAAATCTTGGAACTAAATCAATTATTTTTTGTCCCTTTTTCGTATTTTAAATTTGTATTGAATTCATCCCTTAAACGAGAGTTTCCATGTAAATGAATTTTTATTACTCGTCGTGTCAAACACTCGAAGATACTTTAGCACTGCCACCAGTCCAAAAAATAGTGTTCAAAGGTGATTCGTTGAAAAAATAAATCCAATAAAATCATAATAAATATGATTAGAGCAAGGGGTGGGGACTGGGGAGATCTTCCATAAGTAGCCAGAGTCCCATATATTTACATAATTCAATAAAACCACAAAAGATGACAAATTGGAGACATGGGCAATGTTTTCACAAAACAGAAACCCCCTCTCCATTGGGTCTCTATGTGGTAAAATGCACAAAAGTATAAAGAAAAGCAATAAGAAACAATGATTCGATGGTGGAAATTATTGATTTCCATAATGTTATTGGAGCTAAGAGAGGTCCAAAACAACCCATTCAATTATAATGTTGTCAAAAAGTGAGTATATAGCATCATGAAAAATGAGTATATGCTGTCAGTTAAGGTTGACTCAAAAGTCAAAATTCCTACCTCATAATAACATTATAATTAATCCTTCTGTGGTCATTTGCCTTCACAAATGAACTTTCAGCAACTTTTAACACTTCAATCCTTCGTGGTTATGAGAGTGAATTAATCGCTAAAATAGCATTTTGAAAATCCACATGAATCCAAAATCACCAGGATTTGAAGCAATACAAATCATAGTCATAGGAAACAATCCCAATCAGGGGCGGAGCCAAGGGGGGGCACGTGCCCCCCCTCAACTGAATTTAAAATTATTTTTTTTTAATGTATGTTTTAATTTGGAATAGCAGGAGGTGAATGGATTTCTAATCACAACCAATTGCGATTGAACTCGGGAAGAGTTCAATTGCACCCATAGGCCAAACATGTGTCCCTTTTAACCCCTATTAACTGTTGTTTAGATTCAATAATCATTGGGGTTTAACAATATAAATTCAATTTTTAAAAAAATATATTAAAAATATCAATCTAAGGGTTAAAAATTCTAAACTAGAGTTTAATATTTTTTTTCTTCTAAAAACTAAGGTTATATTGTTGAACCCCAAGAATTAATAAATTTTAACCACATCTAATAGGGGTTAAAAGGGACACGTGTTAGCCCATGGGTATGATTGAACTCTTCTTGAGTTCAATCATGATTGGCTTTAGAATCCTCTAAAGTTATAACAAGACTCCTTGGAGTCAGTTACAACCCACAAGTCAATACATGTCCCTTTTAATACCTCTTAATTGTGATTAAGATTCACTAACACTTAGGGTTCAACCACCTAACCTTGGTTTCTAGAAAAAAAAATTAACTCTTTAAGGTTAAAGTTGTTGAAAAAATTAACTCTAGTTAAAATTTAAAAAAAATTGTGCTGTAACTGTACTCTAATGAGTATGGTTATAACCGTAAAGGATTAGTCACGGGCCAGCTGTCCCATTGAATTTTCAAAAAAAAAATTTATTTAACTATTTTGTGTAAGAATTTAATAGGGCATAGTCATTAGAAAAAGGGCAACTGCTCTGTGAACTTTTCAAAAAAAATTATATTATATTATATAATAGGCCATAGCCATAGATAGGACAAGAGGTTCGCTGCTCTTGTAAATAAGGAGAAATAGAAATGACCCACAAACTTAATCGTCAAAAATAAAATTCGGGGGCTCCACCCCCAAACCCCCATTTCTTAAATCAAATGTGCCCCCCCAGAATAAATTCCTGGCTCCGCTCCTGATCCCAATTATCTATAATTTCATCAACAATTTTCCAGTTAAAATGTCGCAACTGTCCCGTTGAAACATCATGACTGCACGCACACAAACACACACACACACATATATATCGAGAGAGAGAGAGACTCACATAAAAAGACAGAACTGGTAATCAAGTTCAAGCGAAAATTAAACTGAATTCTATGGAAATAATCATTATCAAATAAACCCTAAGTCCCATCAAACACGATCTATGTGAATGCACATCAATCACCGACGATTTTACTAAGTCTTCTATCATATATAACGGATCTAACGCTAAAACGGAACCAAAAACTCTAATCGAAACAATGAAATCAGAAAAAAAAAAATTAGAAAAAACGAGTTTTATTGACGAGATTAAAATAGTACCTGGTAAACGTAAGGTTGGAAAGGCGTGGAGAAGAACGGTGCAGCCATTGCGATGAACAGAGAAGCGTCAAACTACCAGAGATCAAACCACAAATATCAAAACGGCATTAGAGATCTCAGAGAGAACTCGAGATCTCCATTTACATACATAGTCGGATCGAGAAGACGAAATTTAAACCCAAAAAAAAAACTCTGTTTCTCAAATTGAACGAAATTCTGTTTTAACAGGGTTTTTGCTATTTCTTAAGAAAGCATGTTTATCAACGAAATTTTTAGAGTTCCTACATTACCCTTCATAATTGTCGAATTCCCGATAGATATTGTCCGAGCTTTAATTCGACATAAATGCCCCTTCTTATTCTTGAATCTTGAGTCCTTAGAAGTGGACCCTGCGCAGACCACAGGTCCCCGTGTCCCTTTTAACACCTCTTTAACCATGGTTAGCCGATCCAACATAGGTTAAAATTTGATATTATGTTGGACCGTTGGATTGAAAATCCAATGGCTCCATGTCTACACATGCTTTAATTGATGGCCCTACTTAGTACTTTACACCATTGAATTTTGGAAAATGCTTCACTTATTGCCGTATAATTGTAGTTAAGATTCACTCACTCCTAAGGTTAAGTAATCTAACCTTGGTTTTGAGTCTATGAGTAATGTTGAATTTTTTTCTGTCCTTTCTAGGATTTTCAGCAATACTGTTGAATCTGGTTTCTCTTGTACGAGTCTGCAACCTTTTTTTGGCATTTGGCAGCTCAACCATAAGAGATTGGTATACATTGTCCGATCCAGTACGATTGGTTATGCTTTCATTAATTTATTTTACAAATTTCTTTCAATCCAATTTAAAAATGAGAGTGGTGCTTAACCGTTGCAAGGTGAGAGATACATGCCTTTCAATCCCAATTAAAGGGGCGAGTGGTGCTTAACCGTTACAAGTTACATGTTGGGAGTTTCCCACCATTGTTTTTGGTATTATTTCAATCCCAAATAAAGGTGTTTAACTGTTAAGAATGGGAGGAGATATGACTCTCACGACTCTTGGCCTCTTTAAAGTTTAAATCACTCCCCTAAATTTACTCCTATATATTTATCTCTTTGTATTTTGTTTTTAAGCCCTTACAATCTCTTAATCTTCCCCATTTGTAGTAACCTCTTTATTGGCTTCTTTTCCAAAGGTGTTCGGGTCTTTCTTATTTATTAGATTCATTACATTTTTTTTTTATATTTGTCTTACACCTAAAAGATAAAGACATTTAAGAAACTTGGCCTCCCTTATGATTTTTAGCGGGATCAGTTGAGATGTGGGAGTATGAAGCAGTCTAACAGAAAATATGGTAAGGTTTATGTGTTTATGTTTTAAGTCTAGATCTATAGTTACTACTAATTTTGTTTTCCTTCCTGGCAGCGAGCAAATAATTTGTCTTCCCCATCAACGTTTACACAACAAGACCATAGGTGAAACGGGCTACTACTACTAGTAGTGCTAACGGGAATCGGGCAATGAGAGTACCCATGATGCCACAGCCTCGGACCTGATACGGATATACGTGGGGAGCTAAATTATGAACTTGAAAAAAAGACACTGTCCAATGTCTTTTCCCATTAAATTGAGCTGTGTTTTCTTTTGCAAATTATATGTATTTAGTTTTTCTTGGTTAGAGTATACATGATTAGAAAGTAATACTTTTCTCTTTCTTATTTGTTTCTTTCTATCTTTTCAATTCTATTAAAATCTTTGAATTAATCAATAATTTTTTCGATAATTAATTAATTAATCAATGGTCATTATTTACCTTAAAATTTAATTCAATTTATAATTACTAGATCATATTACTTATATATAATTTAAAAGCCTTATCCAAGAATATCATAAACTAAATTTCTATTATCAATTTATATATGATATAACTAAAAGTTTATTTTATATACAATATTTTTTAATTTTCTTCATTGATGCCGTGCATGGCACGGGGTTTTTCACTAGTTGTAGTTAAGATTCACTCACTCCTAAGGTTAAGTAATCTAACCTTGGTTTTGAGTCTATGAGTAATGTTGAATTTTTCTGTCCTTTCTAGGATTTTCAGTAATATTGTTGAATTTGGTTTCTCTTGTACGAGTCTGCAACCCTTTTTTGGCATTTGGCAGCTCAACCATAAGAGATTGGTATACATTGTCCGATCCGGTACGATTGGTTATGCTTTCATTCTCGAATATAAGAGAGTGGGGCAAGTACACTGTCGAGGGTGTAGGTTGGAGAAAGGATGTATCTGAACTAGGTCATTTGAAGAGGAAGGTGGTGAGACAATTAGGGTTGTTGTCTAATTGGTTGGGTAGGAGATGGTGTAGACAATTCTCTCCTCATCTGGTTGGATGAATGAGATTTGGACGGGTTGTTAGATAGCCTAGATGGTTGTCTGAGGGAAATGGATTAGTACATGTGATTGGTACGAAGGTAAAAAAATTCGATGAACCTCAAATCTAGGGTTTGAGTTGATAACTCACAAGTTTGAGGAGATGGTTAGGTTTCCCTACAATTTTATCTACCTTTTTATGATTTAACAATTAAGTTATTGATTAAAGGGATGATGAATTTAAAGTGCGGTAATAAAGAAAAACATGCAAACCATAATACAAGGACTTTTATGTGGAAACCCTTTCCGGAAAAACCACGGGACCTAGTCCAACCACGAAGACAAAATTAACAAGAACTTACAAGACTCGAACTTGACTCCTTCGGACTCAACACTACGATCCTTCAGTTCTTAGTCCTCCATGCCTCGAAAATTCATCACATACTCACAAGTCCCGTGATCAACCGCAGCCGCTCGTACTTCTCTTATTGTCTCAAAAACAGCCACGATCTTCCGATCGATCTCCGTCAATGACGGCTTCGGATTCAACCAACTAAATCACACTACCACGATCCTTCTTGGATCGATCTCATTCGCAAAGGCTCCGAAACACTCCGGCCAAGTTGTTCTATCCAGAACGGGTTGATAGTTTGATAAAAATCAATTCCTAGAAGAACTCCTTTAATTGAAAAGTCCAAACAAGCATAAATGGAGCATTGACTTGCATAAACTAGGATGGAAGATGAACTCTTAAAGGAGATGAGTGACAATGAAAAATAGAGTTTTTATTAACACTAGAGATAGTTAAAAACACTCTTAATACCCCCCCCCCCAAAGTTGTTCTCCACGAACTAGAAGGGTTCACCATAAATAGAGAACCCAAAACCCACTTATAGAAGTTGTCAAAACCTTTTTAGTAAGAAAAATCCATATCAAGGTCGACCCTAGGGGTTCGGGGTCGACCCTAAGGTGATTTTACATGTTTTTCCATATTAGGGTCGACCCTAACATCCACTTAGGTCAACCGTCACTTTTCTCACTTTCTGGATTTTTTCCCTATACAAAAACTGTCCATATCATGGTCGACCCTGGGGGTTGTTCAATCGACTGAGATATTAAAATCGCATTTTTAACTCTTGCTTCCTTCACAAAAGTTGTAGATCTTTTCGACACGGTCGATTTGATATATCATAGAGCAAAATACAATCTATGGTTTGTGAGATATGCCTCTTACAAGCAACTTTGATTTTTTGAGAAATTTCATAATTTTAAACTTGTTCTGCACTACATATCTCATCACTTAGGGTCCATATGATTAGTCTAAGACAATGTCCACCTAAGGTATCATATTATGGTTAATCTAAGTCAGTTTCTACCTAAGGTAACATGGTATCTAGGTCACTTACCATCCTATGAGTGAAACGAAGGAAATGATCAACCAAGTCGATCAACCGAGTTTTCAACGCTCTTCAACTTTACTTGTCGTGGATGTTTGACGGCAATGAAATAAGATACACACCTAATCACCTACACTCATTTTTTTTAACACCGGAATAAGCCAACACATAAAACATGGACTTTACAATCTTCCCATTTGGGAATTTCGTGGCAAAACCAAATTGAAGTACATGACTTGACACAAACTCATCAAAACACAGAATTAGGGCATTACATGATTCCAACAAAATTACATGACACCATTTGACAAATTATCTTAAATGAAGACACTGAAGCTCTTGTCGAATAAAATCTGTCTGCTGCAACCTTGCACCTGCACATGCTCATAAACAAGACACCTAGTGAAGCATGTATGGAATATACAAATAAATAAGCACAGGTATTGCAAGGAATGTACTGAACTTGGGAACTTATACCCAACATTCTCCCCCTTTTTGGCACAATTGTCAAAGGTAATCATAATGTCAGTATCACAAATAATATACTAATTTAACACGTGTAATATCAAGGCAATTACAATGCAACCAAGTAAATGCATACAATGTAGGGACTAAAGAGCGGGGAACAAGATAGAAATATAAAGCACAAACTCCCCCTCAATAAGTCAAGCACAAACTCCCTCTCAACAACTCAATTTGATCTTCTCCCCCTAAGATCAAGGACACCACCAAAAACAGAGCACCTATGCTAGAAAGGCACATGCCAAACAAAAAGGAAATACAAAAAAAATATCATGTGTCACACAAACATGCATCAAAAGCATTCCAAGCAGTAGTAATTTAAAATTACAAATCCAATAAAGAACATGATTAGTTAGTCTAACTAAGGACACACATCTAACTAAATCTCACGAAATGCTAAAGCATACCCAATTCACTTAGTTACATTTAGTGAACAGTTCAAAAGTGAAGCATTGTGTGTATAGTGGTGGTCTGACAAGATACTAGATCAAGGTTCATTTCCATTTCCAAAGATATGACATTAACCACTAAGGGGACTCCTGAAGACATAAATCTTAGAAGTCTAGTTAGATCCAGATTTGCTGATTTTTACATTTTGGTGCTCCTTTTTCCATTTTATTTGACTCAATATATTTTTCTTTTACTTTTGGTCAAATACCTCCAAACTTTGTCAGATTTCTTTTGATGTTCTTTATCTGAACATATCTTTTTCTTGCAATGATGACTTTCACACTATCCAGGTAGGTAGTCCTAGCTATTGGCAGCAGGGGCTTTCACTTTAGTGACCCAGATAGATACTTACTGTCCGCCTAGGTAGCCATTTCATACTGTTTACATCCAATAGTGACTTTCACACTAGCCCAATAGGTAGCCATTTTCATTGTAACACTTTTTGTTCATTGAGGATACACAAAATGGGGATGACTAACACAATGGTCATTCTAGATTGGTCATCCAAGGTCACACTATTGGGATAAGTCAAACACCTACATATTGTAAAATAGACTTCTCAACAGAATCAGTCAGAGTGCATGTGAAATTTGTAAAACATACACACATGAATAAGTCTCTAACTATTCAAGATAAAATCAGCCTAACCAAGAGACTATGAAGGTGATATATCCTCAATCAGTAGTAAACTCATGTTCAACCCTGGATAAGTATAGAAATAAAGATCACACAAGGAATGCAAGTCAAACAAGGGCAACATGACAAGAATCTTTTATAGTTTTTCAATGTTTTTGAATTTTTCAAAATAAAGAAAACAGAAAAACGAACCAAAACAGATATCAACTAGTAAAAAAATAGAAAAACCTACTAGTATACACAAGCAGCATAGCACTAGGATAAGATACAACAATACCAGTACACCCTAGGCTATGATAGGCACAGGCTAAGCGAAGCCCTTCAGGTCTTCCTTTCACACCCAAACAATTTTAGCAGTTTGATTGACCCTTTGGTCTCTAATCATTTCAGTTGGGGTGGGTATGACCTTTTGCCTCTTCCTCCTGTTCCTCATTTTCCAGGATTGAGTCCTAGAATTATGGCGGGCATTATGGTTCTCCTCGTTACCTCCTCTATATCTAGCATGAGGAGTGTCATGACCATGCCACTGTCTAGAGTTATCATAGATATTCAATATATCATCATTTAACTTACTAGACATCTCCACTAGGATATCAACTCTCCTTTAAAGATTCTCATTTAAGTTATTTTGGTCCTCAAAACTATGATTGGGCATTCTTCGAAGTTTAGGACATTGAGGCTTAATATGAACCTTCACTCCACATTTATGACATATAGGAATGAATTTCTGAGTGGAAGAGTCTTTCCCTTTAGCAGGAGGGCACCTTTTAGCACTAGGCTCAGTGTTCGAGGTAGATGGAGTTCTCTTCTCATCTCCAAACCTCTGATCTTGTTCAAGATCAGCCAACTTGAATTTAAGACTTGTCTTTTCATCAAGACAAACATGCAAATCAGTTTCAAGAAGCTGAGTCTTGACAAGGAGGGAAGTCTTCTCTTCCTCAAGCTGTAACACAAGAACTCTCAACCTTGAAGCCACTTGGTCTAAGGCATCTTTTTCCATTTCAATAGATTTGATTTTTTTGGACATGGAGAACTGAACCTTTTTCAGCTTTAGGCATTCCTGAAATAGTTCATCATAGGCTGCCTCAAGGTCTCCATAAGAATCTGAGTCATTCTGACTCTCATCATCCTCCTCACCATCACTACAGTGTTGGTTACTCACAACATTTGAAGAAGATTTTTCAATCCCAATTAGAGATGCAGTGAAGGTCACATAACCCCTAGTCTCCTCACAAGAAGAACTATCTGATTCTTTAGATTCAGATTCACTGTCATCCATTGCCTTGCCCTTAAATCTTTTCTCATTAGAGCACTCAGAGGCAATATGGCTGTAGCCTTGGCATTCATAGCATTGAACACCTTGGGATTTTTTGTCCACACTTTTAAGATGTTTCTTGTTTTCAAAGTGCTTGAACTTAGGCATCTCAAAAGATTTTTTTCATTTCAGATTAAATCTTTTATTAAATTTTAGAAATTTTATGAATTTCTTTGCAAATAAATCAAACTCGTCACCATCATTCTTAGAGTCATTATCTAAACCATCTATGGATTCCTTGACGGATTTCAAGGCAATAGATTTTGGTTTCTTAGATGAGTTCAGATTTAACTCATAGGTTTGAAGAGAACTAACCAACTCTTCGATTATGAGAGCATCAACATTTTTGCTCTCTTCGATGGCGGTAACCTTCGATCGAAATCCCTCAAGTAGAGATCTCAAAATTTTTCTAACAATTTTGGACTCAGGAATTCTTTCCCCTAGATTGAAGCTATAGTTGACAATGTCACTCAAATTAGAATAAAAACCGTCAAATGTTTCATTATCATCCATCATCAACTTTTCAAACTTAGAGGTAAGAAGACTCAAACTTGACTCATTTGGACTCAATCTTACGATCCTTCAGTTCTTAGTACTCCACACCTCAAAAAGTCATCACGTACTCACAAGTCCCGTGATCAACCACAATCACTCGTACTTCTCTTAGTGTCTCGAAAACAGCCACGATCTTCCGATCAATCTCCGTCAATGACGGCTTCGGATTCCACCAACCAAATCACACTGTCACGATCCTTCTTGGATCGATCTCATTTGCAAAGGCTCCAGAACACTCCAATCAAGTTGTTCTATCCAGAATGGGTTGATGGTTTGATAAGAATCGATTCCTAGAAGAACTCATTCAATAGAAAAGTCCAAACAAGCATAAATGGAGCATTGGGTTGCATAAACTAGGATGAAAGATGAACTCTCAAAGGGGAGGAGAGACAATGAAAAATAGATTTTTATCAACTCTAGAGATAATTAAAAACACTCTCAATACTCTCCAAAAGTTGTTCTCCACGAACTAGAAGGGTTCACCATAAATAGAGAACCCAAAACCCACTTATAGAAGTTGTCAAAACCTTTTTAGTAAGAAAAATCCATATCAGGGTCGATCCTGGGGGTTGGGGGTCGACTCTAAGGTGATTTTACATGTTTTTCCATATCAGGGTCGACCTTAACATCCACTTGGGTCGACTGCCACTTTTCTCACTTGCTGGATTTTTTTCTCATACAAAAACTATCCATATCAAGGTCGACCCTGGGGGTTGTTTGGTCGACCGAGATATTAAGATTACATTTTTAGCTCTTGCTTCCTTCACAAAAGTTGTAGATCTTTTCGACGCGATCGATTTGATATATTATGGAGCAAAATTCAAGGTAGGGTTTGTGAGATATGCCTCTTACAAGTAACCTTGATTTTTTTGAGAAATTTCAGAATTTTAAACTTGTTTTGCACTACATATCTCATCACCTAGGGTCCATATGATTAGTCTAAGACAATGTCCACCTAAGGTATCATATTATGGATAATCTAAGTCAATTCCTACCTAAAGTAACATGGTATCTAGGTCACTTACATCCTATGAGTGAAACGAAGGAAATGATCAACCGAGTCTTCAACGCTCTTCAACTTCACTTGTCGTGGATGTTTGACGGTAATGACATAAGATACACACCTAATCACCTACACCCACTTGTTTTGACATCGGAATAAGCCAACACATAAAACATGGACTTTACAAAAGGTCTAATGATGCCTTCCACTATCGGGTGACAGCTGTCTTCTGGTATACCAATCTCTTCCCATCCTATAAAGTTGATTTGCTCGGTGTGCTGGGAAGCAGAACCTGATTGATGTTGGTGTTACCAAGGGCCAGTTCCACCTTGCCTTGATCCATGAGGTCATAAATTGTGTGTCTCGGGTTGAAGCAGTTATTTGTGGCATGCCCAGGCCTTTGTGGAAGGCACAGTGGTGGTCTGCCCGATAGTTCGGGCCTTGATTGTCAGGTGGTAGGAGAGGGATAGGTCCTCGAGGAGTAAGAAGCTTCAGTTGGATGAGAAAGGTCGGGAGCTGAATGAGAGCATCGTACTGGGGTGAAATCTCTCTTTGTAGGTTGATGCGCTTGAGGTTGCTTTTGTCTGCTTGGTTGAGGATTCTAGGGTTGTGGTTGTTGTGATTGAGTGGACAGGGCCAACAATCTGATCGATGCAATAGGTGCCACTATATGAACATCCTCTTTTCTTCTTTAATCTTTCTATCCACTATTCTTGTTTGCAGGTGATGATGGTCGTGGGGGAGTTTGTCTGAGACTGGCATGGATGGTGTCATTTTTTTATTGCGGACTTTATACGAACTCCAATCTTGATGACCGTAGCGAAATTTGTTGACAGCAGGGTAACCATGAGTGTGAAGTATGACTGCTTCAGAGTGCTCATGAAAGTAGCGGCAAGCTATTCACTGGGGAGTGGCACTAATACTCTGGATGTCGTTTCTCTCCACCTGGATGCATATTCAATGAATGGCTCGTTATCCCTGTGACTCATTTGCTCCAAATCATTCTTCTGAGGGAGAAGCTCTAAGTTAAAAGATTATTGTTCTACGAAAGCATCCATGACATATTGTCATGTTCATATTCAAGTTTTGTTGATAGACATCCACCATCCCAAGTAGGGGTGGAGCCAGGAGGGTGGGGCATGGGGGCATGCCCCCCCCCCCCCCCCCCCCCCCCCACCCAATTTTTTTGTAAATCCTTACTACTGCAGTAGGAATAGTGGGCCCCTCAATAATTTTTTTTCATTACATAATATAGTGGCCCCCCAATTTTTTTGTCATATATATAGTGGGCTTCCCCCCCCCAATGAAGTCCCCTTTTGCCCTTGAGGTTGCCACATTATTGACACCCCTTGACTATGGTTAAAATTCATTTAATCTCAGGGTTCACCTACTTATCTTTGGTTTTTATAAAAAAATATTTAAATAATTTTAACCTTATGAGTTAGTGAATTTTTAACTAGGGTTCAAAAAGAAATTTAATATATTTTTTAAAAGCCAAGGATAAGTGGGTGAATCTTAACCACAATTAAGGGGTATTAATAGGAACACGTGGCGACCTCAAAGGCATTACCGGGAAAAAAAAATTCTCAAAATAAAAAAACTACCCCAAAAGAATATTACTCGGGGCTACCCCCCGAACTCCCAAATTCCATACCCTCAAATAATTCCCCCCCCATGAAAAATTCCTGGCTCCACCCCTAATCCCAAGGCTTGCCCGATCAAACTTTTTTTGAAAATATTGGATAAGAAGAGGCTTCTTCTTCTCATGTTTGAGCATATACTTGACGTAGAATTACAAATGTTTCTTGGCCCCCCTGGCAATGAAAAATTCCTGGCTCCAGCCCTAATCCCAAGGCTTGCCCTTCCAAACTTTTTTTGAAAATATTGGATAAGAAGAGGCTTTTTCTTCTCATGTTTGAGCATATACTTGACGCAGAATTACAAATGTTTCTTGGGGCGGCCTTTTGCCTATATACTTTTCGAACTCAGGCATGTGAAATCCTTGGGGGACAGATTCTTCATATGAGAAAGTTAAGTCTTTGAGTGCTGAACCAGAAGTGAAGGATGACCCTTTTATTCTCTTCATTTCCTCTTTAATTTGCTTAATTTCCTCCTGCTCCCTTAGAGACAACACGGGCTCAGAAGTCGAGGGTGTGTCTTGGTTAGCGTGCGATGCTTTAGGAAGATCTTCCTCATTGTTTTAATTGTATAGGCCGTGGTTAATTTCCCCACCTCCGACTAGTGTTGCGGTAGGTATGGTATGATGAATGTTTTGTGTGAGGACAGGAGTCTGGGTAGGCAATCTTTCTAAGATAGGCTGATCCGGCTGTAGTTGAGAAGGCTCCGCTATAGGTTGGATAGGGGTGTTGTTGAGCGGGGATGCGAGGAGAGTTCAATTGCACCCACAAGCCAACATGTGTCCCTTTTAACCTATATTGATTGTGGTCAAGATTTAGCAATCCTTAGAGTTTAACAATATAACATTGATTTTTTTAAAATAAAATTTTAAAAAATATTGACTCTTAAGGGTTAATTTTTTTAATCATAGTTAAATATTTTTTTTACCATTCACCCATAGGGTTCACCCATCCAACCTTGGTTTTCAGACAAAAAAATAAAAATCATAATAGTTTAGCTAAGCTTAACCATGATTAAAAAGGGGTTAAAAGGAACATGGGATGCGCTCTTGAAAATTACATTAAAATAATTAATGTGATAAACCGGAGCTCCGGTTATCTCTTAAACCAGAGCTCGTTTTGTCGTTAATGTGTGTGGGGGGAGCCCTCCACCTTACTGCCACGTGCAAAATAATCCTCAAACTTTAATTTGCCATTACTTGAACACATGAGATTTTCTATGACACTTGCCCAAGGAAAAGTCGTCTGGCTTATACATAATTTTGCCACGTGTCCTTTTAGTCTTAGCGAAGCATTATTCGATTCTAAATAAACAGATTTAACTCCAAAGGCTATACAGTACACCACCACCTCTTGCTTGAGTGGTAGGGGTGTTGGAGGTGTAGGGATCTAATTTCACCGGGTAAGAGAAAGAAAGAGCTTCACTGCCCAAGCTAACAACCCCAACTGAACAAAACTAAACTCCAAAGGCTAAAGTTGTCCACCCAAATGTTTGGAAAATTTTCTATGGGCAAGTGCCAAGAGGGAAATCCAAAGTCTTCCATTAATTTGAGTCCAAATCCTCTATTTGGAGGAAGCCAATGATTGTCTCCGGCTTTTAGTAAGGAGTAAGACTTATTATTTTTTAAAAATTATAATTCATGTAATTATACATCCTTCTAAAAATTTCTGTTATTCGGTGTGTTAGGGTGTATCCCGGGTTAAGTCCCACATCGGTTGGAAAGTGGACTTTGCATGGGTGTATAAGGGGCCATCAACCCTCATGAAGACATGCCATTTCGGAGTGATTGCTTAGACTTACCCTTATGACACCTTAACGGCTACCTTAAGTCTAGCTGTGTGTGTGTTTAAAGTGTGTTAGTTACATGATAATATTTCCACCCAAAAAATTTTCTATTATTATAATGAGAGAATGAAGGATAAGTAGTGATTAATTGACATTTTTACAATGCCAAAAAAACTAAATATTATATTATCATATTACAATTTAGATAATACATATTTAAGGGTACTAAAGTCATTTCAAATTTATCAACTTCAATTTCCTTAAATATGGTTGATTCTCTCAACGATCTACTCTTATTTTATCTCCCTTAGTTTTCTATCATGTGTTTTCTACCGCCACACAACTCACTTTTTTAATATATTTTATCTCGCTCACGTCTCCCCTCTAACACACGTGCATCAATAGGTCTCTCTTTCCACTTTCTCTCTCTCCCTTCCCTCTCACATACATATTAGCAAACACCTTCTGCAATGCCCAAGAAAATATAAAAATAGTAAAATAAAATTTAAAATATGATATGTTTAATTGATAAAATCACATAAATTCTTCTCATACCAATTTTTACATCAAATTATTTATTTAATATGAAAATTTTGAAATATGTGGCTCATCCTCGCCTCAATCCCTATTATTGTATAAATATAATAATGTTAATCAATTATGATTAATATGAGAGCTGTCACAATCAATGATGGGATGACAAAAGTTTTCAAAGAACATTATCTTTAAATAGAGAAATAATGAAGGATAAATTTTAGAAAATAGAAGTTGTAAATGAATATCATGATAGAAATTTGTAGGTTCACCCATTGATTTTAGTTTGATGATGTGGCCTCACAAATGAATATAAGTCATACGTGGCATCAAGAGGAAAACATTGATGACGTCAATTGAAACACTCTGACTATGTTATATAATAATAGTATGGATAAATTATTTAATTTAAGAGGACATATCCATGACTTTAAACAAGTATGTTCTTTACAAATGAACACACACAGACAAGATGACCCATGAAGTTGACCCTCAAAGAATAAATTCAGGAGCATAGCCCCTAAACCCCCATATCCCCTAAATCAAAAAATTTATTACCTGCCTAATCATTCTTCACAAAACTCTATTAATAATAATTACTGACATTATTAGTCCCTTACAAGAAATCCTAGCTTTGCCTATCATTGCTTTTAGCCATAAACCAACACTTTGTCATTGTTTTAACAAGTATTGTTTCCTTACTCTCGGCTATTGTCCTTAGAGCATTCCTAGCAGCCTCACCAAAATAATCAAAAGGTTATTTTGATAAGTCAAATGACTAAAAAGCGTTAAAAACTCTCTCCAGAAGTCTCACCAAAACTCAACAAAATAAAGATTTGGGTTTGGTGACTGTACACCAAGTTTGGTGAGTTACTGTAGACTCACCAAAGCTAAAATTTATTTCCCTCCTTTTTTGTGGGCCCATACAAATAATAAACTAAAGGTTTCTCTATCCATTCCTGTATTGTGGTCCTATACAAACAATAAAATAATGTTTATCTCTCTCTTCCTTTTTCGTTTTCTCTCACAAATAATAAAATATCGTTTCTCTCTCTAGCTTTGTTTTGTTAAAATAGTGAGGCTGTTGGGAGTGTTTTAAAAAAATGGCTCACCAAAATAATTTTTTGTGAGTTTTGGCTATTTTGGTGAATAAAATTTGGCAAGGAAGCTAGGAATGCTCTTACTTTCGGTCAAAAATTCACTTGTCCTTGCTTTCACAAAGGATGAATTTTAGCTACAATACAAAATGCTCGAGAGTAGAACTAGCAAGTCTCTAAGGTAATTTGACTGGACGCAAGCCCATCTTCTGTAGATATCGAAACAAAGCTAATAATCGTGATTGAACTCAGGGACAATTCAATCACACTTACAAGTCAACAAATGTCTTTTTAACCCTTATTAACCCTGGTTAGGTTCATCAATCGAACCTTAGTTTTTAAATAATTGTTTTTAAAAAATTAAACTCATATTAAATTTTTTTAACCTTAGGGTTAATTTTTTAAAAATATTTTTTCTACAAACCAAGGTTAGATTGTTGAATTCTAAGAAATAGAGAATCTTAACCATTGTTAATAGGGGTTAAAAAAAACACATGTTGACCTGTGGGTGCGATTGAACTCTCCATGAGTTCAATCACGATCAGCTTTGATTAGATCTCCAGTTCTATTCTCCACAAGTCCGATCTCCCTTCCCCGGTCTTAGTTTCTTACAAGTTTATGGCATTATCTTTATCAATATAATGCGAGGGCATGCGTAGATGATTTTTCTAAAATTCTTAAATTACCCTTATATAAAAACAAAACATTGATTTAATGTTTTATTTTAATTTCCAAACTATCCTTGCCTTTGATTTAATGTTTTACTTTAATTCCTAAACTATCCCTTGCCGTCTATCTATTTAGAATCACAGCCAATCACGATTGACCTCGGGGAGAGTTCAATCACATCCGTGGGTTAACACGTACCCCTTTTAATTCCTAATTAACTTAACTGTGGTTAACTCCTTCCCCTCGCTCTCACGTGCATCGCACGTGCCACCCGGTAGTGTTAATTTTTTAATAGGAAAGCGGGATTCAATAATGAAAGAGTCACGAGTCAGGACCATATGCAAGTTGGAACCGTTGCCGTCTCTGTCGCAAGCCCGCTCTTTCCTTCCATTCAACTGCGTCCTGCCCCGATATTTTTGTCAATTTCTTTCTCTTTCATCTTTTATTCTCTCCTCGCAGCTCTCAGATTTCTTTTTTATCTCTGCATTTCTTATAGAGATTTCTCTTCGGAAAGGGTTCTGGATCGTCCTCTTTGGATTTTTGAGATAGCTGTTCGAGCTTCTTATACGAAGGTATGCGAATTTTCCTATTTTTTTTAAATTGGTTCTTTCTATCATTATATCTTGATATGTTTATATCAGTGATTATTTAATTCAGTTTTTGGTTCTGAACAGTGTTTTAATCTTCAGTAGCTGAGCTTTTGGAGTTTATTTTGTTAATTTTTATATGTATTTGGAATTGGAGTCAGTTTCTTCATGCATCTGTTTATGCTTTGCGATGTATCTGTATGTATTTATGCAAGTAGTGAACTGATTTTTAGGTTTTGTTCTTGATTGCAAGAGAAGATTCACGAACATGAGTACGATTAATTGGCAAAATTCTCTCTCCAGTTATCAAGTTCCTACCTGTATATGTAACCGAGTTGAAGAGGGTATCTCCATTTTTTTTTTTTCTACTTTAGAATCAGTTTTATTATTCAAGTGTTTCTGTTTTTGTTTCTACCAATTCCTTTTTTTTAAAAATCCGAACTGGTTTTATGAACATCAATTCGATTTCTATGGTATTTTTAATCTATACTCAGTTTTATCATTCAAGTTTTTCTGTTGTTGGCTTCTACCAATTCCTGTTTTTAAAAAATCCAAACTGGTTTTATGAACATCAATTCGTCTTCTATGGTCATTTTAGTCTATACAATTGATTTTCTTATATTTTTATACTCTTTTTATAATTTTACATTTTGTAGTTTTACTGTTGTTGATTTATATCAATTCCTGTTTTCGGTAATCCAAATTGGTTTTATGAACATCAATTTGACTTCTATGGTATTTTTTTTTGTCCATACAATTAAGAATGTTTTTTTTTTTCTTTTTCCTTTTATTTATGTTTAGGTCTTGGGAAGTTGTTGAATTGATAGGTTCTGGTAACTTAAGAGAGGAATCAAAATTTGGTTCAGTCAAAGGAGTTGAAAGTTCAGACTCTTGGAATTCAGTTCTTTTGGTGGAAATTTACAAAGATAGGGTCATTACTTAAAAGCCCTTTGAGACTTGTTTTGGGCTTCTGAGATCGGATGGTCTAGTAGAAGTAAATACTCAGTTTGGATGTGAGATGGGTGACTTACTCCGGCTGATTTCTGTTGCCCTGATGAAATTGCTCAGTTGGTGTTGCACAGGGTACAGAATCAGAAATTTGTTTTTTATTTTAGCCACCATGATGGCAGCCGCGACGGTGCTTCAGACCTTTACACTTACTTATCCCTTGACCATCGGGTTTCTCCATCCGCCAGAAAAAATGATATCACACAAAACATTGAACAGTACCATGGAGTCAAGCCAGACTATTCTCCTGGCGAGGCGCGAACCGTTTCAACTCGTCTCAAATGCCCCCACTGTTTCGCTGAATTCTACTACTGGCTTAATTCATCCAGTGCCAGAGGTGGAAGAAAGAGCCAAGGGTCCAAGGAGAAAATCTGCTTCTAGAAGAAGGGGAAGGAAGGATATCAAGAAACAGATATCTACTGAGCCAGAGGTCATACCTCCTCCTAGAAGTGTGCCCTCTCGCTGGCAGGTAGAATTTATTTATAGTTATAACCCTTTTTCTTCTTGTGAATTAGAATTTAGGGACTTTTTTTTTTTTACTATCATTTCATATTGTTTTATTTGGTATTTAATTGTATAGAGATACCTATGGTCCTTGCCACCTGATGAAGCGCTTGTGTATGCCAAGAAAGAGATCGACCATGCTCCAGTTGTTACTTATGATCCTGATCTGTATATCCCTCTATTTCGGAATGTCTCTATGTTTAAAAGGTGTGTCTCATAGAACTTCCATACCTTGCTTTGTCATGCTTTTTAATAGTTTACATGGTATGATGCCATGTTATCAAATTGTTGCGCATTGAGTTAGAATCTGCTTATGATTAGCTGCATCCATATGTTTTGCCGTCAGTGGAGATTAACTTAAATAAAGGGGGAACTGGGCGATTTCCAAATTATTGAAATTTGAAGCCTATAGCTATTGCGGTAGAATTTAATAATATCTTGTTAATAAGAGTTTGATGTAATTTAGTCTCTGGAAGTATCACATCAACTGCTGAATATGAGTATTAACAGTCGAAGCACTAACCGAAAATTTGAATTAAAATGTTGTGTAATGTGCATGACTGGGTGTAGGAGTGCTGGGAAGAGAATCTCATTTGCTTTTTTAGGTGCCTCCTAAGATGCGTCTAAATATTATAAGGGCTAACTGTGTAACAAGTTAATCAAATTTTTTTTTAATATACTCTTCTAAATGTAAAGGGGGTATGTTGCCTACAAACGAGGTGGTGTTGGTTGATGAAACTAAAGGGGCTGTATATGCAGCTAAAAACATGGAGGGAAACCTCAGAATTCAAGGTTTTCAAAATAAGAACCAAGATAAAGTATATGCTATATACTTTCAGTAAGAGAGGAGTCTTTAGTTAAGATCAATGCCAGTATATACCCAGGGGCCATTCCTGCTGTCCTGGTTCTGTTATCAATAAAGAGGGAGAGACTAATGAGGATTGTCCATAGAATTACAGATTCCCTAGTGCTTTGTGAATGTCACAAATCCAATCAGACTTGAGGCAGAACTTTTATAAGATGGCTAAGACCGCCTGCACGTCATGAAGCATAATAATGTTGAGCAATCAAGAAACATGTACAAGGAGTGTACCTTAGATAAGGATGTTCATATGCATGAGACTAGAAGAGCAGAATCTTATGAGTGCTCAGAGGGAACCTAGGAGTGACACATGTGATCTTAAATTCAGGCTGAAAGATGTCTGTTGTGATCTAGTCACATCCTTCTCCTGAAAAGAGCTGAAGAATATAGTGTCTCTAAGGATGGTCAATTGAGACTGTTTAGTAATGTGCAATGAAAGCCATTGATGTAAGGGTGAGAAGGAGGCATTGACCACACTTGTCAGATTGAAGACTCTAAAAAGAGGAGGCATTGACTGTAAGCACCCCAATTTTGCACCCTTTTAACACCGTTAACACCTTCAAATCTTCTCAAAAACTCTTTCAAAAACCCTCTTTCAAAACCCTCTTTCAAAACCCTCTTTCCAGGTGTTTTGATTTTCAAAAATGACCAAAGTACCCCTAGGGTGAAAAATTACCAAAATACCCTTGAAAAAATGCTAAAAAATTGTCATTGGGTTCAAAATGATTTTACAAATTTTTTGATGAATTTTGGCTATTTTTGGGATTAAATCGGATTTTAAAATGGGAAAATGACCAAAATGCCCTAAGGTGCAAAATGACAAAAATACCCCTGGAAAATACTTCAAAAACTCACTTTTTATCCAAAATATTTTTCTTGGATTTATCAGTTAAATTTCGGCTATTTCCGGGCTCAAATCAGGCTTCAAATGCATAATATAGCTCAAAATCACTTTTTAAAGCTTTATTTTGGTCGTTTATACCAAAAACTACCAGCCTTTTTTAGGCAGGTTTTGGCTGGTCGTTTTTGGCAAAAACGACCAAATTTTTTTGGTTTTTTTCGGTTTGTCGTTTATGTCATAAACGACCAAATTAATATCCGGTTATTTTGGTCTTTTCCCCCCGCAAACCGACCTACTTTCCGTCATTGCCGACCTTTTGCCTTGGTCGTTTTTCACAAAAACGACCAAAGCGAAATTTTTTCAAAAAAAAGATAGTCCCACATCGAAAAGTTTGGTTTTTTTCTCCTTTTTTCATCCCCTATAAAAGCCCAACCCCTTTCCTCAAAATCTCACCAATTCACTCACCATTTCCTTGGTTTTTTAAAGTCCTATGACTTAGAAAAACCCTTGGAAAATCATTTCCCGGGTGTTCAAAGTTCAAAGTTCTTTTTCTTTTCTTTTGGAGCATCCCCTCTTTGTCCGAAAGTTCACCGTACTTTCGGGAAGGTAATCCCTCTATCCCTAATCTCGCTTTCAATTTTTTAAGCTTTATTATTAACTGCTTAAATTATGTTTTGTCTTTAAATTTTACTTTTAGACTGCTAAAAGCCCCGCTTAGTTTAACCTCTGCCCAAATCCCGGTTCAAAATTAGTCTCGCCTAGTCGAACCTCTGCCCAAATTCCGGTTCCAAAACTAGCCTCGCCTAGTCGAACCCCTGCCCAAATCCCGGTTCAAAACCTGTTTCGCCTAGTCGAACCTCTGCCCAAAAACCCTAGTTAATCCTAGTTAACTCTAGTTAACCCCAGTTAAACCCATTTAATCCTAGTTAATCCCAGTCAAAACCCCAGTTAATCCCAGTTAAACCCAGTTAAACCCATTTAATCCTAGTTAATCCCAGTCAAAACCCCAGTTAATCCCAGTTAAACCCAGTTAACCTCAGTTAACCCAGTTAACCCTAGTTAATCCCAGTTAACTCTAGTTAACCCCAGTTAAACCCAGTTAACCCTAGTTAATCCCAGTTAAACCCAGTTAACCCCAGTTAATCCCAGTTAAACCCAGTTAAACCCAGTTAACCCTAGTTAATCCCAGTTAACTCTAGTTAACCCTAGTCATCCCAGTTAACCCCAGTTAAATCCAATTAACTCTAGTAAACCCTAGTTAAACCCTGATTAAGCCCTAGTTAACCCTAAGTAAACTCTAGTTAAGCTCTAGTGAAACCCTATCTATTCTTAATCCCTTGTTAGAGCCTCAGTTCAAATCCCGTTCAAATGCCCACCTTGCCAGGCTCCTCAGCACGAGCTTAAACTGCCCCATCGCTCCTCAGCATGAGCTTAAAAGGCCATTTCGCTCACAGATCAGCGAAATCCATCAAATCAAATCCTTCAACCTTTCGCTCCTCAGCACGAGCTTAAAAGGCCACCTCGCTCATCAAATAAGAGCAAAAACCCTCAAACCTTTCAATCACCCACAATTCAATCAAATCAAATCAAATCAAACCATCAACTTCCCTCCGGAACTACGTGTGGCTTGATTCCACTAACTGTGGATACGTAGGCAACCCTGATCGGGTTCAGCTCCCCTAGGATAGAATCCTTATTCCATTTCTGCCCTATCCCTCTCAATTCATTTATTTCAGTCAATATTACATTGCTCAGCATATAGATCGAATTGCAAGTTTCTTATACGGTTTCCTTTATTTGATTCAGACTTAGAGAGTAGGTAACCATCTCCGGATGGGAGTTTAGGGGTGCCTAACACCTTCCCCTAACTCAAATGAATCCTTTACCCTGACCTCTGATTTCTAGACCATGCCTTATCCAACAAATTCAGGGACCTATTTCCCTCAGAATTAGATAGGTGGCGACTCACAACTCAATTACAATTTATCACCATTCCTTATTGGGATTTATCCTGATCGGGAAGGGAGGGTAAAATCCAGGTACTCACATTGACCATGGTTCAAAAACCTGTGTGAGCATGAGAATTTACCACCGTTCCTTCCGGGCCAAGCCCTGCGGACTGCGGAGGAACGACGCTAAACGCCTACTCTAGAGTCGCCACCTATTTAATCAGGGGAAAATAGGAACCTGAGTTTGAAATGGATAAGGCATATGGTCTGCTTAGAATTTATAGGTAAGTGATTCAATTAAGTCCAATGGAAGGTGTTAGGTACCATGAGACCTCCATTTGTGATGTAGTGCAAAGGAGAAAACTGCAATAATCAATCAAACATCCACAAAGATTGAAGGAGAAAATACAAGACTCAAAGTCTTCTATATTGATAATGCTTCAAAAAACTGATTCTCTAAGGACAACCCCCTTGGTTTAAATAGGCAACAAGAGACTCACATTCAAAAAGCATAGGTAATGACTACTACTAGTTACTAGGAAAGAAATAAAAGCTTTAACAAGTAACTAGGTCTTGACTTCTACAAGTTTCTAAACAATCATTAAATGCAACTACAAGTAACGAGGATGGTGGAATTTCCTAGGATCAACTTCCAAGATAGCTCATTACTCCAAAATAGCCATGTGGGCTTGGGCACTTCTAGAAGAAAAACTCTCTTTTATGGGCTTGGGCCTCCCTCATGATCTTAGGCCATTATTTGATCTTACCTATCATTAGAAAATTGGATGCTCCTGCATCAAGTACCTCCGATTGGAGAAAGTTCGCCCTCGAACTTAATTCTTTTTTCTTGAAAATTTTTAAGGCTTGTGTATTAATAGCTTTCAAATTATCGTCCGGAATCCATGTAGTGTCTGTTTTCGGTTTCCTTTCCATTGAACAAGATATTGAGTGTACAACCAATTTCGGGAGGTGGTGTTTCGCCAATCATGGATTTCAAGAATCTCCTCTTGCTCTTGTGAAATTTGAGAAGTACCGGGATTGGGATGATCAACCTCAAGGTAAGGAAGGAGATCCGATATATTGAAGATCGGAGAGATGTTGAGGTTACTTGGGAGATCAATGACATATGCATTATTGCCAATACGCTTCAAAATCTGGCACGGCCCAAATTTCTTGTATTTAAGCTTGCTATATTGGCCAATGGGAAATCTTTTCTTCTTGAGGTAGACCATAACCAAGTCACTCTCTTTAAATTCAACATGTCACCGATGCAAATCCACATTTTCTTTGTACTTGGCATAAGTTTTCTCAACTTTCTTCAAAACATCTTCACGAATCTCCTTTAAAAGATCCGCAACCGACTCCGCATCACAACTCACTCTCTTGAGATCCAATAATGGAGCTAAATCAAGAGGCTGAATTTCTTTAGGGACGATGACCTTTGAGTCCATATCAGTAGGTGGTGAAATTCTCTTAGAAATTAGCGCATACATGGTAGATGATCCATCACCTGTTTCTTTAACAAATTGATTTAAGTGAATGTTTCAAGGGCCATAAAGTGATATGAATTCCTTCTTTGATAAAAGAATAACAATTCTTAAATCCATCATGCTTTGCTTTTCGATTATATTGCCAAAGGTCGTCCAAGTAAGATATGACATGCATCAATTGGCAATACATCACACCGTAACGCATCCATGTAAATGTTTCCAATAGAAAAATTAACCAAGCACTTCTTTGTTACTAGTGTTTCATTACCTTTCTTGAACCAAGAAATGTGATAAGGTTGGTGATGATTTTCACATGGAAGGTTGAGCTTTTATACCATCTTTTCAGACACCATGTTGCCACAACTTCCAGGATCGATAATAATGGTGCATACCTTCCCTTTAGAAATGTAACGAGTTTGAAAAATATTAGATCTTGGCCATGGTTCCAGATCTGATTTTTCAACTCCTAACGTTCTTTGCATTACCAAAAAGTCATCATCATCGGGTTGCACATCTTCAACATGTTTCGGCACATTATCAACAAGTTCCAGTTTACCCAACAAGACTTCTTCCTCATTATTCACTTCAATTTCTTCAATCGGGCCTGTCAAATTACTTTCTTTCCTAGAACATTCAAAGGATCTATGTTCATTTTCACCACACCGAAAAAACTTATAAGTGGCTAAATTTTGGATGGATCGGCCCTTGCTAGTAAAACGCACATTAGGACGAACTGATGTCCTAAAACTTTGGGCTGGTCGGTTTGGGGAATTTGACAATGATTGTTTCACATTTGAAGCACTGGGAGCTTTATAAGAGCTTGCAATTGTAGCTTCTTTGGTGGTACTTATGGTGCTTCCTCTTCCCATAAATCTACTCAACTTAATTTCGGCTTTTAGTGCATATTGGACAGCCTTGTCCAATGTCTTTGGTTCCAATATCATGATCTCATCTTGAATTGATATTCTCAACCTGGAAGTAAATCGAGACACCAATTGTTGCTTAGTCTCTTTCAATTTATTTCGACTTACTAAAGCATAAAAAGTATCTACATAATCAGAAACTAACCCCATACCTTGTTTTAAGTGATGAAGCCGTTGGTACAAAATTTAAGCATAATTGGTGGGTAGAAACTTAACTTCAAGGGCAGCCTTCATGCGTCTCCATGTAGAAATTCGTCGCTTTTCTTTAATCTCATGATTTTCTTGTAAGGTTTTCCATCATATTAATGCATGACCCCTCAATCGGGTTGGCACAAATCTGATTTTTTGAAGATCCGGCATATTCTTCCATTCAAAGAAAGACTCCACATTTTCTAGCCAATCAGTAAAGTCATCGGGTTGTAGATGTCCCGAAAATTCTGGAATATCTACTCGAATTTCTCTTTGAATTCTTTCCAAGGCCCGAATAATTCTTTCGGATAATGGTAAATCATCATTATCACCATTATCAATAACTTGGATGACATCTTCTTCATCAGATTTATCATTTTCATTCATACGGTGATAATTTTCCAATTAAGCAAGTCTCAACCGGATTTCCTCAATTTCGGGATTGTTGTTGGCGTGATGTCCTCTTCTGCGACCACCATGGGCACCACGACCTCTTCCTAGAGCAGTCATCGCGTGTATAGCAGCATATTTAGGCTCTAATTTAGAAAAAAAAATGTTGAACAAGTTATACGAACTCGCTCTGATACCAAATGATGCAGGCCAGACGCAACCACTGAACCCAAAAGCCGCGAGTGATGAGAAGGGCGCAATCTGAACCCTTATCTTAGGACCGAACGCAGCCATATGCCTGGGTCACGGGCCAAGCGAGCGGTTGGGCCGCATCATTCTCCCTTTCGAGGAAAAACACCCCCTCGTCCCGAGGGGATTGAAACCCGTGACCACCTGCTCTGATACCAAATGATGAAGTGCAAAGGAGAAAACTGCAGCAATCAATCAAACATCCACAAAGATTGAAGGAGAAAATACAAGACTCAAGGTTTTCTATATTGATAATGCTTCGAAAAACTAATTCTCCAAGGACAACCCCCTTGGTTTAAATAGGCAACAAGAGCTCACTTTCAAAAAGCCTAGGTAATGACTACTACTAGTTACTAGGAAAGAAATAAAAGCCTCAACAAGTTACTAGGTCTTGACTTCTAAAAGTTTCTAAACAATCATTAAATGTAACTACAAGTAACTAGGATGGTGGAACTTACTAAGATCAACTTCCAAGATAGCTCATTACTCCAAAATAGCCATGTGAGATTGGGCTCTTCTAGAAGAAAAACTCTCTTTTATGGGCTTGGGCCTTCTTCATGAACTTGGGTCATTATTTGATCTTACCCATCATTAGAAAATTGGATGCTCATGCATCAATTTGAAGATGGTAACCTACTTCTTAAGTCTAAGCCAAGTAAGTGAAATTATCAAAAGGGAAACTAACCTAGAGGTGGTCGGTGTTTAGCGTTGCCTACATACCCAACTTGGCGGGATCAGACCAATGTAGTTTGATTGATTGCGGGTTGGTTGATTGATTTGCATTTTTAGGGTTTATACATATTTGAATGTTTTTTTTTGGTATTTTGGTCTATTATTGGGTAGTTTAGGCTCATTCCGGAGCAAGGATGGATTGAAAAGTCTAATTCTCATTAAAAATTAACCTAAGTAGGGTTAAGAGAGTCTAGGCACTTCAGGGTAGTCACACAATGACTCTCGGTCGAGTAAGACTCATCTGGCTCAACCGAGACACGTTCATTGGAGAAAGGGTTAGAGATTTAGGTTTCTTAGGAAAGAAGAGAAAGATAGGAAAGAATAGAGATTAGGATAAATTGCATAGTGAGGGATGGAGAACCCTACTAGCATCTTATATTAAGAGAACATTACATATATATATGGTCCATTTTACAACTATACCCTTGATATTACATATATCAACACTTCCCCTCAAGCTGGAGCAAACATTAAACATTCCTACCTTGACAGTAATATTCTGGAGGATAGCAGGGCCAACATGCTTGGTGAAGATGTCAGCAAGTTGTTGAGAAGACGAAACATGCTGAAAAGATAATGAACAATTCCGAACTTTCTCTTGGAGAAAATGAATATCAACCTCAATTTGCTTTGTCCTCTCATGAAGCAAAAAATCAGAGAGAATTTTCACACCAATCTCATTATCACAATATAAGGACATAGGGCCTTTAACAAGAAACCTTAACTCAGAAAGGAGAGAACAAAGCCTCAAAATTTTACAAGTACCATAATCAAGAGCCAAATATTCTGCTTTGGCACTAGAGTGAGAAACAACAATTTGCTTTTTACTCTTCCACGCAACTAAGTTATGATGCGGACATCCGTGAATCCAAGGAATTTCATGTTTACCAAAGGAGGAAGAAGAAGGAGACCCCCATGTCACTTTGGATAGATGATTTGGGGCATTGAAGACCTCGTATGCATATATAAAGCATTAGGAAGACCCCACATTGAGAATATATGCATATCGGCCGATTTAGCAGGTTCTATTTGCATATGGACTGATTTAGTAGGTTCTATTTGCATATGGGCTGATTTAGCAGGTTCTATTTAGTTAGGAAAAGCCCAATGAGATGGATTAGTTAGGCGAGTTATTTTATTAGTTTGGGCTATTATAGCCTTTTTATTATGTTCTGGTTATTTTGATCTTTTTACAATTAGGGCTTCACCTATTTAAAGCTCATTTTTGCTGTAAACTTTTAGTTAATGAATGATAATCAAATATTAGAAACTTTAGAGTATTCTCCAGTGATTGGAGCTTGGTGTGATGCCATGGGAGTGATTCCCTAAGGGTTCTATGGTATGATCATCATCTTTTCTCCTCTCTTTCTTTGATTTCTGTGTGGTTGAAACTGTAGAGCACCATTCCTCTTGCATTCCCTTACAACCAATTGCAAACAACCCCAAGGCTGCCGCACCATTCTCCTTGCTTTCCCCTCACTGCCGACCATTCCTGCAGATCCCCAGCTATTGCCATAGCCCCTGTCATCCCTCCCTTGGATTGCTGCAGCCCCTACAGCCCCTCTTCGAGATTTCTGCACACATATCTTGGCTATTGCCCTGAGTCCAGCTCTATTCCATTGATTCCCCAACCTTCCTATACAACATTCTTATAGGTTTGAAACCCTAGAACAAAAATCCCCAACCCTGAAAACAGTCCTCATACCTAACCCTAACCCTAACCCTATCCCTAACCCTAACCCTAACCCTAGTTGGAATACCTCCTACCCTTTAAAACTCTCAAAATCCCAATCCTTCCATCTTTCAATCCCTAGAAATGGATAGAAATCCTGCATTGAATTGAGAGCTAATACCCTAAGCTTGTGGAATTATAGAATACCATTAACCCTCGCAGATATAACTGAGGGTCATTATTGTAGGTCGTGGTATGGCCTTGAATCTTCCTAAAATTACTTGTTGAATTTTTTGGATGATTATTTGTGATAAGATTGCTAATTTATGATTTTCATTATTATTTTTAATTCAATCTTGATCTCAACTCATTAGATTTTAGGTCATTGCATAGTCCTACATCAAGTTGCCTATAAGAAAAGCACAATAGCCCGAGGTGGAGTGACGATCAGTAGCAGATCCAACCCCATCGACATCTGTATAGTCGGAGATCTCGAGATGCCCATATGAGCGATATACAAGTCCACAACTGGGTTTAGACTTGATATATCGGAGAATAAGATGAACAACAGCAAGATGTGAAGCACGGGGAGCATGCATGAACTGACTAACCATGCTGACAACAAACATAATATCCGGTCGAGTGAGGGTGAGATATATCAAACAGCCCACAAGACGCTGGTAAGCATGAGGATTAGGAAGATGGTTACCCTCTGTATCATGTAAAGAGAGCTTCGGATCCATGAGAGAATTAGCGGGCTTACACCCACTCATACTAGTATCACTCAGCAAAATCAAGAGTATACTTCAGCTATGACAGAAAATTCCCTTCTTCGATCGAGCAATCTCCAAACCAAAAAAGCACTTCAGATGACCTAGGTCTTTGACATCAAAAGTACGCCCCAACTCACTCTTAGCATAAGAGATAAAAGAGGAGTCATCTCCAGTCAAAATGATATCATCAACATATACTAGAAGTATAGTGCGGCCTGAGGTGCCAAAATAGATGAAGACAGTATAATAGAGTGACATCACTAAAAACCCATACTCATAACCACTTCACTAAAGCGATGAAACCAAGCACGAGGTAACTGCTTCAAACCATATATAGACTTCTGAAGTCTACAAACCTTCCTAAACTCCCTCTGAAGCAGGAAACTAGGAGGGGGGGGGTCTATATATACTTCCTCGGTGAGATGCCCATTAAGAAAGACATTATTGATGTCCAACTGATAGAGAAGTCAACTCTGATTCGCCGCAAGAGAGAATAGGACATGAATAGAAGTCAGTTTGGCCACAAAGTAGCATCGTAATCAAGCCCATACATCTGAGTAAAGCTGTGGGCGACAAGACGAGCCTAATACCGAGTAATACTACCATCAAAGTTATGTTTGACTGTGAAGACCTAACGATAACCCACAAGTTTCTTCCCAGATGGAAGGAGCCATATCCCAAGTATGATTAGCCTAAAGAGCATGCATCTCGTCAACCATAGCACCCTTCCACTCAGGATGAAGAAGAGCAGCACGAACAAACTGAGGAATAGTCACAGAGTGATTTGCTGAGAGGAAGGCTTGGTACAAGAGAGATACAACCTGATAACAAACATACTTGGCAACAAGGTAAGGAGTAACATAGGAATGGACACCCTTGCAATGAGCATTAGGCAACTCAAGATCAGAAGAAACAGGAGGAATAATAACAGAAGAATGAACATGAATAACAAAAGGTAAAGAAGTACCTCATGAAGTGGCCTGTGGGGAAGACTGTGGTAGAGGTGCATCAGAGAGGGAACTAGGCGGCTGACGGTGAGAGTACGTGAGAAACTCTTTTTGCTACGAAAAGTCTCCCTTAACAGGTAAAGGCATATAGACAATAGGCACAATAGGAGCAGGAGAGAAAAATGGTAATGTCTTGAAGAAGGTAACATCCAGAGAGACAAAGAAACAACGACTCTGAGGATCATAACACCGATAGTCTTTAGATGCACTAAAATAATCAACAAAGACGCGTCTAATAGCCTTATCGTCCAATTTCAGACGACTCTGTTGAAGATCTTGAACAAAGCAACTACAACTAAAGTTCTGTGGCTCAATGAGAAACATAGGACTATAGGAGCCTGAGGACAAAGAAGCTAATATGATGAGAGACCATCAAGAATACGAGAAGTTGCCCGATTGATGAGGAAATAGGTAGTGAGAAGGGCCATAAACCAATAAGGTTTAGGCATTTGCATGCCTCGCAACAAGGAGCGAGTGACACTGACTAAATGACGATTCTTGCGCTCAATAACACCATTTTGTTGTGGTGTGAAGGACAAGTAAGCTGATGAGCAATACCATGAGTCTGAAGATATTGGACAAAAGGAGTAGAGAGATACTCACCACCATTATCAGATCAAGGAGCCTCAATAAGACCACCAAATTGGATAACAATCATAGCATGAAATTCTTGGAATTTAGAGAACACCTCATCCTTAGACTCAATAAGGTAAACCCAAGTAGCCTGAGTGTAGTCATTGATAAAAGTAACATAGTAACGAAAACCATTACTAGAGGTAACCGGAGATGGACCCCAAATAACAGAATGAACAAGCTCAAAAGTAGAATGACATATATGCATGCGAAAAGGATAAACAGTGCGAACATGTTTAGTAAGCTCACAAGTATCACATTGAAAATTAGATGAAAAATACAATTTACTAAAAGTACGAATCAAAGAACACAAAGTCTTAGATCCAACATGCCTAAGCTTGGCATGCCATAAACGATAAGTATCTTGAGTAGCATCAACCGAAAAAGGAAAAGCAGAAACAGTAGCAATAGTAGATGGGACACGATCATGTGCATAATCTGCATCGAAGTAGTACAATCCGCCTCTACCAACAATCTTCCTCGTAGTCAGGTCCTGAAAGAGATAATGAGAAGGATAAAAAGTTGAGTTTGGTAGTAAGACTGCTAATTGAAAGAAGGTTAGAAGATAAACGAGGAACATGTAAAATGAGATAAAGAGAGAGACGAAGATACATGAACGTGTCCTACTCCTAAAACAGAAGTAATGAACCATTGACCAAGCGAACCTTGGTAGTAGGAGATGGAGGTGAATAAATGGAGTAACTCTGTGACTCACCCGAGGAAGCATGGATACATGAGGCATCAAGTGGAGATGAAGCAGCAGTATCAGAATCACTCTGCAAACGGAACTTAGTGCGGATAATCTCAGCAACTTGAACTCTCATGGACTCCAAAGGATCACTCACAACAGGCGGAGGATCAATAGCAGGAGTCGTAGCAAAATGAGCAGCATGACGAGACTGGTAACTCTCAGAACAGCCATGCACGATAAGAATGATCACGGTCGTGTCCTATTATACCACAGTGAGCACAAGGAGTAGTAAATTTGCCATGACCGTGACCTCCACGACCACGACCCCCTATCAGTCCCCCTACCACATCCTGTAGGAGGATGGAAATCAGTAACAAATGCAGTACAATCCGGTTGGAGCATAGGAGAGGAGATCAAGGACATAACAGCCCATCGACATCCCTCACTGAACACAGTGGAGTACACATATCGAAGAGAGGGCAGAGGAGACGTGACCAAGGTTGTTAAATCGTAATCGAATCGTAAAATCGTTTTAGGACCGATTCGATTCAAATCGGGATTCAAATCGTAAATCGTAAGATTCAATCCATTTTTTAAAAAATTGTTTAAAAAATAAAAAAAAATTACTTCATAAAACAAAAAAATAGAATAATTTATTATCCAAAAGATTTCATTCATATTTATTGATAAAAGAAAGTAATGGATATTTCATTGCATACACTATAAAAAATGTGAATGACCTCTATAAAATAAAAAACAAACCCAATATGATTAAAAATAAACAACAAAAGTGAACTCATATAATTTGTTGTATGAAATCAAGTATCGAAAGACTTGTACAATTAAAAAGACTAATAAAATAAACTATCAAGTTTTCCCAAAATCCAACTTCTTCATCTTTCTTCTTCCTTCTTTCTTCTTCTTTCTCTTATTTTTTCTCATTTCACAGCAATAGAGAGACAACCCAAATAGGGGTTTTGGCATGTCCGTAATAGAGGTTTTCTTATTTCTTCTCTCTTCTTAAAAACCACAAAGTATCTTTAGAAAATTAAAAGAATAAAAAATATTTTTTAAGTATTGGTCCGTAAAAGGGGTTTCGTGCTCGAATCGTATGAATCGCATGAATCGTACGATTTGAATCGCAAATCGTAATATGAATCGCAAATCAAATGGGATTTGCCCAATTAAGATTTTTCACCTCCGATTTGAATCGTTTTGCTTAGGATTCGAATCGAATCGTAGGATTTGAATCGTAAATCACAAGGATTTAACAACCATGGACGTGACTAGTAGTTGAGTATGCAACTGTTCGAACTCGACACGAAGACCACCCAAGCTCATGACAGTCCTTATAGAAAATGTAATTCCCGACAATCTGAGGCTCCATAAGTTAAATAACCAACCCAAAATAATATAATTATCAGCATTCCACTTAGCAATCTCCGAAACACCTGTCTCTGGCATTGGGGTCTTACCACCAAGATACTCCATCTTAGAATGGCCCCAATTTAAAGCTCAGCGGAGCTCTGCCACGCATGAAAATTATCACCCTTGAATTTAATATTGCTGATAGAGTGGGCAACAGAGTTTGAAAGAGCCGGCAAAGTAAGATTCTTAGCATCCATAGGAGAAATTTTAGGGAAAATATGAAGTCACACCTCCAAGCAATCAATACCTCATCAAATACTCATCCATAGGTATTAAGATTACCAAAACCAACCATCTAAGATGTTGTTATAAGCAAACCAAACATAAAACCCCTGTAACAGTGAAAAACGGTAGGAAAAGTCTTGGGAAAATCATCATAGAGCCTTCAAATCGCATCCAAATGGAGTTAACTCAGTTTTAAAACAATCCTTACAAAAAACTGGTTCACCCATGACTAAGAACAACATTAAAATTGCTCCATTTGAGCAAAAAAATTTCTGAATTGAGATAGTTATTTTTTTTTGTATTTTCCTTCAATTCATTGTAACTTTTTCAATATTGAACCAAATCACACGATGTAGGATTCAAAAATCCTCTAAAATGAAGATCTTTAAGAAATTTACCTTTGAAGAACCCAAAAGGTTGGCCTAGGCCATACGGCTAGAGATAGCCATACGGCTGTGACGTCACATGGAGCTCCTCTCTTTGGTGGTGGTTGTTACTTCTTTAATCTTCCTTTTCTTCATTTGATGAAGCTTTGATACCAAGTTGGAGAAAGGGTTTAGAGATTTAGGGTTAAAGATTTAGGTTTCTTAGGGAAGAAGAGAGAGAGGAAAGAATAGAGATTAGAGTAAATTGCATAGTGAGGGATCGATAACCTTACTAGCATCTTATATTAAGAGTTCATTACATATATGCCTTTTTACAACTATACCCTCGATATTGCATATATCAACACGTTCTGTAAGTGCTCTAGAATGCTTAGAAGGCACTGATGGTGGCCATAAGTTTGGGAAACAATGTTATTTCCAGCATTGGACCAATAAGGAGATGCAAATAGGGGTAAGCTTGTAAGGGTTAAAAGCTAACCCTGGTTGGTCAAGGTTTCAGAGGTCTGGGGCACTTTAGGATGATTACAGAATCACGCTCACTCAAGCGAGGAGGATCTAGCTCAAGCGAATATGACTCTGTGACTGTTCTAAGGTGGGAGATCAAGTCCAAGGGTTGGTTGGGGAATCCCCAACAGTTAAGGGGTAATGTTGTTCCCAACATTGCCTTAGGATGGGTATGGAAAATTAACCAAGGTTAAAAGTTAACCCGAGTTAGATCGGAGGGTTTAAAGAAGCTTAGGACAGTCAAGGCCAAATACAGAATACATTTCACTCGAGCGTGGGGCATCTTTCTCGAGCGAAAATAACCCTTTAATCAATAGAAACAGGGGCAAATATCCAAAGAGGAGCCCAAAAGTTGACCAAGGCAAACTGAGACATAGAGATAGGTCACTAATCCCAACATGAAATGTCCAGATATTGCCTCACGTGTCGTTTATGATTGGTGAATGGATCTTTACCACCAATCTTACAATTACTGAAAACAGGGATTGGTGGTGAAGATGTGGGCACCAATCATACCTAGCACGTGAGAATTTGCTCTGGGATTCATTTCCTCCAACAGGAGCCTAACTGGACCCAAACTCAAACATAAATAAAGAAGGATTTAAAGGAAAATTTATGACAAAAGAAAGAAGAAGACTCATTCCCTTTCAGTCGAACATGGGACTCCCTACATCATGGGGATGATGTAGGGAGGCCCAAAGGTAATTCAAAGGGAATGAGCTTAAAAATGACTAGAGATTGACTAGAATCTAAGAAAATAGAAAGTAAAATGAGAGAGGGGAACCTACTCTCTGATTACTCCTCAATGCTCCAAAGGAAGGGATAGGTGTACATTCCCAAGAGGGGGTTGTCCTAAAGGAAACAACCTGAAGCCTCCACCCTCTATTGGCTTAACATTGCCTTTGAGATTCCCGGATATGGGGCTTGAGGGGGTTTGAGGGTTAATTCTCAGACTTTCAGAGGTTTTGATGTGAGCAAATAGAGGTCTCTCGTGAGATTTTTGAATGGGTGTTGAGGCTTGAAGGGGAGTGGTATTTATAGTTTTTTGAGGGTTAGGGTACGTTGGTAATTAGAGAAGGGGTTGGTGAGGGGCTGAAAGGCGATTGGTTGCGCTGAGAATGGAGGGAGACAAGTAGTTCTGCAAACAAGAAAATAGAGTTACATAAACTTGCTCAAGCGAAGTCCTTACTAGAAGTGTAAAATGGTTGGCACAGGTGTGATTTTGGCTACAGGATTGATACTAGCTCGAGCCAACCAACATTCGCTCAAGTGAGATGCTAATTTACCAGTAACGGAACCTTGTTTTCATGAGGATTAATTAACTTGCTTGAAAAGCATGACTAAGGGAATGAGCATAGTCGCTCGAGTGAGTTTGCTCTGGCTTGAGTGAAGAGTTAGGTAATTGTGTGCGACAGTGCGAGCGAGAATAGGCTGGCTCGAGCGAGGCGTTAAGTTTTGATTAAATCAGGCCGTGTCACTTGGGTTTATGGGTTTGGTTAGGATTAGGCTTGGATTGGATTGGGAAAAGTTTGGATTTGGATTGGGCTATGGTTCCTTGGAGCTTTGAAGAAAATATGAGAGGAGTAAGGGGTGCAAAAATGGGGTGCTTACAACCCGAAAAGTTGACTCAATTTAAAAGTTAGCCGGGTCAAGTAACTCGAAAAAAAAAAAACTTGACTCGGTCCAACTCGGAATATGTATATGTATGTGTGTGTGTGTGTGTGTGTATACTAATTAGGTAATTACTAGTTTCTTGGCATTTTATCTACGATCTAACCACAAAAAACTTGAAAAACTTGAGTTGAAAGAACCCAAAGTAGTCTGGTTTTGCAGCCTCAAACAACCTAAAAACCAGGTTTAACAGAACCCATAGTAGGCTGGTTTTGCAGCCTAAAAAAAATCTGATGCAAAAACAATGTGATGATTGAATTTAGGTTAAAACAGAAATGAAAATGACCAAAATACTCTTATGTGACTCAACTGAATCTGGCGAGTTGAAAAACTTGACTCGATCGAGTCACCCGAGTAACTCGCCGAATAGTATCTCCTTCGAGTTTTGAGGTGACTTGACTCAAAACTCGGTCGAGTCAAGTAACTCGGCCAAGTTTTTGAACTATGGTGTAAGCTAAGAGAACATGGATCGGGTTAGTGATAAATGATTTGAAGCAAATACATGCCCTCGATAGAGTGGAGAGATGGAACAGGATTCTTGTAGCCAACTTCAGATAGTTGGGCAAAGGATTGGATGATGCTAAGAGTGGAGCTTCCAGAGCTTTCCAAAATTTGACGTGTCCAATAAATTATGCTATTTGGTAACAATGCTTTTCGTCTGGTCTATTATTAAACGTTTAAGTTATAGTAGGCATGACCTGGACTATGTTTATTGGGTTGTGGGGTGTTGGTGAAAATCTTAGTGTGCTGACTTTTTAGAAGATGGGGTCTGAGGCCTTATTGTTCTTGAAACAAAGAGTACTTGAGTTGTCTACATTTTTTTAATCATATAACATAAGCCTGAGCCATGGTATTCTAGGTAACTGGGGCTATTGCATGTTATTCTGCCACTACACAAGACTGCTTAAACCTCAGTACTTCATGTCTTTACCCAAAAAATGTGAAATTTCTATTGTGGATCTTTAATCATTCTTCCCTAATTTACATTTGCATAGCAGGAAACAGTGGTATTCGACATCTTGCAAACGAATGGCTCTCATTTTCATTTTCCATAACACAATACAATTGTTTACATATTTATACGTAATGCTTCTAATTTTGGCATAGATCGTTAGATATTAATTTCCAGCACAGTGATGCTAGTCATGAGAATTGGTTTATGCTTCTCTATATTGTCAAGCATTTGAAAAGCATCTGCTTTAATCTGTTATTTAACTGACTTGCAATCTTTTTGCAATTACTCCAGTTTGGTATATCTCAGAAGAACCTTATTCTTTCAATCTCTTTATTTTAGCCTTCGAAATATCTCATCTCAGAAGAGTCCATGGTTTTAAAATTCCTGCAAATTTGAAAATTTTCTAATGAAATGTCCCAGTTTCCCACTGATCAAAACGAAATCCCAAGGCATTTCCATAGTGACATTTTTTAAATACAAAAATCCCGAAAATATTTTAGTACTTCACATTTCATAGAATATCAATTATATGTTGACTCTAACTTTGTTATAAAAATACATTTTCTCCAAATTCCAGTCAAAATATTATGAAATCTCAACCGAACACCTATTTTTGGTTGGAATTTCATAAATACTCATTTGCTTGGTTTCTCCAATGAGAATCAAAACTCCATAGAGATCATCAATCTAATCCTCAAAGTTTGGGAGTGAAATTTTCAACTCTAAGTTTTGTTTTTTTGTTTTTCAAATTCTTCCGTTGTGTTTAAGCTTGATTATTGTAAATAAATCAGTTATATTGATCTTTGATGCATTTACATTAATCTAAAATATGATTGTTGGATTTATCAGATGGCGAATGGAAAAATTAGTGAAATGTTAATTTTGCCTTAAATCTTTGTGTTTAGGTCCTTAAGAATTATGTGAGAAACACTGAAAGCCGATATATAGATGGGACCGAAGTTTATCAATAAAACAGGTAATTCTTTTAATTTAAAAATAGTTTTGTACAAAAAAAATTAATATATGGCATTGATATATAATAAGTAAAACACTTATATATTCATTTTCCAATATTTTGGAACATTAATTAATGAAATGAAAAACCATCATATATTGTCTATTTTTTGAAATAACTAAAAAAATATTTAGAAAACAAAAGCACATTTGTAAAATATAAATACATCAAAGACATGTAATGCATAACCATTACAAATTCAGTTTTAAAATATGATTACTTGGGTACATTAAATTTTTAGTTAGGAAATCAAAATAATTTTAACTTTTATAGTTAGGAAACCGTAATTATATATATTTTTTAGATTATATTCACTAAAAAATAGTACTTTTTTATCATACTATTTGGGTCTGTTTACTCATGTCGTATGATTACTGGATATACAAATAATGTATGAATGTAATAAGATGTCAGAATATCATATATGCCCATCAACAAGTAGTTTTGCCTCCCAAACTTGATTTACTTATTTCATATGTTTTTTTATATGTATTTTATTTAGTTCTAAGAGTATAATCATGTATATTTTAATATTTCTTGAAGTTTCATTGGGAAATCCACAATTTTTTTTTTCTATTTCTCCAACTTTTTACTCCAACTGCAAAAAATTAAATCGTTTGAAGATATCTTGCGAAATATCCCGTGAAACACAGTTTATAACCTTGGAAGAGTCAATAGGACTATATTTGTTTGTTGACTGTAACCTGGTTATAGCTCCCCCCACATAATCTTAATCCTTAAAATTAAGCAGACCTTCTTCAAGCTATACATTGTAGTCAGTCACTTCTTAAGCTAACGAGATAGTAAAAACTTAATAATTGTGTTTGTGATAGTTTTGGTATTCTATAAGTATGTTGTCCTAATATGCCACTGTCTTCAATTTTATCAATTCTATGCAATGCAGTCAAAATGTCGCCTAGGCAACATCTAGGCCACCACATCGCCTAGCTATGACCCCTATTGCATAGATCATGATCTAGGCGTGCCCTTACTAGATCTTTTATAATATAAATAGAAAAAGTAAATATTGGTTGCTTAGGTATTGCCTCGCCTAGGGAACCCCCCCTATCGCCCAGGTGTCGCCTAGACGCTTTGACTACATTAATTCCATTTCTCATAATGGGTCTTACTTTACCAAAAAAAATAAAAAAATTAATGGGTCTTACTTTAGCTAGATTTGTTTGTATGTCAGCTTATTCGTAATTTGGTTTCAAAGCCATCATTTTATATGTTTATTAAGTTACAAGCCATTATGTTCCACGATTTCCTATTGAAAGTCATAAAGCTGTCAAACTTCCAGGAGCTATGAGTTGATGGAAAGCATACTTAAAATTTACATCTATCAGGATGGAGCAAGACCCATTTTTCACCAACCATATCTCAGAGGAATTTATGCTTCTGAAGGATGGTTTATGAAGTTGATGGAGGAAAACAGGCAGTTTGTCACGAGGGACCCAAAAAGGGCTCACTTATTCTATCTGCCATACAGTGCACGCCAGCTGGAAATTGCTCTTTATGTGCCTGGCTCGCATAATTTGCGACCTTTATCAATCTTCCTGAGGGATTATGTGAACATGATTGCTGCAAAATATCCTTTCTGGAACCGGACGCAAGGATCAGATCATTTTCTAGTTGCTTGCCATGATTGGGTATGGTAGTTGTACTTATGCTGTTCATTCTATCCCTTAAAAAGTTCCTATTTTGCTTAAATGTCATTATTATGGTTTGATTTATGGCTCTGTGGGTTATATTGGTCAAATACCCTTGGGGAAAATACTGAGGTAAATGTTGTCAGTACATTTGAACTTTCTAGTCGCTTAAGGTGACTGGGATAAAAACAAAAGAGAGGTTTGTTGGTGTAGAGAATTCAACATGTTTTCTTTAAAGAATCTCTTGATGCTGTAGGGTGGAATTTAAGTGCAGTCTCCTAAACATATGTCTGTGCAAATGGTGTACCTGTAGGGGGTTGGAGTCCAGTCTGGGAGACCAAGGACAAAAGTTGACTTGATCTGATGAAAATAATCAATCAAAATATTGACTTTTTCCTAGTTGTGTTCTCTTGGGTCAATTTTTTCACCAAGAAATCTCCTCATGTCCCCCAACCCCGCATTAGTTCATTATGTAATTATTGTCCTTGGTATTCCCTCTTCTAGGTCTACCAATGTCAATTGCAGATTTCCTCTTATTTTTCATATCAATTTGGAATTATCTTAGGAATTGTCATCATTACATTTACACCTGCTCCAACTTCTCATTCCATCTCTCTTGATTCATATTCTGTGGACAAGAGTTCTGTACTATCGTCATTTTGAAAACACAGTCAACACTTTATTTGTCTTTGGAATTCAAACATATTTGATATTTTTTCTGATGATTTTTTGATGTAGTCCAGTCATTCTCTTGTAGTCTTGTTCACTCACTTATCTGTTCTTTTTTTCAATCTTTAATCTTCTGTAGGGCCCTTACACAGTGAATGAACATGAGGAGCTAAGCAGAAACACCATAAAAGCTCTCTGCAATGCTGACCTATCCGAAGGAATCTTTGTTGCTGGAAAGGATGTCTCCCTGCCAGAAACCACCATAAGGAATCCCAAGAAACCTCTCAGAAGCCTTGGCGGAACAAGAGTCTCTCAGCGCTCGATCCTTGCCTTTTTTGCGGGTTACATGCATGGTAGGGTCCGGCCCACACTGCTCCGATACTGGGGTGGCAAAGATGAAGACATGAGGATCTACGGGCCTCTACCCAACAGAGTCTCCAGGAAGATGTCTTATGTCCAACACATGAAATCAAGCAGATTCTGTATCTGCCCGATGGGGTACGAGGTGAACAGCCCAAGGATTGTTGAAGCCATCTATTATGAATGTGTTCCAGTGATAATTGCAGATAATTTTGTCCCTCCATTCAATGAAGTGCTAGATTGGAGTGCGTTTTCAGTGATCGTGGCCGAGAAGGATATACCGGATCTGAAGGAGATTCTCTTAGCTATCCCCCTGAGACGATATCTTTCTATGCAAACAAACGTGAAAATGTTGCAGAAGCATTTTCTTTGGCACCCAAAACCAATCAGATATGATTTGTTCCACATGATTCTGCATTCAATTTGGTTTAATAGGCTAAACCAGATACCCATCCGGCGGTAATAGTATATTTTTTGGAGTTCCTTTGGGTGGATATGTTGGATATATCACAAACAGTTTTCTCTAACAACAATCAGACTGACCTTCAATATATAGCTGAACTTGGATGGGGATCTGAATGCAGTGGAAGCAAGGACCAAGGCCAGGGATAGGGCTAATATCTACTTTGAAAAACAAAGAGTAGTCATTAATTGTTATGGAAGGAATGCAACTGCATCTGCTATCTTGAATGTTCCCTTGGGGGTTGGTCTGATCTAATACAATTCGAAGAGAACGGCGAGGGATGAAATGAGGATTTTGTGCTGTTGCTATGACATGAGTTGATGGTTCATACTGCTGATTAAACAAGGTCACTTTCTACCCGATCAAATATACCTCTCAGCTCCACGTAGGATGTTTCTTAGAGCGAAAAAAAAAAGATTGATCTTTAACATCAGACAATTTCGTTCTATCGAGCAGTTAACAACATTACTTTGGCCAACCACTCAGAATTCCTTTAACATATGATTAGAACCAGTGAACCAGACTATCATTTTGGGCTATGGGGTATACCAGGTTGGGACTGTTCTCTAGATGGCCATGATGGATGAGCAAGTGCACTAGACTTCGTATTATGACAGGTATAAACAATATGGTACTCTTCCATCATTCTCCTCCTTGTAGAACTATCTTTTGATTTGTAATGGAAAGCTGATCTGAACTGAGATAGTGAGAAATGACGAGACAAAATTATTTTAGCCTATATTAATCAGTATCTCACAATTCACCATTTCTTCTCATGTTCTCTCTTTTATCGTCAATTGCAGGGATGAACATAAGAGGATTCTTCATATTTCTATTCTAGAAACTACAGATTGGCTTGGGACTGGAGATGGCCAGGTAGAATTAAATCCCTACTTTTAGAAGTAATAAACAAGGTTCAGTCTAGTTCAGTTCACTTTTTTTCATGGTACTTTCTAAAGTGAGTTGGCGGAGTTATTTTGACACAAGAACATGATAATTTATGGGTGCTTCTACAAGCACAACAATATTTACTGTCTGGACAGCATTTTAAAAAACTTTATTTGTTTTTAGAGAATGGATTGTCCATGCACAGTTGCACACCCATATCGCCAAACCCCTTAAACACTCATCTAAAAACGTTTTCTCCTAAGAACGAACCCTCATCTAAAAATGTCTTCACCTTCTAAGAACGAAAACAACTTTTCGTACATCAACATTTCTAGGAAATATGTTGATGATCTAGAGTTGTATTACGTTTGTTATCTTGTTTATATTACAAGCCAAGCATGGTGTTAATTGCTTGGAGCTTCCCCTCATCGAGCATATCCGGGCCTGACTTGGATATGCTTTCCACTGTATTGTAATAAATTCTCAAACCTTTAACATTTGGCAGATATTGTTGTACAACATTTTAACATACAAATCTGGATATCTGTTTTAGAACACTTGGTGGTTGTGTATGTCTTTCACCTTGAGTTTCCTATGATCTTTTGTTGCAAGCTCTTTAACCCCACACAGAAATAGGGGTGCAATTTATAAGGAATTGGATCTGATTCCTTATTGGACATTCAGTTGGGTTTAGGGTCCACGAAAGTGTAATGAATTATTATGTTTTATGGGTTAAAGTTTAGAATGGCGTAGGTATTTTTTTGCACTCTTGGTGTGCTTGTAAAATTTGTTACATATTAATGGTGTACAATCAGTGATATATTTGGTGTCCAGACAGTAAATATTGGTGTGCTTGTAGCAGCACCCTAATTTATTTATGAGGTGTTCAGTGAAATTACAGTGATGCATATTCTATGAAGGTGGCCTCGTGCAAATTTTAAGCGGTAGTCAATCTGAGGAGCAACCTAATATCTTGACTGAAAATCAATGAGCGCATTTCTTCTCCCGACATAGATCGGTTGAGTTTCAGGTATGGTTAGTCCAATTTGTGGCCTAACATAGAGACCTTCAGATCAATAATCACATTGCCACATATATAGCTTTCGATGACCACGAACCTGTAAACTAAAATAGGAAACTTTTCGCTGAAGAATCCTAACTATCCTTGTGTTGTCTCAGTCCATTGATGTAATTCCCACTCAGTGACATCTAATTCATCTGCAAAAGTAGGGAAAACTTCTCCATGAAATATGCCACTGACACAAAATCTTGTCCCGGGCCTGGCCTAAATGTGGTTAGGACCGGGCTCTGGCTGGACCCTATTTCATTAGTCCCGGCCTGGTCCTTGATCGATAGTCAACTTGTCACATGCACACGGCCCATGGGCTGCTCAACCCTGGCTATGTTAAGGTTGGACTTGCAAGCTCACCTTTCAGCCCATTGGTGCCTAAGCCTGGTGTATATTAGGCTGGACTTGCAAGCTCACCTTTCAGCCCATTGGTGCCTAAGCCTGGTGTATATTAGGCTGGACTTGCAAGCTCACCTTTCAGCCCATTGGTGCCTAAGCCTGGTGTATATTAGGCTGGACTTGCAAGCTCACCATTCAGCCCAGCCCAGGCCTTTGGTGCCTAAGCCTGGCGTATATTAGGCTGGACTTACAAGCTCGTCCGTCAGCACAGCCCAGGCCTTTGGTGCCCAAGCCTGGCATATATAACGGCTGGGCTGGACTTACGAGCTAGGTGGTCAGCCCAGCCCATCCAAGCCCAGGCCACTTAATCTGCAAATCCCGAGAATTTCGTATTTTGGCCCTTTCTATGTGTTATTCATGCATGTGACGCTCAGCAGTACTCAGATGCATGAATATGGTACAAGAAGATTCCATATTCAAGACAGAATCACAGCCAGTTACAACTGAATTCTCTTATTCAATTGCATATGTGGCACATGTTGATTGGTAGAGAATTTTTTTTTAAATTCGTATTTCCCGCCTTTCCCCTCATCCAATCCACATATGCCACATATGCAATTGAATTCTCTGGAGTTCAATTGCAATTGGCTGTGATCTTATCTCTCCATATTCTATACTCCATAGGTGTACTCACTCGCTCATGGCGGGACCATAGCTTAGAGGCAAAACAAATACACGCAGCTTCGGGGAATGCTAACCCCACTCTCCTATTCCTATTGCACTCTTCCTTTTTTTTTTCATGCAAAAAAAAAAAAAAAAACAGATTTTGTTTGAGGTTTGGTCCCACTACAAAATATTGTCGAAAGGGAGTGCAATAAAGGAGAGTGGGGGTAGCAAATTCGTACTTCTACGTAGGAGTGTCAAATTGGTTATCTAAAACCCTCAAAGTACTGTAGGGCTTTTGTTTTTTCGAGTCGAGCTTAATATTCCAAAGCTCTTATACTTGCAAGTATTATTGAATTTTTAGCATATGTTTGCTGGCATCTATATACAACTTCTCAAAAAAAAAAGGAGGAAGATGGGGCTTTAAGGGCTCACAACTATAATTGTGGTGTTATAAGTCAAATTAGACGGTTTTTTTCCCCCATTTTCTTTGATAAAGTTCATTAAAACATGTGAATATGTTTCACTCATTGTTGGCCATGCTTTTGCCCGCAAAAACAGAAGAAGAAGTTTTTCTTTCTTTTGTTGTACGTAATTGCATAATAAATGATAGTTTTTATGCCTTACTCAGGACCTAAGACTAAAATTCAATAGTCTGATCGATGCATAACTAGTCGATGTATGTAAGATGGAGAGTACACCCCTTGCCTGAGTGGTAGGGGTGTGGCCTCCCAAGGGGGAGGTCTGGGGATCTAATCCCCCAGGGTACGAGTTGCAACTGCTCCATTGCCAATCTAACTTCTGACCGGCTAACTCTACTGACATAGGTACATGATATCTGGTCTTGTGGGGCCACCAAAAAAAAAAATGTAAGATGGAGAGTGACACCATTAACCCTAGTAGTGCTCAACACCATATATTATATTTTATAGATGATAAGGAGAAGAATATAAGCACTATTTATATATGTCATCATATACTGTATGGATGATGGAGAGGAAAAAAATAAACTCCACCTATATATTATTGTCATAAGACAATAATATATAAAGAGTTCTTCATCTAAGCGTCATCAAAATATTTAATTGCAAGCTCTTTGGAACCTGTTCTACACTACTATACAAACAAAGGTCAGATGGTGGAATTCCTTCAAAATGTATGATATTAAATAGATTTAAGAGAGAAAAAGAAAGAGAATATAGTGACAATGATAATGAGAGGCAAACATAAAATTAAGGATATCTTAAGATTAATTTGAAAGAGAAAGAAGTAAGTGATTTTAAGAGAGGGAAATCTCACTCAACTTAACAAAAACTTTAATGCTCTTTTTTTAGGCCCTTGCCTGATTGTAGCCCTTGTGGGTAGAGCTTGGTCCTAGTTAGTTTAGGAAGGGTCCTTCCGATAGGAGAGGCCAAGCTCCTATCGAAAGCCCTAATACATCATAATATCCTTCTTATTTCTTACTAATTTTTACTTGTAGAGTTCAGTTCGACCAAAAAAACTCAAAAGGCTAGACTATTAGAGAAAAGGGAAGGAGCTATTCAAATAATAGGATTAGAAAAGGTTGGGGGGTTGATCTTAAGTAAATTGCTTCAACTTTACTGAATTCAGAAAAGAGAAACACTTCTATTTCATGAAAATCCACACAAACCCATCATCACAAACCCCCATCAGTTTCAAGAAAATTATTCAACCACTCCAAATCAAAAGAGTCCTCTCTTGAGAAATCCAAGAACTCATTCACATCAAAACTAGATTCTGAGTCCTCGCCTCCTTTCTTACTTTCTTCATTCACATACATACTGTCCCAAGTTTTCTGAGGCTTAAACTCTTGTGTTATTGTACATATGGTTGGTTTCTCCTTCTGAATTTTTCTCTTGCTCAAATGAGAATTCCAGTAATTCTTAATCTCATTATCCGTTCGTCCCGGTAGTCTTCCAGCGATCAAAGACCACCTAGAAAAAGCATCACAAAGTCGAATTAGAGAAATTTGTGGCACTGAAATGAGAACTATGGCTAGTGGGTGACCAATCACTAACCTGTTTCCTAGGAGTTTATGGAGCCTAAGTATCAAGTCTTCTTCTTGGTCGGAGATATTGCCTCTTTTGATGTTGGGTCTCAGATAATTCAACCATCTCAACCTACAACTCCTTCCACATCGATTCAGACCTACGAAAACATGAAACCCATCAAGCTCAAGATCAATATCAAAAGGAAAATGTAATGGAGAAGTTAAGTATTGGGTTTTGGATTAAGATATTACCTGCTTTGGTTGCAACTGTTTTCCACTTCTTTGCACCGTGGGTTTCAATAAACTGAACTAGTTTTCGATCTTCTTCCTCGGTCCACGCTCCTTTGTTCACAAAATTTGTAGCCAATTTATCTTTCTTGGGCGCCATTAGAGAGGGAGAGAGAGAGAGGAAGTTCAAAAAATGCAGAACTCTGTGATGTTAGAGAGTGGGAGACGAATGTGGAGTTTAAAAACATCCCTTAAGCTATCTACCATTCCTAGGTGGAGAACAACCCAACTACCATTTGTACGGTTGAGTTAGAAACATGAATGAGGAGTAGAAAATTTTAGAAGATGGTGTTGGTTTTGATGATTAATTCATTGAACAATGAGAGAAGCTTTCAAAACTTGTCCCTTTCAAAGGCTGCAACAAAGTTGTGAATATGATAAATGAATCAGTGCAGTCACTAAAAAAATGTCAATTCTATCATTTCGGATCCGACCCACCAACCCTTATGAACCCGCCGCCCATTTGCAGTATTTAGGGGCTCAGGGCGGCTGAGTGGGTCTCTTTGGGATTGGCTCCCGAAACCTAAGGGTTACAATAGACAATATTATTTTATTTTGGTTAAAGATAATTTGAATTTGAATTTTGCTTCTAATACCCGGTCTCAATAACAAAATCCTTTTAATTTAGAGAGATTACAAAGGACTAGGAATTCTGTCAAGTTTGTAACCAGACTCCAAAGAGTCCGGTTACGTCCCACAGGTCAACATGTGTCTCTTTTATATCCCTCAACTGTGGTTAAGATTTATTAACCCTTCCCTTATAGTTGGTTGCTGAGAAAAAATAAGTGAAAGTTCAAGAGATAAAAGAAAAGAAAATTAAACAAAATATAAGAATTGTATTAGACATCTATTGTTTTCCATGTTTTCTAACTATTTTCTGACAACAAAACATATTCTTGGTTTTAGAGAGAAAAAAAAAATCCTAAAGGTGAAAGTTATTAATAAGAGTTTCGACCCGTTTATAAGCGCCAAACCCACTTATATTCAAACATGACCCAATTTAACCCATGCCATACCCGACCCCTACTATCGAATATTTTTTTTTGTTTTTTTAGGTGTTAAAAAACAAATATGGTGCAAGAGCAAAGATTCCGTGAGAACTGAGGAGCCCTCTGACTTGAGTTACTTAGCTGGTACTCTGGTAATGTCCTTGCTTGCCACGTGGCCTTTATCTTTGGGGACGTAATCTTCTCCGGTTGTAACCGGTTTTACCAAAACCTGTTATACCTGGCCACATGTCTCTTTTGACATATTTTTACTGTGGTTAAGATTCTCACCCCCAGGGTTCATTCACCTATCATTGGGTTTTAGAAAAAGTAATAAAATAATTTATTAACCGTGGTTAAAATTCATTACCTCCTAAGGTTAAACTTTTTTAAATATTTTTTTCTAAAAACGAAAGATATGTGGGTGAACCCTAGGGTTGGGTGAATCTTAACCATAGTTAAAGGGTGTAGAGAGGGACACGTGGTCACCTCGGGAGCGTAACCGGTTTTGGCAAAAAAACCGGTTACAACTGGAGAACATTACGAGTCTTGTCTTCTCTACCGTTGAATGGCGGCTACTAGTTTTTGGGATAAACTGCGGTGTATGTTTCATACAAAGAGCTGTTTGTAATACAAGCTAAGATGGCCATAACCACCCATTCGATTGCTTGACTAAATCAGACCTTTTGATCAAAACCCTATCGATCGTCCAATAGCAGATGGTTGTCTGAACGGTGAGGATTATGCAATCTGTTTGAGAAAAGCCTGTGAACCATCCAATAGATGGGCCCTTCAAATGGATGGTTTTGATCAATGTAAGAATCATACTTAGCATCCACTTAAGATATTGGTAATATCCCTTGTGCTGTCTTCGCCAACCTAATTAAGTTGTCAAAGAGGAGACTTTCTGAAAATCTAGTTGCATCCAGAATTGAGAAAAAAAAAACATGCATTTTCTGTGCCGAAGATCTTGGCATCAGGTGGATGAGGGAATCTCTCAAATCTTCATTATGGATGGAAATTTCAAGCTCAATCCAACAACCTACTCTACATTTCTAGGGTTAGGGTTGAGTTTTGACTTAGGATCGTCTCTTGCTATTTACTGCTGCAATGCTAGCATGTCATATCATGTGTTGGAAATAACTAAAATTTATATTACTTTAATTGTTCTTTTTTTTTTTAACCTTTTTTTTTCAAATTGGACAATTATGGGACACATGACATCCTAGTATTATAGTCATATAGATTGCCTTTTGCAATAATGAGACATCTTAAATTGTTTTGATTTTTTGGGTCATGGAGTTCAATTGTCACATCATATAGCATATCTAAAAGAGCAGTAGTTCGCTCCACTGGGCCTCGCTCTCACATAGCTGACCTTTCCACTTCCATTAACTTGGGGTTAGTTTTTTTTAAAACAATTTAGTTAATTTTTTTTCATTCTAAAAACCAATGATAGGTGGATGAACCCTAAGGGTGGATGAATCTTAAACACAATTAAATTGGTTAGAAGGGGTATATGTGGTAAGAAAATGGGAGCCGAGACGCCCCTCCTCGTGTCACTGACCAAGGAGTGATTATTTTCCTATCGAAAATATGTATAAGTACAGGTGGTAGTTGGATCAGGTTGAGCTCAATCCTAAGTTTAAAATCTCAACCCAAACCCAAGCCTAAGCCCAATCTCAACCGTAGTCAGCCTAAGCTCAGCTCACAGCATAACATCGAGTTTCAGGTGGGCTGGCTTGACTCTTGAATGCGGCTAGACTTACAGCTTAGCCCAAATTGAATTATGTGGGCTGTATTTATGCTAAATAGTACCCCCATAGGCGTACCTAGGATCTCCATTTGCAAACCTAAGGCTGATCCTCATTGGTCCACATCCTACTCTTAAATACTCACGAACTATGGTGAGAATTTCAAAATGAGGCATAGACCAATGAGAACCAGCCTTAGGTTTGTAAATAGAGATCCCATGTGCGTTAACTATTTTCCTTAAATTACTATTAAAGAAATAAGTAGTGAAAACACCTCATTTAATTATCAATTACAAGGGATCTATAATATCATAAAATTTAGATTTAAAATAGGGTGCTTTGCTAGGAGAACCCCAATAATTTCTTCTCATACAGCAATATTTAAAAATCTGAATTTAATTTCAAGAACCCCCTCTGTCTATGGGCACCCAAACCCCTGAAGCTTCTTCACCAAACCTGGTTGGTGTAAGCACCCAATTTTTTTACACCCCCTTAATCATGATTAAATATTTTAACCATGGCTAAATCACCTTAACCTTAGGTATAACCCTAAGTCTTGGCCCAATCTAAAACCTCCAAGCCCATGGTGCCATGCCCATCACCAAGTTACCAAGCCAAGGGCAACACCCAAGACCAGAGCCTTAGGCCCAAGCCCAAGAGCCCAAGTTTTTGCCCTCCTGGCATAAGCCCAAAATTCCTTGTTGAGTGTCTCGGCCAGCTCTCCACCAAACCCAAAGTCTCCCTCTTTGATGATAGAATTCAAATTAAAGAGAAGAGGACCAGCCTGTGCAGCTGGGATTTCCAGCATCCTTAAGTGTGTCAGTTTGATCCCTAATCACCTCCAACACTACCACCCACCTCTTCCATAATTACCCTTTTGCCCCCAACTCTCCCTCAACATCTATAAAACTCACCCGTAGGCAAGCTAAAAGGGAGATCCAAAAAAAATCAGTTTGAATCCTTTTTTGGGAGTGGATTTTGGCCTTTAGAGTTTGAGGAAATATCAGAGGGAATACCTTGGCTCCCCTCAATAAGGTCACTCACTTGGCCGTAGGTATCTCCCATTTTAGAAGCTCATCCTTCTTTTCTTAAAAAAAAACAGAGGTTATATTCTTTCATCATCTACTGGTTTTGTATAATCTATATACCCCTAGTCCTCTTCTAGGGGTGTTCCTTTTAGTTCAAAACTTTAAACCTCCATTAGAGCAAATGGGAAGGTCTTCATCCTTTTCAATGGGATAGAAGACCACCCATGGAAGCCACAAGTCTCATAGCCGAGTGGTAGGGAGGCATTCCCTCTCTTTTATTTTTTATTTTATTTTTATTCTTTTACTGTTTTTTCTTTGCACAGTTTGCAAGCTTAGTGGCCACGTAAATCTAGGACCAAGACCCCTAGACCTTGATGGAAGTATGCAAGCTTTGGGTAGGCTCTCTGAGATCGCCCATACCAAAGGCAGCTAAGGCTTTGCTTTGTTAGGAGCTTTGCCCAGGATCGCATCCTTCACACCTTCTCTCTTGGCCTTTGTTTTTTTGCTAGAGACTGAGATTCATCTATCTCTTGGCCTTCCCACCATCTGTGTCATTTGGATTCCAAATGCACCAGCCGTTACATAATTCAAAGGGGGAAAGAGAAACTCTAAAGAACATTACTAAAAATACTACCTGAGTTTTTTTTATTTTTTGTTTTGTTTTTCTCCAACAGAAGTAGCAGACCACTTGATCTATGTGAAGCATCCAAGTCATTTCAGATTCCATAGGAGGTCGGCATAGGGCTTGCACTTGACTCTGGACAGTCCCCCTGACCGGTGTGCCATGACCAAGATAATCCCTTATCGTGGCCTTAGCTTAGGTGCCTTATTTCCCTTCTTTAACAGTGCTGAAATAAGCACTGTCGTGTGTTTGTTGCTTGTAAGCCTTCATTTGTGAAGCTTTGCAAACTGCCCTCGGGCATTTGGTGAACCCTCATAGACCTCAAACTAGGGTTAAACTTAACCCTAGTTAAACCCTCTTGTCCACCAAACCTCTAACTAGGGTTACACTTAACCCTAGTTAACCAATAGGACCCCTTTCTTACTGTTTTTTTAATCCAAAAACAATGCTGTTTTGGGATGCTTTGCACGGCTAATGAGGGTTAAAACTTAACCCTAGTTAACTTTCCTTGTCCCTTAGACCTCAAACTAGGGTTACACTTAACCCTAGCTAACCCCATGAGTCTTCCCTTTCTTTTTTTATCCAAAAAGTTCTAAAAAACAGCACTGTTTTGGGTGCTTAAACATGTGAGAATCAGCTGTTGGGTGATTTGCATGCCCCAAAACTAGGGTTAAAACTTAACACTGGTTCAACCCTCTTGTCCCATGGACTAACCAGGGTTAAACTTAACCTGAGTAGGACCCCCCCTCATTTCTTGTCCAAAATAATAGTGCTGAAATCAACACTGTCTTGGGGTGTTTATCTTGGCTTTATTTATCATTTGGGGTCTTCACCCCTTGGAGACCCTCATATGGTAATAATGCTAGATCAAGGATTAACTAGCCCTAGTAAACCGACTTTATTATTGGGTCCCAAATATGTGGGAGGCCACTCTAGGCCCCGCATTCATTTGGGGACCATTCTTGGATCTCGACTTGGGTTAATTAATCCCCTACACCATACTTGACCTTTAACTGGGTTTGAATTAACCCTAATTAAACCAACTTTACTAATAGTCCAGAATATGTAGGAGGCCATTCTAGGCCCTGCATTCATTCTAGGACCATGCTTAAACCACTAACTAGGGTTAAACTTAACCCTAATTGATTCTCATACTCTAGATTGGACTTTAATCAGAAAAATCCCGAAAAATCAGAAAAATGCAAAAGACCAAAAAATGTCAATCTTGGACTTCTTAATAATGGTTAGCACCCCTAACCATGGTTAACACCCTCTTAACCCCGGTTAGCAAACTCAATCCCCGTTAACACCCCTCTTAGCCTCCGGGCTTTACCCTAGGCCTACCGGGCCTCAACCTTGGCCTACCGGGCCTCAACCCTAGCCTCCGGGCTTACCCTTGGCCTCCGGGCTCAACCCCTTTGCACATTGACCAACCTCGGTCAAGCAAAACCCTAATCTCCGGATTAGGCCTCTAAGCCGCCCTTGATGCACACACACACACCCTCTCGCCTTAGCACGGGCTCATGTGCTAGAACTACGCTCGGTCTGATCTCACCCCTAATGTGAGTACGTAGGCAGCCCAACACGGGCCCGACCCTAGTTAGCTTTTACTTTCTTCCGGTTAGTAGAAGTTAAACACTTTGGCATTTGATTAATCTCGATCTTAACTTTGGCTTAAACCTAGCAAGTAGGGAACCACTTTATGTGGAAGTGTCGGGGTGCCTAACCCCTTCCCCGAACTTAACCGAACCTCTTACCCCGATCTCCGATCGCGGACCAAGCCTTATCCAAAATTCCCGGGGACTTATCCCTTCTGAATTAATAAGTGGCGACTCTTAACAAATCTTGTGAGATTTTTTAGGGAGTGAAATCCCGTGCTCACAGTTGGGATATCTCATTCTCTAGTTTTTAGGTCATAGTTGACTGATCAACATCTAGAGCATACACCTAAATCACCTCTTGGTCCTTCCAAGTTTTTTGAACGAAGCGTTTCATCACCTGAATTGCAGAATTTGTTGCTTAGAACAAAACCTAGCAAAACATTTGTCCACTACTTCGTTTCCTTTGGACCATTCACCAAGCAAATGCATCTTATGATCAGGTTGTTTATGGGGTAATTTTTTTATTTTGAGAATTTTTTTCCCGGTAATGTCCTTGGGATAGCCATGTGCCTATTGATACCTCTTAACTGTGATTAAAATTCACCCAACTATCCTTGTTTTTTTTTTTAAATATCAAATTTTTTTCAAACCCTAGTTGAAATTCACTAACTCCTAAGGTAAAAAGAAAAATTAATATTTTTTTCTAAAAACTAAGGATATGTAGGTGAATACTAAGAGTGTGTGAATTTTAACCATGGTTAAGGGGTGTCAATAGGGACATGTGGTGACTTAAAGAGCATAACCGATTCCATTGGAGGTCCACTATATATATGACCAAAAAAAATTGGGAGGGCCACTGTATATATAAGACAAAAAAAGGGGGGGCAAGTATACTACAAAATAATAATAATAATAATGGGGCCCACTAATTAATACCAAGACCTAAAAGAATTTTTAAAAGGATTAGGGCCGAGACCACCGAGACCGGTGCTCTAAGAGCACGAATTTCAGGTGGGGCCTACCATATCAAATGAGCTCCACCTGAAATCTCATGCTCTTACATCTTGTTCTCGGTCGTCTCACCCTAACAAGGTCTCAGTAGCAAAGTCCTTTAAAAAAAAAACTGCACAAGCATGCTTTTCTTTCTCTGGCGTACCAACCTTTAGTTCAGAAAAATCACAATAGGGGGGATATAAAAGTAATATCTTTGAACTTGCAAATTCTTCTCATTTCACTTAGGTACAGACCATTTCGGTTTTAGTCTGTTGAACTTGGAAGGTCTATATGTGATCATGTTCTTCTTGATCTATCACTATAGCTCAATTCTCTTATTCACTAATCTCAAAAGTGGAAACTGCGGTATCCCAATGGGTTAATTCTAAGACAGGGCCTCTTTCAGTAAGAACAAACTTAAGTGGAGAAATATTAAATGGGCTTTGAGCTTCATCACCATTTAAGAGAAGTGAGGATTTCATTTATAATCATGTTTTGAGTTTTGAAGTTTATTTTAGTGTCTAGTTATAAAATTATAAAATTTATAGACAATTTTTTATTTTCGGTGTATTCATAGAATATAATGATGTACAGTCACTGTTGATGATGGTTATTGAAAAGCTTGGTTTATGAGATTTAAATTTAATAGTATTGCTTATGATCTAATAAAATAATGACACGTGGCTCAATAAGGCATTCTGACATATTCCATACTGAAAATCCTCCTTTGAGATTTAGTTAACAGAATTCCATGAAAGATATATTAGATAAAGCTATCAAAATAAACATGTTTATCTGATAATGATAATTTTGGTCCTTAATGATCACTAATAAATAATATTTGATGTTTTCAGGCTCTTCTGCTCTTAGTTCTTATAAAGGATTCTGCTCCTTGATGACATTTTGACCTCTATATCACTGATGATGATTGTAACCGTTGCACTTTTAACGCCTTTGATGTTGATTCAGGCTTTAACGCATTTGATGCTAATTTAGGCTTTTAACGCCTTTGGTGCTGATTCAGGCTTTAATGCCTTTGGATGTTGATTTAGGCTCTAATGCCTTTGGACAATGATTTGGGCCTTAAACGCATTTGACGATTAATATGGCTTTAGTGCCTCTCTTTGGCTCTCAACGCATTTCTGATGATAAGGGGTATGGTATGGATTAGTACCTCCCTGTATACCTTTCTGATGACCTATACCAGAAAGAGGATTTGCTTTGTCAGGGGTGAATGGTATGGATTAGTACCTCCCCATGGAAATGAGTGTGGTTGTTTCCCCTCATCACCTATTCAAGTGAAGCATGGATTACTTCCTGAGCTGACAATCAGGGAGAAAGTATTGGGGATGAATTTTTTCTCAGTTTCTCTTAAGGCCTGACGGGATAGGTGTCTTCGTCCAACACCTCCGCTTTCCCTATTGGACTTGAGATGATTATTATTATTATTATTATTACTTAGAGGAGTGTTGCTGTCTGAACACTTATATATTACCTCGAAAAGGACTTGTATACCATGAAAGCGTATGACCCGCTTTTACGATATAGTTACCAACCACTTTGGAGGAGGATGATGAGTTGTGGTTTGGAGGGCTTGGATAGAATTTGTTAAAGGATGAGTATTATGAATACCGCTTTTAACCTTTACAGAATATATCTGAAAGCTTTGGTTATAAAAGCTTAAATGAGTTATAATGAAAAATGTCTTTATCTTGATAAAATCCAATATTTTTTCTCTAAAGTCGGTTACAAAAACAGTTATGACAGTTGTACAAGTTAGTTATAATTTCTTTTGATCACCTATAAATAGAGGTGACCCACTCTTGTTTGAATAAGAAGTTTTTCCCCATTTCTAACAAGATTTCTTGGAGAAACAGGAATTTATTGAGAGAGAAAGTAAATGATTTATCAAGAAAAGTCATTTGTCACCATTATTCTTCACTGTTTCTTTCTTCTCTCCCTCTGAATTACTTTCTTCTTTCTTCCTCTTCTTCCTTGTATTGATCTCTGAATCATTTATTTCAAAATAACTCAATTTAGAACGGTTTGGATAACAGATTTAGGCTAAATTGAGGTTGCAGTGAATCCTATCACTTCAAAAATCAAAATCACTCCTCTACAGTCACTAAATTATAAATTTGGTGTACAGTAAGAAAATGTTAATGTGCTCATAGTAACACCCTTAAAATATATCATTCAATAATGAGTATTAAGCTATAAAGTTTAGGAAAATAGTAAACAGACCTCAAGATCTTCTTCCAAACGGACCACCTAATTGCTAAGAGACACGCAGTAATAAAAATTTTATTGCATTCTTTGTCATTTTCTCTTTCCCAATGTTGTTCCAATGTGTTAAAATTTGCTAAGAGGACCTTGTGGTCCTCTAATCAGATCTCTAAAATTTATGTATATATGATACTTGGGGATGGGTTGAGCTAAAGTCAGCCCAAAATTTACTTCAACCAACATTCCACTTCAAGATCAGTCCAGCAGGCCAAATTTAAGCAAACTCAGCCTGCCCAAACTTTGGGCTGGGCAATCGGGCTTTCAGCCAGCCCGCTCTTGGTAGTGAAATCTCTTTGTCCATGAATACATATGCATCATGCACCTGCATACACCTAATCACTGCTCAAAAAGGATCACAACGGTCAGCCGTCTATTAGGCCATCAAAGCCTTCGCTTTAGGCCCGGCTAAAAAAAAATTTGAAAAAAAAAATTAAAAAGGCCCCATTTTGAATATAAAAGGCCGATTTAGAATATTAAAAAGGCTCCATTTATAGTTAATTTTTTATTAACAATATTTTTAAAAAAAAAGTTTAAAGCCTCATTTAAAATTTTTACTTAAGGCCTCCAAATGACTTGGGCGGCCCTCACAACTGATTGATGGTTGTGATGAACAGTCTGGCAGCGTAAAATGCTGGCAGTCAAAAACCCAAGGCAAATATGACTAGTGGACATAACAAAAGTGGTCCAATAGTCTGCTGCCACATAGTCCCAACCCAAGTTGGGTTGGCCTTCACGGATGTGGCTAAGTGTCTGTCGATATTAGACTGACATGTGCCCGTAGACACAAAAGGGCCTACCTTTCCGAACTGACATGGGGAATTACCTTCACGGACAGGCTAAGTGATGTTCAAAATAGACCGACAGTGTCCATAGCCCAGACGCTAAATGCTAGTAACTATTCCATTGAGCTCTGGAGGTAGTCTCGGGCATCCATACAACATGCAACAGGTGGTGTGAAAAGGGAAAAGCCAGTTCATTTTCTCCTCATGATTTTGACTTCTCCCCACTTGATATCTCTCCCCCTTTTTCTCACTCATATATCGCCACATGTCATTTAGTATGTCCCATGATTTTGACTTTTCCATCACATGTCCCCTATTTTGTGTATGCCCGAGACAAGCCTTTCTGGCTTCGCCAGGGAGAATCCGAGGCCTTTCTTTTGTAATTACAACCGTCATTAGCAGTTAAGAAAAAGACTATTTCAACCATCAAACAACCAGGGAGAATACTAGGTGAACCCTCCAATGGTCTCTTCTTCTTTTTTCTTTTTTTCTTTCTTCTATTAAAAAAAATTCAATGAGGCACTTGTAAGCCCACATAAGGATTGGGCATCCCTTTTCAATAAAAAAAAAGTTATGGTTTTATTATGTTATCTTCTTTTTCTTCTTAATAACAGATTCCTCTCCTCAACCATAGAAAGATAATTGATAGTCTGCGTTATTTTACCTACGTTGAAAGGACAAAAAAATAATAAAACTTCACATTAAAAAAATGAAGGTAGTTTGACTGTAGAATTAAGATATCTCATCACTTAAAAGATGCTCGAAATGTGTACACTGACCCAATTGCCACCTTTACATGTATATAAAATGATTTTGGTATGTGTAAGCAATTATTCAAGTGTCTTGATTTTCCGCAACATTACGATCCGAAGGACTGGCCCACAAATTTGTTGTTGACTTGAAAAACATTAATCCATATCAATCACACAATTCAAGACACAATTCAAGAGAGGTAGTCGACGTTGAGTTGCAAAAGGCATAAAGTAATCTTGTCCCCACAAGGAATATAGATATAGGAATATAGATATGGAGCTACGTTAAAAAGTGTGAGAGAGAGGTCAGAAGTTATTTGAATAATGGATGCAATTCCTACTATGATGGATCCTTCATCTGTCTACCATTCCTAGGTAGAGAACAACCCAACTACACACCAGGGCTTTGTCCCAGTGCTAGTGTATCCCCTACTTTGGGGGGGGGGGCATCGGGTTCCATTCTTGAGAGGGTGGGAGTTTGTATATACTCTCCACCCGCCTACTAACTGGACAGATACTAACACCTAATTGGCGTTGCAGCCTAAACATATATCTCGAACCAAAAACAAACCCAACTATAGTTTGTACGATTGTTTTTGGAAACTTGAATGAGTTGTAAAAAATAGAGAAGAGGGTGTTGGCTTAATAATGAAACCATTGAACAATGAGAGAAGCTTAAAAACTCATCATTTTCAATGGCTGCAACAAAATTGTGAATGGGGTAAATCTATCATTGCACTTCCTTATATGGTAGTTCTATCATTTCTGAGTTAGGGTTGAGTGGGTCTCTTAGCATTGTACTTGTCAGCATTCCTTAATAAGCACAAATGCTCAGTAATGTTAATTTTTTTTTTATATGAACCTATTTGTCTTAAACTCTCAAATTATAATAATTTAAGTCCTTGAAGGAGATCATTCTCTCATTATATATACTAATAACCAATTTAAATTTTTAAAAAACCTCAAAAGAGTAGCTAGTTTATGAGTAGATTCCAAAAGGGGACCCTGACTTGAGGTTTTTTTTTTTTGCTTCGGAGATCAGTTACCTACATTAGTAAGGTTAGTGGTTAGTTTGGAGATTGGAGCTCTGACTCATCACCTAGGGGATTGGATCCTAGACCTCCTTCAACAAAGAAGCCACACCCCACCACTGGGTGCAAAAGGCGGGGTGTTCCCCTGAGTTGAGTTATGCATGCTACCTTTCTCTTCTCCTCGTTGAACGGGGCTACTTGTTTTGGGGATGAACTCCGGTGTGGGTTTCATACATAGAACTGTTTGTAATACAAGCTAGCTACGAGCCCATAAACGGGCTATTACCACCCGTTCAAACAAGTGGGGTTGACGGATTATGAAAGGTTGGAGGGGTTGATCCTAAGTAAATTGCTTCAACTTTACTAAATTCAGAAAAGAGAAACACTTCCATTTCATGAAAATCCACACAAAACCCTCATTACAAACCCCCATCAGTGTCAAGAAAATTATTCAACCACTCCAAATCGAAAGAGTCCTCTTTTGAGAAATCCAAGAATTCATTCACATCAAAACCCGATTCCGAGTCCCCGCCTCCTTTCTTACTTTCTTCATTCACATGCATATTATCCCAAGTTTTCTGAGGCTTAGACTCTTGTGTTATTGTACTTAAGGTTGGTTTCTCTATCTGAATTTTTCTTTTGCTCAAATGAGAATTCCAGTAGTTCTTAATCTCATTATCCGTTCGTCCCGGTAGCCTTCCAGCGATCAAAGCCCACCTAGAAGAAGCATCACAAATTCAAATTAGAAAAATATGTGGCACTGAAATCAGAACTATCACTAGTGGGTGACCAATCACTAACCTGTTTCCTAGGAGTTTATGGAGTCTAAGTATCAAGTCCTCTTCTTGGTGGGAGATATTGCCTCTTTTAATGTTGGGTCTCAGATAATTCAACCATCTCAACCTACAACTCTTTCCGCATCGATTCAGACCTATAAAAACATGGAACCCATCAAGCTCAAGATCAATATCAAAATGAAAATGTAATTGAGAAGTTAAGTATTGGGTTTTGGATTAAGATATTACCTGCTTTGGCTGCAACTGTTTTCCACTTTTTTGCACCATGGGTTTCAATAAACTGAGCTAGTTTTCCATCTTCTTCCACGGTCCACGCTCCTTTGTTCACAAGTTTTGTCGCCGATTTATTGTTCTTGGGCGCCATTGGAGAGTGAGAGAGGAAGTTCAAAAAATGCAGAACTCTGAGATGTTAGAGAGTGGGAGACGAATGTGGAGTTTAAAAACATCCCTTAAGCTATCTACCATTCCTAGGTGGAGAACAACCCAACTACCATTTGTACGGTTGAATTAGAAACATGATTGCGGAGTAGAAAATTTTAGAAGATGGTATTGGTTTGATGATGAAGTCATTCGACACCGAGAGAAAGCTTACAAAACTTGTCCCTTTCAAAGGCTGCAACAAAGTTGTGAATATGATAAACCAATCAGTGCAATCACTAAAATAATGGCAATTCTATCATTTCGGATCCGACCCACTAACCCTTATGAACCCACCGCCCATTTGCAGTATTTAGGGGCTTAGGGCGGTTGAGTGGGTCTCTTTGGGATTGGCTCCCGAAGCCTAAGGGTTACAATAGACAATCTTATCTTATTTTTGTTAAAGATAATTTTAATTTTAATTTGATTGGGTAGGTCGGAGACCTAGATACCCTGCTTTACAAGAAAAGAATGCAAAGTTTATTTTTTAAAAAAAAACTTGGGATTCGAAAAACCTTTGAATCCTATACAGTAAAGTTTCATATCTCACTACAAGAAAACCATTGAGCAGCAATGGAATAGTAGTGACAGAAACGTTTCCGTCACTAATACATCACTTATAGTGACGGAAACGCATGCCGTCACTAATGGTTTGTCTCTCATAAGGAATTTGATATTTATGAAGTTTTTTCTAATTAAATCGAGTATTAGTGATGGAAATATTCAGTCGCTGGGCAGTAGTTTTCTTATATCAAAATCCTTTCATTTTAGAGAGTTAACAAATGACTCAAAATTTTGTCAAGTTGTAAACAGATTCTAATCCGGTTACGTCCCACAAGTCAACACGTGTCTTTTTGATATCTCTTAATTATGGTGAATATTCACTAAACCTAATCCAATGTTTAATTGCCCAACTTAGGTGAAAAAAGATTTTAAAAAAATATAATATTAGATGAAACACAATTAAGAATTATATTATAAATCTAAAATTTTCTTTTCTTTTTCATGTTTTCACTTATTTTCTTGGTAATTAAACAAATATATCTAACTTTAGTTTTTAGAAGAAAAATAAAATAGTAACTCAAAATCTGAAGATCAAGTTGTTAACCAACGTTTTGACCCCTTTATAAACGCCAAACCCACTATATTCAAACCCGACCCATTTTAACCCTTGCCACCCGACCCCTACTATCGAATTTTTTTTTTGGGGGGTGTTAAAAGACAAATATGGTGTAAGAGCAAAGATTCCGAGAGGAAACCTCTGACTTGAGTTATTCAGCTGGTAGCCTGGTAATGTCCTTGCTTGCCACGTGGCATTTATCTTTTTACCGTTGAATGGCGGCTACTAGTTTTAGGGATTAACTACGGTGTAGGTAATCATACATAGAGCTGTTTGTGTTACAAGCTACGATGACTATAACCACCCGTTGGATTGATTGACTAAATCAGGCCTTTTGATGATCAAAACCCTATCGACAGTCCGATAGTAGATGGTCGTCCGAATGGTGAGGATTATGCAATCTGTTTGAGAAAAGGCTGTGAACCATCCGATAGATAGCCCTTCAAATATGGGCGGAGCTAGGAATTTTTCATAGGGGGGGGCCAAAATACATGTAATAAAAAAAATTTTGATTTTAGCGTATGGAATTTGGGGGTTCGGGGCGTAGCCTCCGAGAAAAATTTTTTGGGGTAGTTTTTTTATTTTGAAATTTTTTTTTCCCGGTAATGCCTTTTAGGTTGCCTCATGTCCCTATTAATACCCTTAATTGTGGTTAAGATTCATCCACCTATCCTTGGTTTTAAAAAAATATATCAAATTTCTTTTTGAACCATATTTTAAAATTCACTAACTCCTAAGGTTAAAATTATTAAAATGTTTTTTTCTAAAAACCAGGATAAGTAGGTGAATCCTGAGATTGGGTGAATTTTAACCATAATTAAGGGGTGTCAATAGGGACATGTGGCAACCTCAAGGGCATAAGGGGACTCCATTGGGGGCCACTATATATGACAAAAAATTGGGGGGCCATTATATTATATAATACAAAAAAAATTGGGGGGTCAAGTATACTAAATTTTTTTTTTTTTTTTTTTTTTTTAACTGAGGGGCCTACAATTCATACTAGTAGAAAAAGGATTTATAAAAAATTTGGGGGGGCTCCGGGGTCCGCCCCTGCCTTCAAATGGATGGTTTTGATCAATGTGGCAAACACACTTATCGTCTGCTTAAGATATTGGTAATATCCCAATGTGTTCTCTTCACCTACCAAATTCCTTGTGGAAAGGGCGACTTTGTGGAATTCTGGTTGCACCTAGACTTGAAAACATGCATTTAATGTGCCTGAAATCTTGGGGTCAGGTGGATGAGGGAATCTCTCAAATCTCAATTAATTATGGGTGAAAATTTATTGCTCAATCCAACAATCTGCTCCATTCTAGGGTTAGGGTTGAGTTTTTGAGTCATGCTCATGAGATTCAATGGTGACATCACATTAGCATATCTAAAATAGATATGGACTTGGGATCTTCTCCAGTTGGTTCTTGCGAGGAGAATGCAGCACCGATCCGAAGGTGCCTCCCCCCCCCCCCCCCCCCCCCTCTTTCCTTGCACGCCTACCAACTTTGTGCATGCAAACCAATGCCTTGTTGGCACCTTGAGATTGGATGATGGCGGGCTCCTTGCCAGGGAGAAGATTCCGTCGGTGGCAGTCGGGCCAAGTTGTGGTAGTTCGAGCTCAATCCAAAGTTTAAAATCCTATGATCCTATCCCAAGCCCAAGCCCAAGCCCAAGCTCAACCTGAGTGAGCCTAAGCTCAGCTCACAACATGACTCGAGCCAACATTTTTGAAATCCATCATGTTATATGTTTATGTTTTAAATTATGATATGAATGTCACATGTATTGTACTATAACTTATATGTCATATTGTGTGAGTAAGATAATTTATCGTCTTTACTTTCAGGTCGGGTTCTACGGAAGAATTCCACTAAACACCTAAAAATAGAGTTGTTAGCTATTTGATTATGGGGGAAAATAAGATCCCGTGTAAAACTGGTAAGGGCCTACGGCCTTGGTCAGAGTTCTAGGTAAGCAATTCGGTTAATTCATGAGGAATGTGTTAGGCACCCTAGGACCCCATCCGAAGATGGTTACCTACTCCTTAGGTTTAAGCCAAGCAACACGAAAATTAAAAGAATACGTCTAAGTCTTGTAATTATGCTAATTTGAAGGTAGATCGACGAGGGAATGAGATATCCTAGAGGAGAGGTCAAACCCGTATAGGGTTGCCTACTTACCCGGCTTGGCAGGACCAAACCAATGTAGTGTTATCGAAAGACGTGAGTTAAGCTTATTGATTTTGCAATTTTTTTTTGGTATTTTGATAAATTTTAAAAAAAATTTGGTCTTTTGGGATTTTTATCATTTTTTTGGATTTGTATATAGTAATATAGCTCATTGTGAAGCATATAGAGGGTTGGCAAGTTAAGCATGGTAAAAAAAATTAATCTAAGGAGGTCTGGGGCCCAAAGGAAGGTTACAACATCAAGTCCGTTCAAACAAATTGGTCTGGTTTGAAAGGGTACAGTTCTATAATCAAACAAAATTTAAGTCATTTGAACGAGTTTGGATCTATTTGAATAGACATGCTTCTGTAACTACACAGAACCATGTCTGTTCGAACCAGATTTCTGTAACTGTTCAGAACCTGATTTTTTGGAATTCTAAGGGGATTTAACCAAAGTTAAAGAATAACCTAAGGTATGGTCAGCAATGGGATGAGAAAATTGGCCAAAATAGGGAAAGAGATGCTAACACAAATCATGTTAGTTCGAATAGAATGAGCTTCATTCGAACGAGCATAGCCTTGTGACCAAAAATACATATGTAGAGAAAAGAGGGTTCTCAATATTGCCAAACCTTAGACGGAAATAGAAAGATAGTGCAAAAAGAGAAATGGAAAGAAAATGCGAGAAGGAAATGGAAGATCTAGCTCTCCCTTTTGACAATGGGTCTCTTTATAACATTGAATTTGATGTAGAGAGGTCCAAATGCTTGAAGGGATACTTCATTTTCTTCTCATTAACCTGAAGTAGAGAAACAACACCAAGTGAAGCATCATAGTTACATAATGGGATTAAAAGACTTAACAAGTGTAGTTTTGAAGTGTATAAATTGTGTACAATTATGCCCGATCAGAGGCCTTCTAAAAGTTCTTAGAAATGAACTATGAACAAAAAGAAAGCAATAAAAAATATCATACAGATATGAAATGAGTGCTAATCATTCTCCTTTCAATGAGGTCCTACTATATTATTAGATTGATGTAGAAACACCCACCAAGAGAAGAGGATGGACTTTCAAAATGGCTCTCAAAATGGACTACAACCCAAAAGAAAACAAATAAAGCAAAAGCAATAAGAAATATAGTAAGAAAACAATAAAAATATTATAAAGAAGAGAAAATGAGTGAAGGATGGAAAGGGTGAGGTAAAAACGTACCATTCTCCTCATAGCTCCAAGAGACGAGTCGTTGTGCAAGAAGTATGACTTTGTCTTGCACCCTTAGATTTAGGGGTTTGGCTTAGATTGGAAATATCTTTGGGTTATTGGGGGGATGAATTCCCCTCTCAACAATTGTAGGATTTTGGGTTGGAGAAGAAGGTGAATTGAGGTTTTGGTCTATAGGTTTGAGATTATGGTTCAAGGCTTGAATGGGTTGGGTCTTTAGAGGTTTTCCAAGGATTAGGGTAGTATGGTAACAATTAAGGGTGTTTAGGAGTGAGATGTGGCGGCCAAATTAGGATTTGCATCACAAAATATCATATTCCTGTGGGGTCGTTCGAACGGCATAGTGCACATTCGAATGAATTTGGTCTCGGGAAGACAGATTGAATTGCAGACATAAACAATAGTAAATTTCATTCGAAATGGAAAAAGGCTATGACCAAAATAGGTCTCATGAGATGGGTTTGGTCTTGGGTTTGGATATGAGTGTTGGGGTTATAAGGAGGGGTATTTGGGTGGATAATGGAGGGTATATAGGCTTGGATTAGGTATGTGTGGTTGGGCCTTGGTTGATGTCTTGGAACTTTGAAGAAGAAAGGAAAGAGTAGGGGGTGCAAAATGTGGTGTTTACATATTGTTCTGTGAATTCTTAGATATAGTGTTATTGATTTATGCATATGATGAATTAATCTTGCAAAGTTATAACAATTGTTACACTTAAACATGTTGGAGTTTGTTAATGGGGTGAGATGTGTTCGACCCCAGGAATGTGTCCTTGGGTGAATTGTGTGTGATCCCTAAATTCATAAATGGGCAAGTTGTGTATGATCACAGAATTTGTGAATTGAATGAATTATGTGTGACCCCAATGGATAGTTAACTGGGTTCAGTGTCCACAGCCCAAAAGCGCATGACCTTCGCGGAGAGGCTAAGTGTTAGTCCATATTGGACTAACAAGTATTTGCAGACTTAATTAAGTCCGCAGACAAGACAACCATTGTTGGCAACCAAAACTTGGCTGCCTTAAGACAAAGGATCCCAAGTAAAGATCCTCATGTCACTTTAAATGAATCCGAAGATAACGACCCCCTTTTAAAGCTCCAATGGCAGGGTAGCACTTGACACCCCCTTAATGAAGGGGGTTATCTTCTCCCCTTTCATTCTCGAATACGATTTTTCTCTCCAGAATAAGAGATAATGTATTACAGAGCTCTAGAAAGAGGACAACTACTCTCAGAGTTACTAAGAAGTGATAAACAACTATCTAATGACCGAATGACTTTCTCAAAAACAGAGTTGGTTCCAAATTTGTTGCCTTAGAAGAAGGAAATAACAAGAGAGATCTAATGAGGACTCTCTAATATAAAAGGAGGGGTATCTAAGAAAGCCCCAAGAAAGTAAAAAAATGTATGGGAGGGCACTAAAAAATAAAGAGCTCTCTTATTTAATTACAACAGCCATCAAATAGTGAAAAAGAAGGCTCTTTCAACAGCCAAAAAGTTATGGAGAACACTAGGTGAACCCTCAAATGGCCTCCTTTTTTTTTCTCTCTTCTTTCTTCTATGCAAAAAAAGGCTTCAATGAGGCATTTTTAAGCCCACATGGGGATTGGGCATCCCCTTTCATTAAAAAAATATGGTTACATTCTACTCTCTTCTTTTTCTTTTTAATCATAAGTTTCTCCCCCTCAACGAGAAAAATGTAATTAACCGTCTGGAAGGATAATCCCCCACAAAAAAATAATAAACTTCACTGTAAAAGTGAAGATAGTTTGAGCAGATTTATGATATCTCTCTTAAAAACAATCGAAATTTGTGTATACACCGACTCAATTGTCACCTTTAAATCAGGCCCTTTTCGAATGGTTGTATGGGTATACCCGATGACACCCTAGCGGTTACCTTAAGTCTGATGTGTGTGTGTTTAGATTACCTCTCTAACCAAAACCAAATTGCCACATTTACATGTATGTAAAAAATATTTTTATATTATGTAGACACTTATTCAAGTGCCTTGATTGACCACAATATGACAATCCCAAGGAGTGGCCCACAATTTTATTGCTGAATTGAAAAACATTGATCCATGTCAAACACACAATTCAAGATGTAGTCGACAACTAGAGTTGTAAAAAGCATAAAATAATTCATGTCCTCCAGATGAAAATATGACAGCTATAAAAAAAAAACTTGTGAGAAAGAGAGATCATAACTTATTTGAATAATGGATCTAAGAGTGATAATCCCTATTATCACTCTTTATAATCTTTGACTGCAGACTTAGGGTATTTGACTAAATATGTGGTGTGCTACTCAGTGCCCTACTTAAAATATACTTGAAAGGATGGGAGAGGAGTGTGGATTTTAAAAATATGGAGGCGTGTGTTGTTTAGGGATTGTGATGGGTCCTTAATCTAACTACCATTCCTAGGTAGAGAATAACCCAACTACCATTTGTTTTTGGAAAGTTGAATGAGTAGTAGAAAATAGGGAAGAGGGTGTTGGCTTAATGATGAAATCATTGAACAATGAGAGAAGCTTACAAACTTGTCCTTTTCAAAGGCTGCAACTAAGTTTTGAATGGGCTAAATCTATCATTGCACTTCTTTATATGGTAAAGAGCCATATGAACCACTTATCCAAAAAACAAAAGAGCCAAATGAACCCACCAGCCATTTTCATGACTTAGGGTTGAGTGAGTCTTTTGGGATTGGATCTCCAAACCAAAGGAAAATCATGGGCACTGTATTTGTCAACATCCACCACTCGGTCAGCTTTCAAACTAACCGGCGATTTCATTGGTCCACACTCTTTTTTAACGCTCACTAAATGTTGTTAAGATTTACTCACCGGTTCATCTTTTCAACCTTCATTTAAAATATATATATCAATTATTATTTAGTTAAACTTGGTCATAGTTAAAAAGGGTTAAAAAGACACAAAGACACTGTGGTCAGCTAGTAAGGGGGACCTGTGATCCCCTTCTTAAAAAAAAAAATTTTAATCAATTTTATATGGAGAATGATTCTTTCCGCATCAGCGTTCCACCCCAGTGGAACATACACGAAGCCCTGCTTGACATGAATCTATTTTTAACAGCCCTTTAATTATAGTTAAGATTAACTCACCCTTAGGGTTCATCCATCTACCCTTGATTTTTATTTATTTTTAATATTAACCTTGGGTTAACTAACTAAACCACAATTAACACACACGCCAGTAGGTTTCCATGGGTCCCCTTTAACACCCACTAACTGTGATTAAGATTCACTCACCCCCTAAGATTCACCCATCTACCTTTGGTTTTTTGAAAAAAAAATTAACCTTGGGTTGACTAACCTAAATCACAATTAATGTGTGCGCCAACAAGTTGCAACGTGTCTCTTTTAACACCCACGAAATGTGGTTAAGATTCATTCACCCCTAGGGTTCATCTATCTACACTTGTTTTTTAGATTTAAAAAAAAAATTTTAATCTTGGATTGACTAACTTAAACCACAGTTAATGCGCATCTCTATAGGTTGCCATGTTTTCCCTTTAACACCCACTAATTGTGGTTAAGATATACTCACCCTTAGGGTTCATCCATCTAACCTAGTTTTCTAGATAAAATAATCTTGGGTTGAGTAACCTAAACCACAGTTAATGCACGTGTCTATAGGTTGCCATGTGTCCCTTTTAACATTCACTAACTGTGGTTAAGATTCACTCACCCCTAGGGTTAAAAAATAACCTTAAGTTAACTAACCTAAACCAAAGTCATAGGTTGCCATGTGTCCCTTTTAACACTCACTAATTGTGATTAAGATTCACTCACCTTAAGATTCATCCATCTACCCTAGTTTTAGGGGAAAAATAACCTTTTGAGTAAATAAACCTTAACCAAAGTTTAAAGAGGTTAAAATGGAACGCGGATGTGTAAAGAATCAGTCCCCATTGTAATATATACTAATTACCAACTTTAATTTAAAGGGTTAAACAAAGTGGTTTACTTAAACATTTTATGCGTACAATTTAAGGTTAAGGGATTCTTTATCAGGTTTGATTCCGGTCAGTCTTTTCGACCCGTTTATAAGCGTCGGTTTGGGTTAACGGTCAACTGAGTTGTACTCAAGCCCCACCCAATGCAACCCTAGCCACCCGACCCCCCAATGGAGAATAACATTTTTTTTTGACATCGAATTACCTCTTGTGGATGCCCGAGGCTCAGCCTCGGGCGCACCTTCTCCAACTGCCATGTGGCAAGAAAAAGGAGAATTAGGGAGAAGCCATGACTTCTCCATTTTTCTTGCCACATGTTGGATGCAAAAGATGCGAAACAGATGCCTCTTTTTTTTTTTTTTTTAGGGGGGGAGGGATATTATGTTCACTTTCATCGTCATCCATTTTTTTTCTTTTTTTAAATGAAAATGATCTAAAACTCTTGATGGTACCTATTTTATCGAACCCAACAGTCCAGCTCGAGCTTTCAATAATAGGTGCAATCCAGAGTTTTTAATCACTTTTTTTTATTAACACGGAAGAAAAAAAAATGTATTAATTTTTTTTTTGAGGACCCATGGCTTTTTTTTTTTTGGTCTTTTATTCAAAAATTAGGAAAATTGATGAAAAGTGAAGTGGACCTAGCACTTTTTTTTTTTTTTGTATGTATATCATTTATCTACGTTAGTAAAGTCGGTACATCAGTACATCACATCAGCTGTTAGCTTGGGCATTGGAGCTCTTGCAACTCATACCCTTGAGGGAGTGGATCCCCTACCTCCCTCCTTTGAAGGCCACACCCCTACCACTCATACAATTTCTCTTTTTTTATTTTTTTTAAACACGCCCATACCGACTCCATAGGCTTTTTTCTTTTTTCATACCCTCTTTCCTTTTCTCTTTCTAAATTTTAAAAAAAAAATATTCTCCGAAATATAGTGTATGAGCAAGATTCCGAAAGGGTACCCTTGACTTGAGTTATGATATACTCTTCCCACGTAGCATTGGTCTTCTGAATTGTTGAACTGGGCTACTAGCCTACTAGTTTTGGGGATGAAATCCGGTGTGGGTCTCATACAAAGAACTTTTTGTAATACACAAGTTACGAGCCGATTAACTACCCATTCGATTTGATTAAAACCTCATCTACCATCCGATAGCAGATGGTCCTTCGAATGGTGAGGATTCTGCAATGCTTTCGAGAAAAAGCCTATGAACCATCCATCCGATAATATGAGCCCTTCAAACGGATGGTTTTGATCAATGTGGAAAACATACCTATTCCTTGCTTGCAAGTTGAAACAAGAATTAGAAACAGATGCATTTTCTGTGCCACTCATTCAAGGGAGATCTTAAATTTTGTTGTTGAATTGAAACACATCCTATTCAAAAGGCAGTCTGCAACAGCATTCTATCTTCAGTATTGATCCCCACAACACCCTGGGAAAACACGATCTGACTCGGGGAAAACCTGCACAATACTATTCTATATATTTTATCTTGGTTTTAACAATGTCTACCAATCTGTCTTTCCCATCTCATATTTACATATGAATAAACACATTTTGTTGAATAAAGAGCACTTACAATTAACCCTTGTGGGTGTAGCATAGTAGTTAGTTTGTAAACCCGGAGGTCTAGAGATCAAATCTAGGCTCCCCTCAATATTGGATGTATGGGTTGAGGATTTACCTATATACATCATGTGGGAATAGTCTGAGTCTAGGCCTAGGATACCCACATTTACCAAAAAAAAAAGCACTTCCAATTCTGTTTTAAGGCTTTTCCAAGGATTTTATGCAAAAATGCGCAATCTGACCAAACTGATTAACAAAACTTCAAATGCGGCGGCAATAGCATCCAGGAATAGTTTTCTATTGCTACAGATTTTCAACTCTAAGAAATTAGCTAGAAGTCTGACTACTAATGCAAAGTTCCAAATCTCTAAGAATTTGAATGGAGGTGTTAAGCTTAACGCAAGAACCTTCACTCAACATCAGGAGAAAAAGGCAGAATTTTATTGGTTGATGATCCGTAATGCAAATAATAACTAGCAATTATTGCTCCCGGCAAAACTGAAGCTCTGTTTCACAACACGGCATTGAAGGGTATTTTCTCGCAATGGTGGGACAGTATGACTGCAAAAAGCTCAAGAGAAGGTTAATGCCAGCCGATAGGGTTAATCAGGTGGTGAGTGCCAATACTAAACCCTAGCCAAAGAACATGGACTGTACAAAACTCCAACGGCATCATCAACTGGCTCAGATAAGTTCTGCATCTAAAAATTTGAACAAAGTTCTGTTAGGAAAATGGCAAAGATTAACAATGGCAACAGAAAACAGAAACAGATCAAAAGAGCTCGAATGCCAGGCTTCCATAGAAGGGTATTAATTAATGCTGGGAAAGAATCATAAAACGTGTCAAACCCAGTTGAAATCACCCAGTCAGCACACTTGGTGGTCCTGAAAAACCACAGAACTAGTTTTAGGGGAAAACTGGGGAGTCCAACTGCACTTTCCAACTGGACTATGCAAAACAGGGAGTCCAGTCATTTTTCAAAAAACATAAGAACAAACCACCCATAGGATGCAAACTAGTCTTTTAAGAAGATCCCTAAGCATAATACACCAAGGATCTACCAGATGATATATCCTGTCAGAGGAACTCTTAAGTTTTAATCATACCTCAAGCGAAATGAGATATACTAGTGGAAACATAAAAAATTCACCCAGTTCATCATTTAAACCTTCACGGTAAGTATTCTCAATTATGCTATTAGATCCCACCAAAGAGGAACTCTGAATAGATAGGGAGTGTTAAGAGGATATCGTTAGCAACCTTCTTAAAGCAAAACCATTACTCCCAAATAAAAAGAAGAACGTGATTCATAATGTCCATGGACAAAATGTTCAAGGCAACAATCATATGGAACCAATACTCATAGTATATCAAAATAATTCTCGTCAAGTCATTACAAGTTATATTACAATTATGGTACGTAAAGAGTGGAATGATTTCTGATATAAATAAATCGCTGAAAACCTCTTTAAACATAGAAATAAGAATGCAACATTAATAGTCCTCTGACTCGAGATTGTGTTTAACATATAGTTACCAAAGTAAGAAGCGAAAATGAGAAGCGGGAAATGAGGCTCAAAAAATCTTTAAGGAATGGGAAGCTCGAAATGAGATATATGTGTTTCATTCCTATTATATTAGGATGGTCAGAAATACTTTTGATTTTATCTTATGAGATATTTGTGGAGAACTAGGTGTCTTAGGTTTCAATCTAACGATACTTGCTCAGAATCTACACCCTAGGCTTTAGAGTTGGGTCTATCAATCACTTCCAACCTACATAGCCCCCTTTATCACTAAATGAGACATGATGGGTCATGGAAGCAAGTCTAGGAAAAGAAGTTTTGGGGAAGCGAGCTTCCCACCTTGTACATAACTTCCCTGCAACTGTGACATACTAATGGATATGAATATATTTTTATAATAATAATAATAAGATAAGCTATATTAATAATTTTGAATAACACAAAATTAATGCCGTGGCTATTCAAAAGGGTACTAAATATGTACTGCAAGCTGCAATAATCAACCTTCTGCAAGTTAGAACCTCAAAATTAATAAATGATAAGAGCCACTAATTGTTAGAAACTAAAGAGCAGAATGATTTCTGATATAAATAAATCACTGAAAGCCCCTATACACATAGAAATAAGAATGCAGCCTTAATAGTCCTTTGACTAGAGATTGTGTTTGACATACTAATGAATATGGTTTTTTCTAAAGAGCAATAAAAGATAAGTTATATTAATACTTTTGAATAACACAAAAAATTAAAGTCAAGGCTATTCAATAGGGTACTATAAATGTAATGCAAGCTGCAATAATCAATCTTCAGTAGGTTAGAACCTCAAAATTAAATAAATAATAAGAGCCACTAATTGTTAGAAACTTTACATATATCATGTGTTCATTAGTTCATTGTTAGAAATTTAGAAAAAAGTAAACTAACTTGAATAACAGATTATATATATATATATATATATATATATAGAGAGAGAGAGAGAGAGTAGAGTTCCTAACAGCCACGCTTACTAGTGTCTCTACTAAGCGATGAACTCAAAACCATTAGATCTTGGGGTATTTCAAATCGAACCCTCAAACTCAAAACAACTGATTTTTAGGTGAAAACCACTCTCATTAAATGAGAGAACTTCTCTCACTGCTCTCCCTCTCGTCCTCTCACGGCTCTCCCTCCTCATTGGGCTCTTCCTCTTATCATATATGGACTCTCCCTATCTCCCCACTCGTTCGACTCTCCCTATCTCCCCACTCGTTCGACTCTCCCTATCTCCCCACTCGTTCGACTCTCCCTCATCCTCTCTTTCACTCACGATAAAATAATACCCAGATGCAGATCTGGGAATAATCTAGTAACATCAATATGCTCAATGCTCTTCAACAGCTTCAAATAGATAACAACCACCTTCCACTCTACAGCGTATTAGCAAGGGAAGTATGAAAAACTGAGAAAAACTAATTCATCTTATCTCCAACACATAGGTCTTCAGCACAATACCTGGCTAAAAATGAGAAGCATCAACTATACAAAGAACTGAGGAACTCTCTTAAAATTGTGGAACCCGTTGATGAAAAACCATTGGAAGAATTAAGTGGTAAGTTTCTGAAAACTAAACTAAAACCAATGGAGGAATCAAGTGATGGGTTTCTGAAAACTTTATAACCAATGAAACTAAAACCAGGGGAGGAATTAAGTGGTGAGTTTCTGAAAACTTTATTACCATTGAAACTCAAAAATCTTTTGGATGAACCTTGGGAGTGCTTTTTTTTTTCTCGTATGCATTGGCGCTGCTATAAGTTGTTCTTATGAGTTCTTATTTCTGTAGGTAGAAAGAGTGAAATATGCAACTACATAGTTCTTCTGTCCCAATCATTTACCAAGTTCTTTCAAGATAATTGGGCCAGTTTAACTACTTTGTTTACATAGGGTTGGATCATAGTTGTCAAGGCGACTTGAGGCGAGTCAGGCGACAGACCCCATCGATGCCTGAGGCGCTCGAGGTGTCGCCTTATGAACTCTTTGCAACAAAAATCCTACTCCCAATATGAGATCCATGTATGCTACATTTCCTTGAATAAGGGGCTGTGCATTTCATAGCAATTGTAAAATCTTCACTGTAAAGATGCACTCTAATAGAACCATTTTTGAAGACATTTATATGAATAAAAAAGAGAGATTTCAAGCGTTGGGAATAAAAAATAGAACAAAAAAACAGTCTACAATGACTATCGAAAGGGCAAGGAGGGGCTGTGAGGGATAGAAAATAGAAAGTATAGTGAATCAATGACAGTTGAATAAGAGAGAGAGAGGGAGAGTGGGAGTACATGACTGAATAAAAAATAAAAAATAGCTCGACATCAATGAGAATGTCAAACAAAGGATAAAAAGATAAGAGGGAGAGAAAGGGAGATGTCATACATCTTACTCTTCTTTTTTCTTTGTTCCTTCTTCTCGATTATACCAAAGAAAGATAAATAAAAATCATATAATAAGTAAAATATATATAATCATGGGGCCCACACTCATTTAAATTATTAAAAAAAACTCTTTAAAGATGAGTTTATGAGAGTGTTGGGAGGCTAGAGAAAATTTGGGGCATTTAAAAACTTTTCTGTTATTGGGCCTTCCTAAGTCCAGCTATGTCTTAAGTCGCTTAAGCAACGCCTTTAACAACCAGAAAAAAACAGAGGGGACCATATGGCCACCCACAAACACACACACACACACACACACACACAGCAATTGGTTCACCCATTGAGCAAAAGAGATGACAAGTTAACACGAGAGAAACATACTTGATACCGTTCGCCTCTAATTTCTTTTTTGATCTACAAACATTTTTTTATTAGATATAAAAACTCTAATATATTATATGGTAGAAGACACGAGAAATAAGTAGACCCTTTTGTAAATAATAACTTTTGTGGAAAGAAATTATATTAATTATAAAAGAATATTATATATAAGAATCACTATATTTTTTTGATCAATGGTACTATTTATTCAAAAAGAAACACAAAAACACAAGAAGAAAACAACCAAACCCTCACAGAGTTTACAAGCAAGTAAACCCAACACTACCTATTACTCCTACTATCCCTCCCCTCTAGGACTTCCCAAGACTAAAGCTCAAAGTTAAGAATATCCTCCCTAGGACAAAGGACCCCTACCCACTCCAAAATGTGCTTACGAATGCGACCACATAGGTGGGGCACTGTGATTGCGATATCTTCAAATACTCTCCCGTTTCTCTCTTTCCACAAAAACCAAGAGATCGCCCATGGAAGGACTCCCCAAACCACCTCCCAAACCCCTCCACCTCTATGCCAATTCCAACCCTCTAGAAGATTCCGCAAAGTCAAGGGGAACACCCAAGCCACTCCCAAACGGGACAAGAAATAACTCCACACTTTAACTGCTACCGGACAATGCAATAGGAGATGATTCACCATCTCCTCTGTTTGAAGGCACATAAAACACCTATTAGGCAAACTCCAACCCCAAATCTGCAGATGATCCACTGTATAAGAATTATGTCCAACACGGCGGTCCATAAGAAGAAAGAGACTTTAGAGGGTACTCCTGGATTCCACACGGCCCTATGAGGAAAAGACCCCCCTTCCGAAGATAGAAGAGAATGATACAAAACTTTCACTGAAAATCTCTCGTGTCTATCCTTGCTCCACACCCGACAATCCCTGATCTCTGGGAAAATAGTAGATGATGAGAACCGCTCCAAGAGCAAGAACAAATCGTTCATCTCCCAATCATTAAGATCTCTCCTCAACCTTGGACACCAAACCACTCCCGTGGCACTCCTCTGATAGGGATCCACCACAAGCGCCTCCCTATCAAGCGCTAGGCCAAAAAGAACTCCAAAATCATCCATAAGACGCGATGAACTGGACCAGACATCCTTCCAGAACCTCTTAAAAGGCACAACCAAACCCGTCGTATCCATAATCCCTTTCCAAAAACCCATACCGTGAGAACCTCTAACCTCCCGAGGAATCTAGCAAGAATCCTCCCCATATTTGGCTACTATTACTTCCCGCCAAAGACTGCTCCTTTCCTCTCCAAATCTTCACACTCACTTGCCTAACAAAGCTTTATTCATTTGAATTAGCGGCTTAAAGTCCAACCCTCCCTCTTCCTTAAGACGACACATTTGGGACCAAGCCACCAAATGATACTTAGCTTTATCCTTTCTATCATTCCAAAAAAACTCCCTCTACCTCCTCTGTATAAAGGCTACTACTGACCGAGGAATGGTGAGAGTAGACAAGTAGTAAGCGGGAAGACTCTGTAACGTACTCCAAATCAAAGTCAATTTCCCCCCTTTGGATAAGTAAGCAGACCTCCACCCTGGTCCATCAAAAATTTTCTTTTCATAATTTCTTTTGAATGTATTATATTTTCCATATAAGCTTCATCTAGATACAAATGTATAAGGCTAGTATATGATAATTTTAGTTTGGTAAAGTTAACCTTTTTTCAAAGAGAAGAAGTGACACCATTTATAAGGATAGTAAATTCCTTTAACTTTTGTTAATTATTTTGAAGTCCTCAACAATAATTTTTTTAGTTTTTTCTTTCTAAAATATCTAAGACTTTATACTATGTATATGGTAATTTAGTATACATTGCCAAAATATTTAAAATAATTTATCACTTTCTCTTCCTGATACCTAAACCATCATAAAGTTATTATGAGATTCATATAACTATGTATTAATATAATATAAAATTTTCTCTTATAATTAATAATATACTAGAATTTTCTTTAAAAATTATTAAGTAGCAAGTATAAGAGATTATTAATTATACACTAAAGAACCAAGTTGGTTCCTTACAAATTTATTAATTATTAGAGATTATTAAGTTATAAAATATTAATTATAAGAGGGCCTACTGTATATAAATAGCATGGTTTTTTGTTGACTAAACTATCATATTCAAATAAAATAAAATTTTAAACCTTTAAATAATAATAATATTGCATATATCATATTTTTAATAATGACACCCTAGGCTGCCAAAAAGAATTATACAATATCCCCTAGAGTCATATCTAGTTTTGGGACTTTCCATGGATGAATCTGTTGTAAGGCTAACTCACTATCCTCGAGACAAAGAGGATAAATCAGGTTTCATTATCCTCAAGGGATATACATATCACCCACATTAGCCAGGGACTCCTCTACCGCCAAAGGCAGTGAACCTCCTCACAAAAATATTGTCTACTGCATTAGTTATATCCTAGTTGGACTCCAATCATCTCCCGCCCTCCAAATCATATTCTCCCAGCCCTATGAAGCTAACGAAAATGAGAGAGGATTTCATTATTAACTAGTTCCTGCCTCTGAGAATGAGGGAGAGCAACAAGAGGATGAAGGAGAGCCGAATGACAAGGAGAGAGGGAGAGAAAGGGAGAGAACGAGAGGATGAGAAGAAGAACCGTGAAAACGAGAGAAGAGGGAGAGCCGTGAGAGAAGTTCTCTCATTTAATGAGAATAGTTTCACCCAAAAACTAGTTGTTTTGGGTTTGAGTTCAATTTAAAATACCTCAAGATCTAACGGTTACGAGTCCATCGCTTACTAGAAACTCTAGTAAGTGTGGTTGTTAGGCACCCTACTCTCTCTCTCTCTCTCTCTCTCTCTCTCTCTATATATATATATATATATATAGGTGTAGTTGAAATGTTGCCTAGGGTACCGCCTCACCTAGCTAGACCCTATCACCTAAACATGATCTAGGTGGGCACTCAACAAATCTTACATAATTTAAATTTTAAAAAAAGTAAATCCTTGTCGCCTAGGCATCACCTAAGAACACCTAAGCATTGCCTCGGCTAGGGTACCCCCTATCGCCTGAACGCTTTGACCACATTAACACACACACACACACATATATGTATATGTATATGTATATGTATACGTATATGTATATGTATTTATATTCAAATACAGGAAATATCTGATATTGAAAGAGCCACTGATTAACAATCCGGGTACCTCTAACCTGCCACATAAGAACTGAAAATTCACATCAGATTACCATTGTAAATAAGCAGAACATCAATGGATATAAACTGAGGTCATAATATACTTGCACATACCCCACACTACACTACTATTTTAAGGCATGGATACCTTTTGGTAGTTCCTAGCCTTGAGACTACTTAAGGTTCCTCCCTCTTAACAAGAGATATGCACTTTTGGTAAGATGTGTTGGGCTCAACCTTTTGTCGGTCCATGTGTGTGTAAGTGTGTTGGCTTATGTGTGAGTGTGTTGTGTTTACCATTAACCAAAAAAATCAAATGGGTATACTTTCCCTTAAACTTGGACGGTTGGTGTTTCCAACTTAGTCCCACATTGACTTGATGTTCCTAGCCTTGAGACCTTAAGGTTCATCCCTCTTACCAAGAGATAGGCCATTTTGGTAAGATGTGTTGGGTTCAACCTTCTGTTGGTCCATACATGTGTTAGTGTGTTGGCTTATGTGTGAGTGTGTTGTGTTTACCATTAACCAAAAAAATCAAATGGGTATACTTTCCCTTAGACTTGGACGGTTAGGGTTTCCAACTTAGTCCCACATCGGCTAGATGTTCCAAGCCTTGAGACTAATTAAGGTTCCTCCCTCGTACCGAGAGATAGGCCCTTTTGGTAAGATGTGTTAGGCTCAATCTTCTGTTGGTCCATGTGTGTGTAAGTGTGCATATATGTGAGTGTGTTGAACATCTAAGCCTTGAGACTACTTAAGGTTCCTCCCTCTTACCAAGAGATAGGTCATTTTGGTAACATGTGTTGGACTCAACCTTCTGTTGGTCCATGTGTGTGTGAGCGTGCATATGTGTGAGTGCGTTGTGTTCATCATTAACCAAAAAAATCAAATGGGCCCTTAGACTAGGACGGTTAGGGTTTCCAACTTAGTCCCACATTGGCTAGATGTTCCTAGCCTTGAGACTAATTAAGGTTCCTCCCTCTTACCGAGAGATAGGCCCTTTTGGTAAGATGTGTTGGGCTCAACTTTTTGTTGGTCCATGTGTGTGTGAGGGTGCATAACTGTACGTGTGAGTGTGTTGTGTTTACCATTAACCAGAAGAAAAAAATAAAAAACCCTTCTGGTCTGGAGATGAAGGGGGCATGCATCAAACGGCTTCAGGAGCATCAGCATGTGAACATGATAGCTTAGGAACCTCACAGTGAAAATGAGTGTTATCATTGGAAACTGAAGGCAAGTTAACACAAGCTAGTGAATAAAGTAGTTAATCGAACCAAGAAATTTAGCAGAACAAAACCGTCAGTAACTAGCTCCTCAAGAAAGTTTAAACAAAACTAGCAAAGGAAAATATGAGCATTCAGACATTCTAAAGCAGCAATAACCATCCACATGAGGACAAAGTCCAGTCCCATAGAAGAAGATAGATGCACCTTTATGATATTAAGAAGCTTTTGCATAGCCCCTCCAATAAGATACTAAATGAACTGAACTTTTGGCCAACAAGTCTCTGCAATTGTCATAACAGTACAATAAGGTTAAAGATGTGAGTCCCAAACGTCCAACAAGTCGAAGTCATAGCAACAGGTAAGAAATCAGGTACACAAGATCTCCAAGGAACCTCACGCCTGCCAAAAGAGTACAATCATAACCAGAAGAAGAGTTTAGAGATGAAAAAACAACAAATTAGCAAAATATATCATGGAACAGTGGGAATTATTTGAAAAAGAAAGTAGTAATCCAGGCAGAGCTCGTCTCTGAACAGTTCAAATCTTGAGCTGAGATGGCCCTCTGATGAAATAGATCAAAGAGTTCAATTTCCAAATTGCAATATAGCACACTACAAAAATAAACATTCAGACAGAAGCAATGATGGAGGTTTGTATTATCTAAAAACAATACTCGTATGCACAATGAAATAGAACCAATTTTAGCAGATGCCATTTATATAATGCTCAAATTTAAAGACTCATGAAATTTTAAGTATACGCAAAGCGTATAATGCCATCAGCATTTATCATAACTGAAATATTATTACATAATTACCATAAATGAATGAAATACATATTTTTAAAGTATTACATAAATGTAGTCAGTTTTTTTTTTCTCAAAAAGAAATTTTCAACAGAAATTAGGAAGAGAATATCAATAGAATTAGGGAAGAGAATATCAACAGAATTTTCAACTCCGCAACATAATAATAAGATGACATCCACAATGTTGATTTTGGCTGTTGTGCTGTCTCCTGCTTCAAAGGTATCAACAGAAGTGCTATTGTCAGGGCTTGGGTGGCTCTTTAGTCTGCCTCTCACATCATTTGTTACTCGGTGTATGTCCTAGTAGCTCGGTTAAGGTAAACTTTGATAGACACAGAATTGGTAATCCGGGCCCTTCAGGGATCAATGTGGTGATCGAAGACAGTGAAGGCATCATTATCATGGTTTATTTGGGTCTGGTCAGAGAGGCCAAGTCTAGCATGTCCGAGACTTGACAAGACCTCTTGAGATTTTTTTTGATTTCCCATCTCTTATTACTGAAAGCGATTCAAGAATGCCATTAAGTGACAGCAGGTAATGAGAAAAGGCTAATGAGGCAAGCTTATGCTAATAAGGAAATTCAAAATTCCGTGGTCCAAAAGGAATGTCTCATTGTCCTAGATTTCAAGATTTGCAAATGATTTGGACAATCTTTTCTCTTCTTTTTTTCTTTTTTCTTTTTTTTTTTGGGCGGGAGGGGGGACAGTTGCTCTTAGAGAATGGTGATGCCATTTTAATTTGTCTGCCTTTCCCCTTTCGGAGTACTTTAATATTAATAGTCTTCTCTTGCTTATTTGAATGAGATTTACATTTCTATATATATGTATATAATAAGTTGATCTTTTAAAACCTAATTATAACTCTCTCCTCCCTCCAATCAGCAGTGCCCAGTTTCTTTTTTCTTCACTATATATGACAAGGCGGGCCAGTTCAAATAAACTCGGTCGACCAACGGTCGAATCGTTGGGTAAGTACAGCTCAAGCGGTTATTGCCATTTTTTCAGGGCCAGTAGGTGGACAGACCAACCCGTAATGAGGGATCCTGATTTTGCCAGTTCCAACAACCAGGCCAGCCCAGGTTCAAAAACTGAATCTAGGACAGTATAACAATGAAAAACAGCAAAAAAATTTGGCATGCTTACTTTTCAACATGGAAGCAGTATGGGAAACTGAACCACATCATTTCATCTCTGCCATGAACTTCTCATACTCTGAATCAGCACCAAAAGTTGTCTGTTCTGCAGATGACACAGGCGGAGGTACTGGCAGATTCGAGGCCCAAGGCACGCCTCCCATTCCCCGTGAATGGTCCACCATCGACTGAGGTAAAGGAGGAGGAGCTACACCATAATACGATGGGTAACCTGAAGATGGGGGATATGCAAGTTGAGCATTTGGTGGCATTCCAGCTAACGAGTTCCCATATGTATTGTTGGTCACAGATTGTACAGATGTGTTATTTTGAGACTCCACTCCAGGGGGGAGATTTTGTTGTGCTTCACTAGAAGGTGCACTCTGAGATGGGGCACCAGGAGGAACAGCTTGTAGTGATGGAGTGTATTGTACACCATAAGGGGCCAGAGGTTGACCTTGAACAGGGGTGTACATACTTGACCCAGGAGGGGGTGGGGTGTAAGGAGCATAAGGATGAGGAACAGGTGGTCCCCATGGAACCGGAGCGCCCATGTAGCTCCCAGATGGCGCACTCCCAAAAGGCCCACCTGGTGTAAATTGCTGAGATGGGTATCCGCCAACAGCCTGATTGGAGCCAGGGTAAGTGGGCATTGATGGACCTGGAGGCCCTGGAGGTACAGCAGGCTGAGGTGGCTTACCTGCAACTCTTACAGCTATTACTCTCCCCTCTAGACGATAACCATTCATGCTAGTAATAGCTTGATTAGCCTGAGCAATATCAGAGTACTTCACAAAACCATAACCTTTGCTCAATCCACTCACCCGATCCTTAATAACCTTAGCCATCACAATATCACCAAAAGGTGAAAACAATTGGATCAGACCATCATCATCTAGATTAGGTGGCAAGTACCCAATGTACAAATTTGTATCATCATAATCCTTCCCAGTCTTAGTTCCATCGGAACCCAACCCTGTTTGTGATGTGCTCCCGATACCTCCAGCATTGTTACCACTGGCCCATGGAGGATTACTAACTGAACTGTTTGAACCAAGAATTTGTAGTGCAGGGTTTTGCTTGGTCAGCGAGTCAGGTACAGACCCTCCTAATTCTGCCAAAAAGTTCTGATACTCATCATCCATTTTCTTGCCTGTTGTTCCTTTCATGGGACAATCAATAGTGGGGTGCCCACCATCACCGCATATCTTACAGAGAACATCACTCTTAAAAGTTGAAGTACGAGCAGGACATGCATACTGACGATGACCAGGCTCACCACATAACCTACAAAACTCATCGTCTCTTATAGTTCCATTCAAAGCAGCAAGTTCCCTAAGTTGTTGTCGTTTATGCTCATTGAGTCCTTCATCAACAGGCCGCAATAGCTTCTCCACCATCCCTGCAGCAGCTTCCAATGCTTCCTGTGTATCAGCTTCCACCAAAACATGTAAGTCCTCGTTTTCCGAAGGATCAGGTTTCAAGTCACGCTTCTGTTGCAATCTACCTTCTTTAATTGATCCCTTACCCCGGATCACAATTTTCGCACCAGTCTCCTTCTCCATTCTCTTCTGTGTGTTTCCCCTCGGCCCAATGATAAGCCCTATAAAATTGTAACCTGGGTATTCTTTCATGGGTATGTAAAGCTTCTTATGAAGCTTAGGAGGCCGGTAATCTGCAGGTGGTTTAAATGCAGGATTCCGTTTGATCATCTGAGAAATAATTTCCTGCCTCTCTCTGTTAAGTCTTTCGCGAGCTCGGTATTCTCTAGTGTTTATACGAATTCCCATATTATCATATAAGGGTTCAGGAGAAGGCGAACGAGCGCCTTCGGGGCGATCATCTAAAGGTAAACCAGACTGTAACATACGACTTATCTCAAGAAGCCTAATATTAAGGGATTGGATCTCTGGGTCAATGTCAATACCTCCTGTGAAGTCCTTCATGAAATCGGGCAACTGGAATAAGGGTTTTGGTTCATCATCGGCCCAGCGTGATTTCCTCTTCCGGGCACCAGAACCAGAATCGCCATTTTGATTCTCGGAATCAGCAGGAGGGTCCCATCGACTTCGGCGTCTGCGTCTACTGTTCGTTTCTTCTTCCCCTCCAGAATAGTCCTTTTCGGTGCCACTGTGCGTGTTGTTGAATCCGTTTTCAGATAACAATGGCTTCAAGGTCTCTGGTTTTGATATGGTTTGTATTTGATCTGATGAATTCTCAACTGACACTAAAGAGCCATTTTCAAGATTTTCTCCCAACGATGGCGGATTTGAGACGGAGGTTTCCGAAAAAAATGGATTTTGATCATTCGAAACCCTAGTTTCTGAAGGGGGCAGGGGATTCTCAAAATCCGCTAGGGTTTCCGGTGGCGGTGGTGGATTTTGATCGGAAGAAACCAGGGTTTCTGGAGGCGCGTGAGGAAATTGATCGTACGAAACTATGGTACCAGAGGGAGGAGGATTTTGATCGGAAAAAAATGGCTTTTGAACAGAAGAAACTGGAGTTTCTGAAGAAAAGTACGGAATTTGGACTAGATTTTCTAACGAGGACATAGCTGGAGCTTCAGAAGCTAGGGTTTCGACAGATGGGTGAGGAAACGGGTGCAGAGGATCCATGGTTTCCTGAATATGATTGTTGGTTTTTGGAGGGAAAAAAAAACCCTAGAAAAGGTTTCAGGTTGAGCTTCGAAGGAATCGCGTAAATCTCCGGGGGAAATAATATAGGAAAATATAAATTAAAACAAATTGAATATTTTGAGTGGGTATTGACTATTGATGGACTGATTATATATTTTCCAATGATGACGAGCCGTACACGCTTCTAAGCACAACTTACGAGGTACGAGATAAATGGAATCACAGCCACAACTCATGGAGAGTTCAATCACATCCACATACACTTGTGTCTTCTTAACTCTTATGAATTAGGGTTAAGATTTGTTGGTTTGGTTCACTAATATAACTTTAGTTTTTAACAAATATTAATAAAATTTAAAGTAACAAATATTAATAAAATTTAAAGTAGTGATACTTTGCACGCCTGCATTCAACGCAATTGAACTCTCCCCAAATTCAATCGTGATTTGCTGTGATTGGATCTCCTTTAAGAGAAAAGTATCGCACATGAGATAGATCATATCACAGCTATTGTGTTTGAACTCACAGTTCAATCGCATGTGTGGCGCTTGTTGGTTAGAAGATAACAAAATTAAATTATCAGTTTCTCACTTGTTTTTCTTCCTATAGGCAACATATGCAATTGAACTCAGGAAGAGTCGACTGCACCAACAAGCCAACAAGTATCCCTTTTAACCACTAATTAATGTGATTAAGATTCACTAACCTTTGTTATTGGAAAATATTACTAAAACAATACTAACCCTAACGTTAAAAATTCTTATCAATTAAATATTTTGTTAATATTTTTTTTAAAACCAAGGTTACATTATTGAACCTCAATGGTTAATGAATCTTAAACATAATTAGTAGGGGTTTAAAGGGATACGTGTTGACATGTGGGGATGATTGAACTTGGGGAGAGTTCACTCAAAATTAACTGTGATCCAATCTCTATCACTTATCACCTAACATGTTGTTGTTTGAGATCGGATCACGGCCAATTGCGATTGAACTCAAAGAGAATTCAATCACACCCACATGTCAACACGTGTCACTTTTAACCCTATTAATTGTGGTTAGAGTTACTAACCCTTAGGATTCAACAATATAACCTTAGTTTTAAAAAATTATTTAAAAAATCTTAACTCTAAGGGAATAAATTTTTAACTACAATTAAATATTTTTTAAACATTTTTTCTCTAAAAAACAAGGTTATATTATTGAATCCAAAGGGTTAGTGGATCTTAACAACAATTAATAGGGGTTAAAAGGGTCACATGTTGCTTGTGGATGAGATTGAATTCTCCCCTATTTCAGTCACAATTGACTGTGATCTAGGGTTGTAAACGTACTAATATATGTTATCTAAGTACACTATGTTATCTGACGGATAATAAAAAATAAATTATGTATCCGCAATATCCGATCAAATTCAGATATTATTCAAATTTGTTCGATTATACCAACCGAATCCGGATAAGAATTCAAATATCCATATGAATTCATTTGATTACAATAACCAAATTTGGATAATATTGGATTACATTTTTTAAAATATCTGGATCTATTCATCCTATTACCAGTTTTGCATTTTAATACCTAAAAAATCAAATTATATTATTGTAAATATATAATAATATTAATATATATTAATAATAATTGGTTGGATATTTAGCGAAACGGATACACCGTTTACATCCCTACCTTGATCCAATTAATAATAATTGGTTCGAATTCGATCCGACAGATATTTATTCAGATAATTATCCAACTATTCGGATCCGGATAATATCCGACTCCGTTTACATCCCTACCTTGATCCAATCTTATTGTTGTGCTCATGAGATTGAATCACAGTCATTCACAATTGAACTTGGGGAAAACTCAATCGCAATTGACTATGATCCAATCTCTATATCCATATCATTATATAAAGTTATTTATTAGCATACTTGGGATCTTCGCCAATAGTTTTGGGCGAGGATATCGCACAACACTTGTCATGTATTCTTGCGCATGCATGTCAATCAATGCATTGCACGAGCAAACTAAGGTTATTGGAGTGCACAAAATATGTAGCGCTTGTGGAGTGAATGTTTTGGTCTTCTCGCCAACAACTCATATATAAGATCCCATGTCTCTTAGTATTATTGTGGGGTGAGTTGGCTCTCTAGCCTAAAATGAGGAAATTAATAACAGTTATCTAAGGTTGGTTATTAGTATTAATGTGTTGTGTGAGTTGGCGCTCAAACACATTATTAAGGGAACCAAACCATAACCTATTGGCAAAAAGGGTACACCTTCTCCAAGCTATCCAAAAAGGGTGGTGTCATGTAAGGGCCTTTATTGTGAAAACAAATAATAGCTTTTATTTTGACAATATCTTGCATTTCCATCGGATCGTGTTAGGTTCACGTCTGATTTGAATTTGATTAGACCATATCCTAATTCAATTATAAATACGAGAGACATTTGATTAAACTTAAAATAAGAGCTTATTGACTTATTCTACTAAATTAAGCTCTTATTTAGTAATAAGACTATTGATAATAATTTAGTGATGTGTAAATATTTTAGTAATAAGTGATTTTACCACTTATTCAATAAACAATCTAAAGTTACTTTTTAAAAATTAACTTATTTTACTTATATGGGGAACATCGATTTTTGGACAATTCTATCATTACAAATAGTTCTTAATTTTTAGAGATTAATTAAAAGGCACCTATTAGATAGGTTTTATCAAACGCCCCTTGAATTTCAACTTTCATTATAATTGTATCAAATTTTGATCTATGATAATCTGAGACCATTAACTTCCACTCTGATTATGTGTTTCCTTAAAAATGTAGGTTTTGATTTTGACTTTTAAACATAGCAATATTGTTCCAAACCCAAAAAAAAAAAAAAAACTTAAAACGTCATAGATTATTTTTCCAACTTTTTTTGTATATACTCAAAAGATTGATATCAAAAAATGAATCAAATCTTTTAAAAAAAATCATATTCAAATATGAATTGAGGTCAGCCGCCACCCTGTTCCTATAAAGGATTGGGTCAACTCCAACTACGTATTTCATATCTCCAATCCCCCTAACTACTGATACAAAAATCGATCGCTCTTGTGAGCGCGGGTTTCGGGGAAACCCTGGTTTACATCTCACAGGATGAGTTAAGAGTCGCCGTCTATTCATTCGGAAGGGATAAGTCCCCGGGATTTGGATAAGGTCTTGATCTGTGATCAGAGATCAAGGTAAGAGGTTCGGTTAAGTCCGGGGAAGGGGTTAGGCACCCCGGCACTTCTATTTTTCAGTGGTTCCCTACTTGCTAGGATTAAGCCAAATTAATCTCAAATTTAATCAAATGCCTTAAGTATTTAAGATAATGCTAATCTAAGAAAGAGAAAATCCTAGATTAGGGTCGAACCCGGGTTGGGCTGCCTACGTACTCACATATGGGTAAGATCAGACCGAGCGTAGTTCTGGCACATGAGCCCGTGCCAAGGCTAGGGGTGTGTGTGTGTGTGCACCAAGGGTGACTTAGGGTCTAGCCAGGAGGTTAAGGGTGGTTGACCGAGTTGGTCAAGTGCTTGGTATTGGGCCCAGTAGGCCTAAGGTAAGTCCTATAGACTAGGGTTGAGCCCGGTAGGCCGAGGGTGAAGCCCGATAGGCTAGTTTGGGCCCGGTAGGTCGAGATTGGGCCCGGTAGGCCAAGGGTGAGCCCGGTAGGTTCGGGTTTGGGCCGGTAGGCCGAGATTAGGCCCGATAGGCCAAGGGGTGAGGCCCAGTAGGTCCAATGTGTCTTAACCAAGGGTTAGGGTTGCTAACCGGGGTTAAGAAATGTGATTAACCTTGGTTAGGGGTACTAACCATGGTTAAAAAGAGTCTAATATCAGATATTTTGGTCTTTTGAATTTTTTTGATTTTTTTTGGGATTTTCTCATATTTTTTTCAGCGGTCAAAGGTGCTTAACCGCGGTTAAGGAGGGGAGGTCACCATGGTTAAGGGTCTTACCCATGGTTAAATGGTCAAAAGAGACCATTTTTGAGTTTCTCCTAATATTTTGGATTTTTTAAGCATTTTTCCAGATTTTTTCCGAGTCAGGATTTTTTACCCGTGGTTAAGGGTCAAAAATGGGGTCGACTCTGATTAAGTGTCTTAACCACAGTGAAAAATGCAACTGAAGACATTTCTGGATTCCATGTAATATTTATGATTTTTTGATGCTTTTTCCAGAATTTTTGCTAGGTCATGGGCCGCTTAACCATGATTAAATGTTAACCACGGGTGAGTTTAACCATGGTTAAGGGGCCGACTGAAGCAAAAGTGGGCCCAAGGTTCATGGCAGGGCCTAGACTGGCCTCCTTCCCGGTCTGGGCCCCCACAAATATCCGAAATTGCAAAAAACTCCAAATTTAACTATGGTTAAGGGGGGAATCGCGGGAATCCGAGACCACCAGTGGCTAGCCTGATATGTGGGGAACAATTTGGGCCCTTATGGGACCCAAGGGGATGCCGTATGTAGGCCCCACAATGGCCCAAAGTTGCCCCGAAAAACACCACATAAAATAACGATTTCCACCGAAACAGATTTTTTTTCAAACTTTGCGGTGATTTTGCCGCTGATTGGCTCAACCCCTTGGGGGATCCGAGACCATGGTCGCGAAGCCTGCTATGAGGGCAACAATTTAGGCCCTTATGGGGCCCAAGGGGATGCCATATGTGGGCCCCACAGTGGCCCAAATTTGCCCCGTCGCACAGATTTTCACACTGTCGACCCCACTTTGGGATCGATTTAACTATGGTTAGAGTGCGAGTTAGGGGCTGAAATTGTACAAGGGGATAGCCTGGAGTGTGATGAGTCTAACCATGGCCTCGGTTTTCACCAAGGCCGGGTCTAACCATGGTTAAAACGGGGTTAAAGGTAGTGTCCTGAAAATGATTTTTTTTTAAAAAAAATTTTGAAAAAAAAAGCTTAGGTGGCTAATTAGGTTGAGCAATGGGAGTCTAGGGGGATCACTCATTGATTGAGGACCCCCCGACCTCCGGGATTGGTCGTGCATGGTGGTGAGGGCTATGCCCGTGGCCACGCCTCAAGGTCGGCCTATTGTTTTTTTTTCAAGCTACTAAAAAAACAAAAAAAAAAAAACAAAATGGGGACTCCTGGAATGGGACCAGGGTCCCTTACAATGGTAAATACCAAGGTAAAAAAAAAGAAAAAAGAGAAGGGGTATACCATACCACTGCTATGGTGGTGAAAGATGAAGGGGGTGTTTGGTGGTGGTTGCCGATGGCTGGGAGTGATGGCGTTCGCTGCAGAGCTCAAGGACGGCCTAGGGCATCGCTCAAGGTGGGGCACAGTGGTTGGAGTGGACTGGAGTGAGTGCTGCACGGTATTGCCGTGAATCAAAAACTGTTTTTTTTTTTTTGAACGGCGGTGCAGGGTGGTTGGGCGTTGACAGGGATGACCTGAGAAACTCCTAAGGAGTCTTGGGGTGATCTTTGAGGTGGTATTGATTACTTGAAGGGGATAAAGAAGGCTTGGCCGAATGGAAATGACTGTAAAAAATTTTCAATTTTTTTTTTTTATTCTTCCCCAAACCGTGGCTGTCTTGGTGATTAAATAGAAGAAGAAGGGTGGGAGGGAGGATAAGGATGAGGATGAGGATGAGGGTGGCATTAGGCGTGGGAGATAAGGCAGGAACAGGGGCAGAGCGACAGGGGAGGCAGCACTGTTCACTCGTCCCTTTGACAGGGACGATGAACAGTGTTATTTTGAAAAAAAAAAAAAAAATTTTTTTTTTTTTTTGTGTTTGTTGGTTTGTGAACTTGAGCCCAGCCCGCGTGTGGGCCTTGCCACATGGGGTTGGGCCCAATATTTAATTAATTTTTTTTTTTTTATAACTTTTCAAAAAAAAATAAAATTATTTACATTATTTTTTGGTTTTTTTTTTCAATTATTCAATTGATTGAATTGGGCCCAATCGGCATGTGGGCCCTACCACATGGGATTGGGTGCCCAATCAAATCCCTTTTTTTTTTTTTGAATACATTTTTTCAAAAAAAAAATTTATTTATATTTTTTTTTGCTATATATATTTTTGAATTTTAAACTTTTGTATTGTTTCTCTTTTTGGGCTAAACCCCCACACATGTGAGGGAAAGCAAAAAGTATTTTACTCTCAAACAAAATTTGAATTTTACAAATGGGTAGTGTGGGTCCTACCTTAGATTTGGCTTAATGGGCCCATGCTTGGGCCCAAAAACAAGGTTTTATCTATTTTGGACTTGAAAATGAGCCTTGAGCCCATGGGACTTTGCCTAGGGCTTGGGCTAGGGCTAGGCTAGGGTTAGACCTAGGTTTAGGTCTAGGATTTAGGTGAGTAGGGTGTAAAAATTAGGTGCTTACAGCTCTTTGGATCTGAACCTGTAATTTAGAGTTTGACGTATCTCAATTTGAATTTGGATATTGTCATATCCAATTAAAATCTGATCTATTTACAACCCCAGTCCAAGCTACTTACCTACAAAGAAAAGCTAATAACTTGTTATTGCGTTAATTCGTACAATGATTGCGAATACATTGTAATTTTTTGTAGAGGAATTCTAGCATATCGTATTACAAGTAGGTCAAAACCTCGATTAGTTGGGTTAGCAATTAGATATCTAACATGTTAGCTCGGCAATCAATGAATAGTAACAATAGTTACACCACATGAACTCAATCTTGACCCTCACACTTGGAGGATAAGCTACATGCCATTGGACCGACATACATGTGTATAGTCCTAATTAACAAGTTTAGTAGCACAATCTCGTGCCTTCATTAGTAGTCTCTAATTGTGCAGCAATCTCTGATTCACGAATATATTTGTGTTAAGAGTTACTTTCAAGTTATTGTTCACATTGTGCAAAATATCATTCAACATGGTTGGTCATTATGAGGTAATGGTGTCAGCATAAGACATACTTATATATAGAGAGAAAAATAGATTGGCCTAACACCTACGATGGATTGTGACCAATCTTTTATGAGCTGAATTCTTCAAAATTTGGTAAAAATTGTGTGAAATTGAGAATATGGTGAGTCGAAAATTTAACCTTTTTAATAAATTGTGGATTATCTTGTATATGCGGCAATTTTAAAAGTTTGGAATATATATCAGTCAATTTTTTGAAACTTGCATGTTTTACTTGAGTATATTACATAATTACAAGATAATACAGATGTTTGTGGGTATCATCACTGAAAACCTTCACGAGACTTCACTCGTCCACTAAGATCACCTATGGGTTTAAAAGGTTTGTTGCATATGTCAAATGCAACCTGAGATCCCACGAAAAGGGATATAGAGTTTCGTTTTGTTTTGTTTTTGTTTATCATTACTCGGGGACTTGCAATGTGCAAGTTTGGGGTTGTGTTCAGTACTAATTGTTATACATTTAACCATCTCAAATTAAACTTGTTAGCTCCTTAGAGTAATCTTTTAGACTGTTTTACGTTACTTGGTGGTCTTTGTTGATTTCAGGTTCATGCGAGGAAAAGAAGATAAAATTGAAGATTTAAAGACTTCAAAGACTTAGAAGAGCTTCAATCATATAAAAGACAAAAAGAATGAAGAATTTTGGGAAATTTTGTACCTTACGATCGATCGTGATGTTACTACGATCGATTGCATGTCTTGTGCTGCGATAGATGAAAAAACCTATGATGGATCGCAAGTCAGGCTGTGGAATTCTGGAATATTTACTTGTTTACGAACGATCGCATATGGTTTACAATCGATCGTAATCGGTGTTTTTGGACTTGGAAATTGTGTACGAAAATAGAGGAATTTGAGTTCAATTAGGTTTTCAAAAACCCTAATTCGAGTGAAAACCCTCTTTCGATAAATAGGGAGGCCATTAGCCATAAAAATTAGTTTAAGAATTTTGTATTTTAAGAAGAGAAGAATATCTGGAGATCTGTGAAGCCTTAAGTATAAGTTTTTTGTTTTTGTTTATGAAGACAGTGTGCTCCTTTTCGCGATAAACTAACTCTCCGTTCTAGGGTTTCAAAGAAACCCTAGCCAAGTAACTGTGTCTTTTGTTTTGTTTTTAATTAGATTTCTCAAATTTTAAAACATTGATTGCATAATGAGAGGGTTGTTTCAACAGTCAATTTTATTGATTTATATTCATTCTTAATGAAATTTATGTCCTTGTCATAGGTGTTAGGAAATTAAGATTGAAATCACTTATGTTAATTGTCTATGGAAGTTAATGTGAGTTTTATGCAATGAGTTTAATATATCAAGAGATTAGATTCTAATATATTTTATGTTAAGGGAAGACAAGTGATTTCACTACCCTAACTAGTTTAATGTGTATCACTCGTGCTAACTGAAGATAAGATATGTTTAAAATTTAATTCATTTTATTTTTCTTGATCAGTTGAGAGGAGGCATGTGTCATCACTCTCACTATAATGTTTGCAAGTTGAGAGGTCTGAATAAAATCAAAGTGAGATCAATTATAAAGTTAGTGGTGGATTCAAATGCCCTAAAACTTCTCTCCTAATGATTTCAAAAACCCATTAGATTATAAATTAATTAGAAGCTATCATTTAATTCTTGTTTTAGTTTAATTAAATTCAAATCAACTTTTCTCACATGTTAATTTATAATTAGTCTCGATAAAAAGGCAACGAAACCAAATCAGTCCTTAGAGGTTCGAGACCCTTACTAGTAACTATTCTACAAAATTAACTAGAAGGTATAATTAAATTGTGTAACGACTAGTTAACCCATTGAGCATGAGGTAATCCTAGTTGACAACAAACATTTAACTGTCATGTGATAGAGAATCTCAAGAAGGAATCCTCTTATTGCATTTTGGGAACTTGAGATAAGGACCTCTTGAATCCCAATGATAGGGTGCCATTTAGTACCCACATTTAAAGAAGAACGAGGACTCTTTTGAGCCCATGGTAATAGGACGCCATATGGCACCCCATTTATGAGGGGAGTTATCTGCTCTTCTATCTTTTTTAGGATAAGATGTTTTCCACATAAAAGGGAAAATGGAGTATAAAGCTCTAAAAAATAAGGGCTCTGCTCCCAGTGATTCCCCAAATAAGGGAACTAACTGTCCATGGATAAGTGTCCTTCTCTAAGGAGAATTGGTCTCCCCATGTCTCACACTTGTTTTTTTAACTTACGAGGTACGAGAGAGATCGAATCGCAGCCACAACTCATGGAGAGTTTAATCACATCCACATGTCTCACACTTCTTTTTTTAACTCCTATTAATTATGGTTAAGATTTGTTGGCCTTTGGGGTTCAATAATATAACTTTAGTTTTTAAAAAAATATTAATAAAATTTAAGATAGTGATACTTTGCATGCCCGCGTTCCACTGGATGGAACGCGTGTGCGCCCACATCCCATCACAAGTCCTATTTTCTCTTTTTTTAATCATGATTAAATTTATTAACTTGAGGTTAATATATATATTTTTCTAAAAACAAAGGTTAAAGGGATGAACCCTAGGGGTGAGTGAATCTAAACCATGGTTAATGAGTATTAACTAACTTGAGGTTATTTTTCTAAAAACTAAGGTTAGATGGATGAACCCTGAGTATGAGTGAATATTAACCACAATTAATGAATGTTAACTAACTTGAGATTGTTTTTCTAAAAACCAAGGTTTAATGGATGAACTCTAGGGGTGAGTGAATCTTAAACACAGTCAATGAGTGTTAACTAACCTAAGGTTAAAATATATGTGTCTAAGTTAAATGATCATTAAAAACGGAAATATTTTTGTATCTGAACCTATACAATAGTAGAGACGAATATGTTTCCGTTTCTAATCATTAAACAGGAAAATATTTTTGTTTCTAATCATTAAATAGTATTAGACACATAAATATTTTTGTTTCTAATAATCTTATAATGACATAATCCCAAACTCGTGAAACTCGTATTTCCTTCCAAATTTGTTCTCGATCTTGTACCGCACCTCTCTCTCTCTCCTTCTCTCAGCTCCGACCACCCCCGTCGACACCGACCAATCCGAGCATTGTAAGTCTCTCTCTCTCCCTCTCCTATCTCAGTCTCTCTACTGAGCTCTCTCTCTCTATCTCTTTGTCTCTCTCTCTCTCTCTCTCTCTCTCTCTCTCTCTCTCTCTACTCCATTCTCTCTCTGTATTTCTGTCTTTCTTTCTCTCTCTATGCTCTCTAACTGTGGACTCTGTGCAGGTTCTCAACACCTGTGCACACCATGCAACTCATACCTTTATACGGTATGTCAACACAAACCTTTTTTAAAAAGCTAACATGTTGTTGTGTTTATTGATTATTGGCTAAAATATTAGTGAAATTTTTATGTGTTTTGGGATTTACAGTGTTTGGTCACTACTATATATTGAATATACATAATGTATTTAGCTGTAAAACTATGGATTTCATTCTAAAATCATGGCATGAACATATTGAAAACTTAGAATGATATAGGAAAGACTAGCATCGAATGAACATATTGAAAAATTGTAGTCCTTTCATCCCAAATCTTGTAGGTTGGAGTAATGTGAAAGTAGAAATGCACTCTTCCGAGTCACAAAATGAGAAGTTTGTGAATCAAATCATGGTTATATAATTATTGTTGTGGACTCTTTAAATACTATATTCATTTGGATTTTTCTGATTGACTTATTGTTGTTGTTATTGATTGCAATGTGCTAAAACCGGAATGCCACATAATGCATGTATGTGGGTTTTGTTGTTTGAAAATAGGTTACAAGTTATAGTTTAAAAACATTCATGTGGTAACCTCGGATAGTTATGTAGTTAAGTATGTGGGTTCATAATGTCAATGTGGATATTATGTAGAATGAATGTATGTGGGTTATGTTGTTTGAAAACAGGTTACAAGTCTTGGGTTACAGGTTCTTGTTTTTTTTTTAAAAAAAAAACAGACATCAGCGACAGAAATATTTCCGTCTCTAATGTTATTCAATATTAGAAACGGAACTATTTTCGTCACAAATAAATATTAGAAACAAAAATATTTTCGTCCCTGACTTTTAATTAGAGACGGAAATAAATCCGTGTCTAATATTAATATTAGATACGAAAAAAGTTCCGTTGCTAATATAGTATCAAAGACATAACTATTTCCGTATCTAATTCTGCATTAGAAACAGAAATAGTGACATAAATGTAAGTATTTGTTATGAATAAAGGTATAAGACACGGAAACTATTTGTGTCTAATTCGTATTAGAAACGGATATTTGGTTCCGTGTCTAATAGCATCAGTGACGCGACTATCCGGAGCGGTATAGAGATGGGTATTATTTCTGTGTCTAATAGTATTAGACACGAAAAACTAGTCGGTAGTTTTGTTGTATTGATATCCTAATTCAATTATAAATACGAGGGACATATGATAAAACTTAAAATAAGAGCTTATTGACTTATTCTACTAAATTAAGGTCTTATTTAGTAATAAACTATTTGATAATAATTTAGTGATGTCTAAATATTTTAACAATAAGTGATTTTACCACTTATTCAATAAACAATCTAAAGCTACTTTTTAAAAATTAACTTATTTTACTTATATGGGAAACGTCAATTTTTGGATCATTCTAAATAGTTCTTGATTTTTAGAGCTTAATTAAAAAGCACCTATTAGATAGGTCTTATCAAATGCCCCTTAAATTTCAAACTTTTATTATAATTGTATCAAATTTTGATATATGATAATCCGAGACCATTAACTTCCACCCTGATTATACATGACTTATGTGTTGTAAGACACATATATCCTTAAAAATGTAGGTTTTGATTTTTGACTTTTAAAACATAACAATATTGTTCCAAACCCAAAAAATAAATACTTAAAACGCCATAGATTGTTTTTCCAACTTTTTTTTGTATATATTCAAAAGATTAATATCAAAAAATGGATCAAATAATAAATAAATAATCATATTCGAATATGAATTGAGGATAGCAGCCCCCCAACTCCTACAAAGGATTGGGCCAACTCCAACTACGTATTTCATATCTCCAATCCCCCTAACTACTGATACAAGGATCTGAACCTGTAATTTAGAGTTTGACGTATCTCAATTCGAATTTGGATACTACCACATCCAATTAAAATCTGATCTTTTTACAACCCCGGTCCAAGCTACTTACCCGTCACGCCCCAAAATCTGCACACAATATATCTCATATTTGTGTAGATCCCGAGGCACGATCCAGGGACAAACCTCAACAACAATGAAATTTATTCCTAATAAATATCATTCAAATATATCATCAAGCAACTGAAGTTTAAAGAACTCACAAAAAATAAAGAGTTAAAGCAAATTAATTAAACATCACTGTAGTTCACTCTACCTCATATAAATGTTCAACTAAAACTCAAAAAAGTCTTGATAACTAACTTTGTCATCCTGAATCCCTAACCTCTTCCAGTGTCTCCTGAAAATTTCAATCATAGCAAGAGTGAGCTCTAAACTCAACAAGTGAACGTAATAAACATGCAACAATTTACAAAAGTATTTGATATTTAATATCTCAATATTAAAATATGCAATAATTATTGCAGTTAATTTCCAATCAATTTGGTCCTCTGCCCATAGGGTTCTCCCAGAGTCTACCCTATTGGCAGTGGTCTAAGGTCATCTAATACATCATTAAGGGACCCTTAAGTCGTATTGTCACACTGATCAGAAGTCCCGGACTCCCCCAGTGGAATCTCCTGGAAATCACTCATAAACTTAGACTTCTTCGAAAGTATCATACATTTCACAGTCATCCCTTAGGTAGTGGTCTTTACCATTAACAAAATATATTTTCTTTATTATGATGTCTTATACCATCATAATAAAGAGGAACAAGAACAAACATGCATTCAAAATAGTATATGAAACGAAACAATGATAACAATACATTAATTAAATAACTCATGTTTTTCAAGTCTATCTATCAAGTTATGAAGTTTTACATAATTGTAACAAACAATATACTATTTTCAATGATGTTATTTAAAATAATTTATTTATTTATTTCATTTTTCTTTATTTTTCTTCTCTTCATTTATGTACTTATAATTCCATAAATAATTAAACTCAATACAGTTGCATTGCCTTACGAAATAATTAATAGAAAACATGGACCTTTATGATTTCATAATTTCTCGGAGATTCATCTCTTACCTAAAAATTATGAGACATACTTTTTCTAGAAAATAGACTTCCAGAACACGATAATAATAATATCATAAAATCCAAATTATAATATTTTAAATATAAAATATTGAGTGAAACACAGCTTATCTATAGTGATAAATTTTCTGACAGTTTTGATACATTTCGCCAATAAATTCACCAAATATACAATATAAAATAAAATAATATGAGACCAATTGGGTTTAAATTTTATTAGATTATAGTTGTGTTAAAAAATTTAAAACAACACTCTTATGTATAAAATATTTAAAAATATTATAGAACAAGTTGAGTTTTTCTGATTCCGAAATTGCTGATAGGTTTAACACGTCCTATATAATTATGAAATCAATATCAAACGAACTCCTTTTTGTTTGAAATTTTGCAAAGAGGTGTATTTACCAATGTGCGAACTACTTACAAAATTTTGTAATTTTTAAAGTAGGAGAGAAGATATTATGAATATTGTCTTACGATTGGTCCTAAAATTCTTGAAATCTAATAACTTCATTTAATTCAATTTAAAATGCCTAAACCTAAAATATGATTACCAAACTTTACATACTTCATAAAAAAACTTTGAATGAAGCTAATCATAATTCAAGATGAATGTATCTATTTTTAAATTATAGATTTTACATACAAAGACCTAGATCTAAGGGGAGTATTCATTTGCCTCAACAATTTAATCTACCATGAGGAAGAACAAGCTTTAGAATTGCGATTTCCTTCCTTGAAAACTCTTTCAAAAGTGAAAACCCTACTTTTATTCTCTCTCATGTTTAATTCTCTAGAGATTGTGTTCTGTGTATTCTAAAATTAGGTTTACTACTTTCTATTTATATTAACCTTATTATTTATTTACCAGAATGTCATTAGTGACACTTGATTGTCTACGCTTCTAATTAAATCTTATTCAAGGTCATTCTTATTCTCTCATTTATTTTCACACTAGCTAATTAATTTTTTTTTTAAGTCACTACAACTTACCTACAAAGAAAAGTTAATAACTTGTTATTGCATTAATTCACACAATGATTGTGAATACATTATAATTTTTTGTAGAGGAATTTTAGCATATCGTAATACAAGAAGGTCAAAACCTCAATTAGTTGGGTTAGCAGTTAGATACCTAACATATTAGCTCAACAGTCGGTGAATAGTAACAATGGTTACACCCCATGAGAGTCAATCTTGACCCTCACACTTGGAGGATAAGCTACATGCCATTGGACCGACAAACATGTGTATAGTCCTAATTAACAAGATTAGTAGCACCATCTCATGCCTTCATTAGTAGCCTCTAATTGTGCAGCGATCTCGGATTTACAAATATATTTGTGTTGAGAGTTATTTTCAAGTTATTGTTCACATTATGCAAAACATCTTTCAATATGGTTGGTCATTACTAGGTAATGGTGTCAGCATATGACATACTTATATAGAGAGAGAAAAATAGATTAGCCTAAAACCTACGATGGATCGTGACCAATCTTTTATGAGCTGAATTCTTTAGAATTGGGTAAGAATTGTATGAAATTGAGAATGTGGAGAGTCGAAAATTTAACTTTGTTAATAAATTGTGGATTATCTTGTATGTGTTGTGATTTTAAGAGTTTGGAATATATATCAGTCATTTTTTTAAAATTTGCATGTTTTACATGAGTATATTACACAATTACAAAATAATACAAATGTTTATGGGTATCATTACTTAAAACCTTCACGAGACTTCACTCGTCCACTAGGGTCACCTAGAGGTTTAAAAGGTTTATTGCATATGTCAAATGCAACCGGGGATCCCACGAAAGGGGATGTAGAGTTTAATTTATTTTTGTTTTTGTTTATCATTACTTGAGAACTAGCAATATGTAAGTTTGGGGTTGTGATCGGTGTTAATTGTTATATATTTAAGCACCTCAAACTAAACTTGTTAGCTCCTTAGAGTAATCTTTTAGACTGTTTTACGGTGTTTAGTTGTCATTGTTGATTTCAGGTTCATGCGAAGAAAATAAGATAAAATTGAAGATTTAAAGACTTCAAAAACTTAGAAGAGCTTCAACCATATGAAAGACCAAAAGAAGGAAGAATTTTTTGAAATTTTGCGTTTTACAATTGATCGTGGTGTTATTGCGATCGATCATAGAACTTGTGTTGCGATAGATGAAAAAACCTACGATTGATCAAAAGTCAGGCAGTGAAATTCTGGAAAATTTACCTATTTATGATCGATCGCAAGTGGTTTGTGATCGATTGCAATCGGCGTTTTTGGCCTTGGAAATTGTGTACAAAATAGAAGAATTTAAGTCCAATTGGGTTTCCAAAAACCCTAATTCGAGTGGAAACCCTATTTCTATAAATAGGGAGGCCATTAGCAATAAAAATCAGTTGAGAATTTTGGATTTTAAGAAGAGAATAAGCTCTGGAGATCTGTAAAGTCTTAAGGATGAGTTCTTCGTTTTTGTTTATAAAGATGGTGTGCTCCTCCATCGCGAGGAACTAACTTTCCGTTCTAGGGTTTCGATGAAACCCTAGCCAAGTAACTGTGTCTTTTATTTTGTTTTAATTAGATTTCTCAAATTGTAAAACATTGATTGCATAATGAGAAGCTTGTTTCGACAACTAATTTTATTGATTTATATTGGTTCTTAATAAAAATTTTATCATTGTTTTAGGTGTTAGGAAATTAAGATTGAAATCACTTATGTTAATTGTATATGAAAGTTAATGCAAGTTTTATGCAATGATTTTAATATATCAAGAGATTAGATCATACGATATTTTATATGAAGGGAAGATAAGTGATTTCACTACCCTAGTTTAATGTGTATCACTTGTGCTAACTAAAGATAAGATATGCCTAAGATTTAATCCCTTGTATTTTTCTTGATCAGTTGAGAGGGGATGTGTCGTCACTCTCATTGTAATGTTTGTAAGTCGAGAGGTCTGAATAAAATCAAAGTGAAATCAGTTATAAAGTTAGTGGTAGATTCAAACCTCATAGATCTTCTCTCTGAAGGATTTCAAAAAACCAATAGTTGATAAATTAATTAGAAGCCATCATTTAATTCTTATTTTAGTTTAATTAAATTTAAATCAACTTTTCTCACATATTAATTTAGAATTAATCTCGATAAAAAGGCAACGAAACCAGCGCAGTCATCAAAAGTTCGACACCCTTACTAGTAACTATTCTACGGAATTATTACTACAAGGTATAATTAAATTGTGTAACGACCAGTCAACCCATTGAGCTTGAGGCAATCCTAGTTGGCAACCAATATTTAACTGCCATGTGGTACAGTGGTAGAGAATCCTAAGAAGGAATCCTCTTATTGCATTTTGGGAATCCTGAGATAAGGACCTCTTGAATCCCAATGATAAGGTGCCATCTAGTACTCACATTTAAAGAAGAACTAACTATCCATAGATAAGTGCCCTTCTTTAAGGAGAATTGGTCTCAGTTTGGTCTCCCCAAAAAAAGGAAAATAAAAAAAATTTGACCTGAATTGACTTTCTCAAGAATACATAAGGGGAGTCTCCAACAGAGATCCTCAATGAGAGAAATCCTACGAAAATAGCTTCCCAATTTAAGAGACCTCCTCTGAAACAAAGCAACAACAACTCAACCATTAAAGAAGAATGCTTTTTCAACAACCAAGGCCAAGGAGAACACAAGGTGAGCCCCCAATTGGCCACCCATTCATTTTCTCATTATCTTCTATGTACAAAGACCTCAATGAGGTACATTGTAATGCCGACATGAGGCTTAGATGATGTGCACATAATAATTTTAACTACTACCCTTTATTTGCATATGTTAGTTCTTTATCTTATCTTAATTTTATAAATAATAGATTTTTTCTTTATATGTAGGAATTTGAGAGAGTTGGATAGGAATAAGGCAAAATCAAAGATACAAAATTGACTTTTCATATGAAAGCTCTAAAGAAGACAAAGTCCAAAACTAAAGCCCAAGTCCAAGCTCTCAAAGTCAAAGAATTTAAGAAGCCCAAAACTAAAGCTTAAGTTCAAGCTCCCAAAGTCAAAGATCCAAACCAATGCCACAAAAAAGGAAGTAATAGACATTCCTATTATAGGAGAGACAAGTGTGGTCTTTAGAAAAGATATTTGATATTTCTATGAAATAAATAATAGAATCTTCTTGGAAAGGGAAAGGACTTTGTTTTTTGAATATTTTCTATGTGAAAAAAAGGGATATGGAGGAATTAGGAGAGGAGTGAGACGTGTCATCCTTCTCTACACATTATTCTCTCTACTCTCCCTCTCTCTTGCTTTTTAGGGTTTTGTCTTTGGCGCTCTTCTCTCTCTCCCTCTCTATAACCTAAAATCTTATTCTCTTTTCTCTCTATTATTTTCTTTTAATTTTTTATTTTGTAAGAGTGGAAGATTGAGTGATGTAAAAATTCGATTAAAAATCAATGAATAGCGAGATGATTTATTTCATCGTTATTGTTTTGAATGCAACAATGATCGGCTAACTCGTGATAAGGGGCAAAATAGGAAACCAATAATCCGGTAAGATTTATCATTGTTTTAGTTTTTAAATACTCCAAAATTATATTGTTACAAAAAAATATTTAATCTAGATTTTAATTAAAGTTTTCATAAGATCTATCTTTTGATCCAAAACATTTGCTTGCTTATTGGATCATGTTTAATCGGAGAATTTAGAAATTAATTTTAGAATTAATCTTATTATATTTATGGTGAAATCCGGATCTCCTATTATCATTCAACTTTAATAAAAGGTTTCTTCTCTTCTTTTATTTGTTCCATTAGTTTTATATTTGTTCCATTTTACCGCTATCTTACAATAGAAAGCGTGCGTTCGGGTTAATTATATTTGAGCACATCAAATTTTGTTGCCGTTGTCAGGGACTAGTTCTTAAAAATGTTCTAAAAAAATCTGGAATTTATTTTTGGTTTTGATTTTATTTTAGGTTAGGTTTATTTCTATCTATTTGGGAAAAAAAATCTAGAATTTTTATTTATATAATCTTTGGTTTAGGTTTAGATTTTTTAAAAAAAAATTTTACTATAGTTTTTTTTTAAAAAAGATTTTTATCCCCATTCCTTTATTTCTTTCTTTTTCTTCTCTTTTTCCATATTACTTTGAGTTTTCATTCTTATCACAGAAAATTGGAGAATGAGATCTAAAAAGCAAAGAACCAAAGGAGGATTTGAAGATTAAAAAAAAAACAAAACAAAAAAAAATTAAATTTTTTTTATTTATGTATTTTTAAGACAATTGTAGTCAGGCTTTTTAAATCATTTGGGAAGGCCCAGATTGTAATAAATAGAGCAGTGAAGGAGGGGAGTTGGACTATAATCTCTTTGCACCTCGGGTTCGTACACCAAGTTTGGTGTTGGTGGCCCAGGTCGACTCAATTGGATCCTCCCTCACCTAGAATAGAAGGTATGTACTTTAATCCTTACCCGAATTTAATCACCGAATTTTTTGTCCATAGGTTTAAGCACAACCTACTTTATCACCCCAATCAACCTTAAATAAAATTAATCAGACATTGACCCTATGACCTTCGTGCTCATTAGGATGAAGATCCACCAAAAGTTTGACCAATTGCATTTTTTGACCAAACTCGATGACAAGGAAAGCTATGTCCCTTTAAAAGGTAACAATCTCTGTTCTAGGAGAGTTGGTTTTAAGCGGGACCCTTGCCTAGTGCATTGTAAACCCACCACTCAACCTGGGGGCTTACCTAGTTGATTTGGTTTCATAAGATCGAGTTGGAGGCTTAGGTGCACTCTTCAACCCAGTTAGGAGCCGTCTAGTTAATTAGGAAAAATTTATGTTATTGACGGTTTCAATTGACCATGCTTGCTTGTGTGCGCATCATCAGGATTAAATTAAGATTTTTCTTAGGAGTTATACCCCAGTCTATGCACACTTTGGTACGTGTATAAATCACAAATTCCAGCACATATATTGAGGATTCTCCCATATTTTCTGAAATGGCAAACCCTCCAGACAGGACGCTGAATGAGCTTTTTGCTCCTGCCTCTGCTACACCACCTACATGCATACTTTTGCCGGAAGTGACAACGAATCAATTAGAAATTAGGCTTGCAACTATCAACATGTTACCCAAATTTCATGATTTTGAGAGTGAATAACCTTATATTTACTTAAACAAGTTGCCGACAATTTGTCAGACATTTAGAAACCAAAACCTAGATAGCGAGAGTGTCAAGTTAAGGTTACTCTCTCTATCCTTAGAAGACAACGCCGCTGCGTGGTTGAATTCCCTTCTATAAAATTCTATCACAATATAGGATGAGATGTCCAAAAAGTTCATGGTCAAATTCTATCCAATCATTAAAATTGAGAAAAGTAAGGATGCGGGTAAAGCAGATGAGGAATTTTCTCAAACATGGGAAATATTCCACAATCTTCTTATCAAATGCCCACACCATGGGATTGACAAAACTCAATTAGTCCACTGTTTATACAAAGGACTAACAACTGCTCAGCGTACCTTAATAGAGTCCATGCACTTAGACAAATTCATGTGACAGACTCCAACCCAAACGTACGATTTCCTAGTAGAACCAACAGAAAATCCTCAAATTTGGAGTAGTAATGTAAGCACCTAATTTTTACACCCTACCCTAACCATGGTTTACATCATTAATCATGGTCATCCCCAGCTAAGTCCCCATTCAAAGCCCTAAACCTTAGGCAAAAACCTTAAACCCTTATCAAACCCTGGTTAAACCCCTAGCAAACCCTAGCTAAACCCTAGGTCTAACCCTAGGTAAACCCTAGACCTAGCCCTAGTCTAAACCCTAAACCCTAAGTAAAACCCTAAATCCTAAAATCCAAACCTCTACGGGCTCAAGGCCCATTTCAATTTAAAAACCTAAGCCCTAGACCAACCCCTAGCTAAACCCTAGGTAAAACCTAACCCTAGGCCTAGCTCTAGTCTAAACCCTAGGCTAAAACCATTCGGGCTCAAGGCCCATTTCAAGTCCTAGAACCCCAAAATGGAAACCTAGACCTACTGTGGGCCCAAACATGGACCCGTGACCTTTTAGAGATCTTTAGGGTGAGGCCCACCTCATAAATTTGAATTTTTAGGGCATCAAACCCTTAAATGGCCAAAGCCTCATTGCTTTCACCCACACATGTGAGGGCTGGGGCCAAAATAGAATAAAAAGAAAAAAACAAAAAAAAGCAAAGGGGGGAGACACTGTTTATCGTCTTCTCCAGCTGAACAGTGTACAGTAGCTTCCCCCTGCTACTCCAGCACCCTCTTGGTCACATCCAGCTTGTCCCCCACGCCTAGGGTTATACCCTAAATGCCCCCTGGACCTTCTCCTCTCCTCTATATAAACCCCATCACCCCCCACGAGTTCAGGCACTCCAATCTTTCCATATCAAACCCCTGCCAAAATGCAGTCAACCCTATCCATCTACCTCCACACCCTGTCTTCACCTTAGATAGACCACCAGACCACCTTAGGCCTACCAAAGCCCCAAGCTTCACCACCTCAAACACCATTGCCACACCGCCACTACTCAGCCCGCAGCCACTGTGCAAGGGTAGCACCCCTACCCCCTGCTTCCCTTTTATTTTTCATTACTGTTTAATCATTGTAAGGACCCATAGTCCTATTTTAGGGATCCATTTCATCATTTTCTTCATGTTTTAGCCTAGTGCAGGCAGGGATCGGGTCCCCTTGCCTTAATTGTAGGCATGGCGGAAATCCCTTGAGGTAATCATCTTTGGTGCAACACCCTCTGGCATGGAAGCCTCTCTCCCAGTTCTAGGGGTCCCTCAGACCATGAGGGAGCCCTTGGAACAACACTGATTCTACCCAGAAGAGAGTATATCAGTTTTTTTTGAAAAATTTCGCCATTATCGAACCCTTCACTATAGCAAAGTTTTAACCATAGTTAGGTTAGGCCCTGGTCAAGTCCAGGGCCATGGTTAGACTCAACTCACCCTTGGTTACCTACCTTGACTTTCCCAACCTCTAACTCAGTCCTTAACCATGGTTAAACCAAGTCTAAACCCAAGTTGACAGATTGACAAACCCTCCAAACAGCTCATCTTTGGACCTCTGTGGGGCCCACACCTGACCTCCCCTTGGGCCCACCAAAGACCCAGAGTCTTCCCTATAGTCCAAGCTACCACCCTGTGGTCTCAGACCCTCCTGGGTTAGTAACTAACTTGAGTTAAAACCCGGCAAACCAGGGTTAGTTGTAACTTTTCATTTCAGACTTCAAACCATGGTACCTTTGGCCCACTGTGGGGCCCACATATGACATCCCCCTGGGCCCACCAAAGGCCCAGGGTCTTCCCTGTAGTTCAGGTTACACCTTTGTCATCTCAGCTTCTCCTGGTTCAGTCCCTAACCCGAGTTAACACCTTACAACCACGGTTAAAAACGTGACTGTCTATTTCTAATTTTTTAAACTTCTAGACTTTGCACAGGGTTCAAATCAGGTAGGAGGCCAGTATAGGCCCTGCTATGCTCCCTGAGCCCAATTTTGATCTGACCAGACCCTTAACCATGGTTAAATCCACATTTGGTTAACATTTAACCATGGTTAAGCACCCATTAACCCACAAAATTCTGGAAAAATATTCAAAAAATCAGAAATATTCCCACGATTCCAGAATTATCTTCTCTGATAATTTTTACCTTGGTTAGGACCTTAACCATGGTCAAACTCGACTTTTGGTTAACTTTTAACCATGGTTAAACAGCCTTTAACCTACAAAATTATTGAAAAATACTCAAAAAATCAGAAATATTCTAAGATGCCCTAAAATGGTCTGTTTCAGGCATTTAACCATGGTTAGGATTGCTAACCATTGTTACCCCCACCCTAACCATGGTTAAGCAATCCTTAATCCTGGAAAAAAAATCTGGAAAAATCACAAAAAAATCCAAAAAATATAAAAAGCCCGAAGATATAGCTTTTGGACTTTTTAACTATGGTTAGTACCCCTAACCATGGTTAAACACTTTTTTAACCCCGGTTAGTAACCCTAATCCTTGGTTAAAACACCCTTGGCCTATCGGGCCTGACCTCACCATCTTTGAATAGGGTTAGCGATCCTAACTGTAGTTAGTTTGACCTAATCCCAGTTAGCAACCCTAACCAAGGTCAAATTTTGCCTTAGCCTACCGGACTCCTCTCTTGGCCTACCGGGCCCAACCTTTGGCCTCCAGGCCCAAACATTGCACAATGACCAACCTCGGTCAAACAAGACCCTAATCTACCGGATTAGGCCCATTAGCCACCCTTGGTGCACACACACACACCCCCTAACCTTAGCACAGGCTCATATGCTAGAACTACGCTCGGTCTCATCTCACCCTAACGTGAGTACGTAGGCAACCCAACCCAGGTTCGACCCTACTTAGCTTTTCTTTCTTAGGTTAGCATTATCTTAAACACTTAGACATTTCATTAACAATTGATTTTTAATTTGGTTTAAACCTAGCAAGTAGGGAACCACTGAAAAGTGGAAGTGCCGGAGTGCTTAACCCATTCCCCGGACTTAACCGAACCTCTTTCCCTAATCTCTAATCGAAGACTAAAGACCTTATCCAAATTCCGGGGACTTATCTCTTCTGAATGAATAGGTGGCGACTCTACACTCGTGAGATCAATTAGGGTTTTCCGAAACCCGCACTCACAAGTAACATGGATGAATATGAGAGGGAGAAACTAGGATCCAAAAGTCAAGGATTATATGATCCAAAAATAGATCATGATCTAAAGAAGGTCATGTCTAATCTGGTCAATTGGGTAAAAAACTTGACCAAAAAGTTTGATGTCTTCACAGTCTCGGCAAACAAGAACCCTCAATATGGCCACAACTCTTTGAGGAGTCTAACTGATTCAACTGTCATGTGCCTACTATGTGATAGTTCTGAACACATGGTGAAAAATTGCCCAAGCTTGCCAGCTATCCAGGTAAAGCAAGCTAATGCCATAAACGGGCATAGTACTTTTAGGAAGCCCACACCGAATTCATTCAGTCAGATATATCACAGTGACAATAGGTTTCTTCTAATTTTTGTACAAACATAATGCACCTATCCAATCTCAGGGTGGTCTATCCGATTTCCAGAAGAATTACCAAAGGCAAGGTATTCCCCAGTCTTCTCAGAAAAATCATGTCATAGTGTCCCAGCCATCTTACTTAGCACCTCAACAGTTTACCAACTGTAGAAGTGTAGTGTTGAATCCCATGACCAACTACTCTTCTCCAGTACCTCAACAGACATCCAACTTGAAAAATATGATGACCGACATGATGAAGCTATAATAACAATTCATGCCAACAATAGTTTCAAACAAATTCAACCTAGGAAATGACAAATCAAACAACTGGCCAGGTCATTGCCAAGATAGAAGTCCAAATCAGTCAGTTGGCCCAGTCAGTAGGAGGTAGAGAAAAATGGCAGTTTCCCAGTTAAACAATTCCTAACCCTAGGATCTAGCCTATTATTCCCAATCCTCCTAGAGGTTAGTATGAGATCGGAAACAACTCAGCACCAACCCGTGATGAGGTTCAAGCCATCCATACCCTGCGGTCTGCCAATCAGGTAGACAATAAGATTAGAATGCTTGAACAACCTGAAGAGAAAGAAGGTCCAAGAGAGAAAGAGACAATCCCAATGTCCATAGGGAAAGACAAAGAAAAAAAAGAACCAAGATCAAGATCAGTCCACTAACTCACACATCCAAAAAGCCCCATATTCGTAGCATCTACACGATAATAAAAAGAATACACACTTTAAAGGAATCCTAGAAGTAATTAAGAATGTGCAGATCAATATTTCCCTTCTAGATGCCATCAAACAGATGTCTTTCTATTCTAAGTTCTTAAAAGACTTGATTACTGCCAAAAGGAAGACATCAATTCCTTGAGAAGTTGTTCTTGCAACTCAATCTTCAGGGCTTATCCAGCACACCCCTGCCTCTTGCATGAGTGGTAGGGCTGTGACCTTCGATGGAGGGAGGTTAGGGGATCCGATCCCCCCAAGGGTATGAGTTTCAAGAGCTCCAATGCCCAAGCTAACATCTGACGGTACTAATGTAGATAAATTATGCCTACACCAAAAAAAAAAAAAGCAAGGTATATCATCTATCAATTCTTTTATTGAAAAAAATCATCTACCAGTCCTCCAATTGTTAGTAGTTGGAATATTGTAAAAGTGAATTTCAGATTTTATACAGTAGGAGGACATGTGTTTGCAGTAGGCACATTTCTATTTATGAACCCAAGTCTCTTATTTGGCTGTATGAGTAAGCAATCTTTGTCCCTGTTATGTTCTTAGATTGTTAATATCTTTCAAAAAGTAACAAAAAAAAGGCTATCTTCTCATGTAGTTGGAAAGTAATGGTGATGAGCAAACTAGTGTATGTTCGTGCTACATAGGCGTGGTTATCAAACAAAGGTGCTCATGAACAGCTCGAGCTCGGCTTGTTAAAAGCTCGATCTCGTTTGTTATTTAGTAAAGAAGCCAAGCTAAAGCTTGATTTTCTAGCTTGTTTAGTTAACGAGCCAAGCTTGAACACACCCCTACTCTGTTCGTTAAAAGCTTGGCTCGATTATATATATAATTAAATTATTAAAATAAATAAGTTTAAGTAGAAACCCATTGCTCGGCTCATAGTTTTTTAAATGAATGTTTATGTTATACATCGGAAGAAATTTAAATTTGATGTGTTGGTGGGCCACAACTTGATTAGGTATCATTTATAAGAATCAGATGGATAAAATCAATCGAATAGGTTGATGGGTTTGTTAGTGTGTCTTGAGTTGCACTGGATCACTCCATTGGTTGCATTGTATTTTTGATGAGTCTGTTAGTGTGTCTTGAGTCGCATTGGATTTCGATCACTTGGTTGCATTGTATCAGCTTGTGAAATGAGATGTGAGGCAACCCCGGGGGTGTAGCCCAGTGGCCGAAGGACGAACTGTAAACCCGGAGGTCTCAAGGTCGATTCCTGGGCTCCGTCAATATCGGTTGTATGGGGTGGGGATATACTATTCCCTATACAGCACGTGAGACTAGCTTGGCAGGATACGTGAAACTTGGTGGAATGAGACGTTGTGTGTTTTTTCTCATTTGGACATTTAGTCCCACATCGAAAAGACAAGAGAGGCATGAGGGAAACATTGGCTATAAATTAGTAATGACAAGTGGCTTTGAAAACGTTGGCTCCAAGCTAAGTGAGTTTGGTGAGTTTGAAATTGATCTCAGCCGAGCTTGAGCCTAGCCAAGAACTTAGCCAAAGCAAATTGGAAGATTTTTTCATGTATATAACATAAATTTAAAACCTGTGTCAAGTCGAGCCGATCCGAGCTGAGCTCAAGCTTGCATGTGATACATTTTAAGAGTCGAGCGTGAACATGAGTTGAGTTCGAGCCGAGCTTGAACAACTGTTAAGTGTAGCGAGCCGAGCCTGAACACCCCACTACTCAGCTCGGCTCCACCCCTAGTGCTACACCGTTCTCACTTCCTAGTTCCTAACTTCTTAGCCTTATTTCTCTCTTAATTTCTGTTTTCATTATTATTTTTGGTCATTTTTCTCACTTCTGTACGGCGTATGGGGTCTTTGCTAGATATTCATAAGATGATAAAAGTTTTGATGAATTATCATTCAAGAACTATCCATAGTTATTTCTTATTAGAGAGTTATTAAAAAAATAAAAATAAAAATAAAAATTATTCTACCCTACCCCATTTGAAATAAATTATTTTTTGAGAAATCAATTTTAATTAAACCAAAGTTTTTAAGTGAAACGGGACTCTTTGCTCGAAAATCACTTAGAATTGATTTTAAGTAATTAAATCAGAAAAAAATCGATCCAAGTGCCACAAAAAATATGGAAAAAACCAGAATCCTCCTGCCACATTTTCTTTACTATTATAATGCGAGAGGCATGCATAGATAATTTTCCCAAAATTCTCGAACTACCCTTGTATAAACACAAAATGTTGATTTAATGTTTTACTTTAATTCCCAAACTATCCCTTGCCTTGATTTAATGTTTTACTTTAATTTCCAAACTAACCTTTGCTCATCTATCTATTTAGAATCACAGCCAATCACGATTGAACTCAGGGAGAGTTCAATTGCAGCTGCGGGTTAACACATATCCCTTTTAACTCCTATTAATTGTGATTAACTCCTTCCCCTCGCTTTCACGTGCATCGCACGTGCTACTAGTGAGTTTAATCGCACCCGCGGGTTAACACGTGTCCCCTTTTAACTCTTATTAACTGTGATTAACTCTTTCCCCTCGCTCTCACGTGCATCGCACGTGTCACTCGCTAGTATAAATAAATAAAGATAAAAATTAACCTAGACTGCTTCATTTATAAGTTCTGAACATTAAACCGCCTAAAGTCTATGAAATTTCCTCGAACAGCCTTGTTTTAACGTATAACAGTAAAGATTAGTGGAAGTGTCGACTTCGTCTATTTCCTTTCCCACTCGCGTATTCAAAACACAGGCATTCCATCGGCTCCTCTCTCACACTCTCAGCCTCAACCGTACCTCACAAATAACCGTTTATTCTAACCAACCGTATAATCGTTTTTACAAAACCCTAAACAGAGATACACAGCATATGGAGATGAACTACGAGCAGAGGCTTAAAGCAGCAGCGCAGTACGTTCTCTCCGGCGACCAAGTCGCCGACGAGGCGGCGCCGTTAAATTTTGCTGAAATTGGAGTTACGGCGTCGCTGAAACCTCATCAGATCGAAGGAGTTTCATGGCTTATACGGAGATATGTTCTTGGCGTCAACGTCATTCTCGGTAGGGTTTGGTATAGTTTCTCAATTTCATTCATTTGTTATATGTTTGTATCTATGTACGTAGTTGATTCGTATATGCATCGTATTCATACAGTTTCGTTTGTATTTTCAGGGGACGAGGTACGGGTTACTTACACTGCGATTTGGGGTTCAAGCATTTTACATTTTACTTACAGTAAACCCTCTTGTAATTAATAACCTTAGTGGAAAGAAATCATATTAATTATAATAGAATATTATATATAAGAATCACTATCAAAAAACTTTCTTTATTATATTTTCCATATAAGCTTTATATAGATACAAATGTATAAGGCGATGACTCCAAAAAAAAACAATAAATAAAAGCTTTTATGCTAGACCATTCCATTGAACAAGCTAATGAATTTTGGACCTATCAAAAACACAAAAAAGAAATTTGTGTTACTTAGCACATAAAAAACTTAACACAAAAAAGAAAGTTGAGCTAATGATTCTTCATATTGTCGGACTTTCAGTTTGGTAAACCCTTTTTCCAAAAAGAAGAAAAAGCATCATTTATTTTAGGAAGAAACAAAATTCATTTTGAACTCTGCTTTTCATGGGATTCTCCCTTTAACTTTTGTTAATTATTTTGAAATCCTTATACAATGATTTTTTTTTTAGTTTTTTCTTTCTAAAATATCTTAAACTTTATACTGTATATGATAATTTTTTTATACATGGCCAAAATATCTAAAATAACAGCATTCATTTCTAATCCTGTTACCTAAACCATCATAAAGTGTTTATAAGATTTATATAACTATGTATTAATAATATAGTATAAAAATCTCTCTTATAATTAATAATATACTATAACTTTCTTAAAAAATCATTAAATAGCAAGTATAAGAGATTATTAATTATACACTATAGAACCGAGTTGGTTCCTTATAAATTTATTAATTATTAGAGATTATTAAGTTATATAATATTAATTATAAGAGGGCCTACTGTATTTATAGTATCTTGGTGAACGTATATAGGGAAATACTGAATTAATATTTTTTTCCTGATTATTTGTTACTAGTGGGTGGCACGAGTGATGCACGTGAGAGCGAGGGGAAGGAGTTAACCATAGTTAATAGGAGTTAAAAGGGACACGTGTTAACCTGTGGGTGTGATTGAACTTGCTAGTGGCACCTGCGATGCACGTGAAAGCAAGGGGAAGGAGTTAACCACAGTTAATAAGAGTTAAAAGGGATACTTGTTAACCCACGGTTACGATTGAACTCTCCCCGGGGTCAATCGTTATTGGCTGTGATTCTAAATAGATAGATGAGCAAGAGGGGTAGTTTGGGCTTTAAAGTAAAATCAAAATTTTGTTTTTATATAAGGGTAGTATGGGAATTTCGGAAAAATCATCTATGCTTGCCTCTCCCATTATAATAGTAAAGAAGATGTACTTGACTTTGTTATTATTGTTTAGTTATTATAATCAATTAGGAGACTGAGTTGTGTATTTAGTGGGTCCTTTTTTTTTTGGTTCGAGATATTCGTTTAGGCCGCAATGCCGGTTAGGTGTTAGTATCTGTTCAGTTAGTGGGCGGGTGGAGAGTATATACAAACTCCCACCCTCTCGGGGATGGAACCCGGTACCTCCCCCCAAAGCAGGGGATACACTACCACTGGGACAACTTACTAGTTAGTTATGGTAACTGATTTGTTAGTGGCTTAGTGGTAGTCAGTTTAATTGGGTCTCTTGTATTTAAAGAAAGTTATGCAGTAAATAAAGGATATGAAAAATTTCTAACTTATTTGGGATTTCTTGTGTGAGGCTTTAAAGTTATTTTTTAAATGATGCTTTTACCCTTCCCTGTGCGAAAAAGGGGTTAGACCTTTTGGATAAGTACCTTTCTCTTCGTTTACCTTACGCTCCGGCGATCACTCTCCGATCCTCTTTTCCTCACTTCTCTAGTCATCTTCACCACTTCTGACATCTTTCTCACGAGTTTTCACTTCCTCTTTGTTCATCCTTATCCATAAACCCTTGTCTCGAGTTCTCACTTCCCTTATGAGTTCATCTCATCTATGTTAGGATACTCAGTTTTTGGATTCTAGTCAGAGAAGTTTCGAAAGGGTTTTACAAAGATGTTTAAGACCATATTCGTCGCTGAGGAAGTTTTTTGGAGGGTTTGGAACTTGGAATAGAATGCACAAAAGGTGACTCGAGTCTCTCCTTATATATATATAAGACATTTTTTTGGGTAACGAAGGGTGTCCCAAACCTTTCGAGGCAAGGATTACTCCCTTCGGATGTCCGCGACGATCCATTAGGAATTTTCCCTATGCACACCAGGATAGGTCGAGGAGTGGGAGTTGAACACACAACCACAAGGAGCAAACCCGGGATGCTAGCCAACTGCACCAACCCCTGGTGGTTATATAATGCATTTTACTTGTTAAAGAGGCGATGAGGAGCTGCAATCATTGTTTTAAAAGGTATGTAAGGTTGATGGGATCAGCCCCTTCAAGTTTACAATAAGAGGAAAAAGAGTTATGAATACAATGTGGGCCCACTTTATGAAGATAAGCCCATGGGCCTCAAAGTATATTACCGTAGGCCCAAGAAAGCCCATGAGGCCCACAAATAAGTCCAATGATTCTTTTAGAAAGTCTATATCCTTGCTGGAAATTTTGTCATTAATCATTCTTCTAGAGAATCTTTGTTTAGATAAAAGAATATTCTAGAAAGTCCAATAGTTTTAGAAGGTCCTAGAAACTTTAAGGCATTTAATGTCTTAACATTTATGTAGAATGTTCTATAAATGCCTATAAATAGAGGACCCTATGACAATTTAGAGACTCAGATTTGAATATAATTTGAAGCAAATTTCTTTATTAATAGTGAGACACCATTATTCTCTTCTAGGTGAGACTCCTAGAAAGCCTTAGTGAGACTCTAAGGTACATCCTCCCTCTTCTTATTCTATTTATTTTATTTTGTTTCTAGGAAAGACTCCTAGAAAGCCTTAGTGAGACTCTAAGGTACATCATCCCTCTTCTTATTCTATTACTTTGTCGTACACCAACTTAGATTTGAAGTGAATGAACAAGTTCTTCTTACTAATGTGTGATTCCTTATATTGGTGGTGTGATTCCTTCCTTGGTTGTCTAAGTTGGTGAGATTCCAATCGTAGGTCATCCATAGAAGTAGTGAGACTCTACTTCTCTTATCCTATTTCTCCTTGTTTCACTTTTTTATTTATTTATTTATTAAAATTCAGAATCATTCTTCCTCTGTCCTACATCAATTTTGGTATCAGAGCTGAAGCCTGACAGCATATCAACATATACATCGTTTGAGGAGCGGTACATCGTACGAGAACTACGCTACCATGAGCTCTTGAAATCATTCGGAAGGTCTTGGAGCAACTCCAACTCAGCTAGGGGAGTTATCAGCCATCCAAAAGTCGCAACAAGAAGCAATAGATAAACTCAATACTCGGTTGGATGAAATAATGACCTTTCTATAAAGGCATCACCGGAATACGAATCAAGATACTGAAGGTGATGATGCCAATGGGTTTCAACATTCAGCTAAACACTCACCACAATTCGCCGCCCATGAAACACGAAGAACTCATCCAATGGGACATCAAAGGAAAGACATGGGTGACGATATGAACCAAGGCATGGAGAGGTGTGGAAATTACAGAGCAGCAGATGATGTGACCAAGAAGGTACACCTTGAAGTTGCTGATTTTTATGGAAAACTTAATCCAACTACTTTTCTTGATTGGCTCATGTCTATGGATGATTACTTCGATTTGTATTCCATGCTCGAAGAAAAGAAGGTCCACTTTGTTAAAACGAAATTGAAAGCGCTGACACGATTATGGTGGCATAGTGTCGAAGATCAACTCTATAGATCTAATCAACCACCCATTGATACGTGGAACGAGATGAAGATAAAGATGAGGAAACACTACTTACCAGCTGATTATAAGCAAACTTTATACACCAAGATGTTCCAGCTAAAACAAGGTTCTAAGTCGATGGAAGAGTACACGGAGGAGTTTCAACTTTCAAGAATTGACTATTCGGAACCGAGTTTGAGAAAGTGAAGCTCAGTTGGCTGCCCGCTACAAATCTGGACTTCTTATGGAGATACAACTTGAGATGACAGCTACGCGCACTTGGATGTTGGATGAAGCATACCAGCTTGCTCTTACAATTGAAGAAACCATTAAGTTTCGATCATCAAGGCTTCCGATAAATCAAAACGTGGGGTCTTCTAACAATCGAGTAGCAAGTAACGCTCCACGTGGCAACGACTCCAATGCTTATAACCGAGAGGGCAGCAACCAACGAGTATTCGATAGTAGTAATCGGGATATTCTCAGGGGTAAGGCACCGATTGGAGATGGTACAAAACAGTCCGGTAAGACTCCATTGTGTTACAAATTTGGAGGCCATGGTCACTTTGCCATCGTGTGCCCAAACAAGAGCTTGCACTTCTGTGTAGAGGAACTGGAAGCTGAACCAAAAAAAGAACAGGAGGAAGAGCAATCAAAAGATGAAGCCGATTACTGTGGAGGCATGCATGAGGGTCTTAATCTTGTGATGCGAACATTATTAACTACACCAAAATACGAAGAAGAGGAAGATTGGCGGCGTACCAACATCTTTCACACCAGGGTTTCATGTAAGGGAAGACTTTGCACCATGATTATTGATGGAGGCAGCAATTTGAAAGTGACATCTCTAGAGCTTGTGGAGAAGCTTGGGCTAAAAAAGGAGAAGCACCCACGGCCATATCGAGTAGCATGGGTAAATGATACTTCCATTCCGGTAAATCATCATTGCTTAGTTACTTTCTTGATTAGTAAGAACTTTGAAGAATCAATTTAGTGTGATATTTTACCTATAAAAGTTGGCCATATTCTGCTTGGGAGACCTTGGCTTTTTGATTGTAGGGTACAACATGATGGATATGAGAATACCTACATTTTGATGCACAATGGGCGCAAGAAAGTTCTTCTACCCATGAAGGATCTTCCACTTATTAAGCAATCAGAAGTAGAACAACCAACAAATGTTCTCACTATGCGCGAGTTCATGGAGGAAAGCAAGGATACTGCTATAGTATTTGCTTTAGTGACACAAGAAGTGCCCCAATCAAAGGAAGAAGAGAAGGAATACCCACCAGAAGTCAAGGGCATTCTTGCTGATTTTGCAGACCTAGTACTTGAAGAGTTGCCCAATGAGCTTCCCCCCATGCGTGATATACAACACGCTATCGATCTTGTTCCAGGTGCGATTTTTCCTAATTTACCTTCTTATCGCATGAATCTGACAAGGCACGCCGAGCTTAAAAGGCAAGTTGATGAATTACTTACAAAGGGGTTCATTCGGGAAAGCTTAAGCCCTTGTGGAGTTCCCGCTCTGCGCATGTGCGTGGACAGTAGAGCTATCAATAAGATAACTGTTAAGTATCGGTTTCCTATACCAAGACTTGACGACATGTTAGACATGATGGCTGGAGCAGTGCTTTTCTCAAAGATCGACTTGAGAAATGGATACCATCAAATACGTATTCGCTTTGGAGATGAGTGGAAAACGACATTCAAGACCAAGGACGGATTATATGAGTAGTTAGTCATGCCCTTTGGGCTAACCAACGCACCCAGCACATTCATGCGGATCATGACACAGGTACCACATCCTTTCATTGGAAAATTTGTCGTAGTATATTTTGATGATATTTTTATTTATAACCGATCTTATGAGGACCATGGAGGACACTTAAGGCAGGTGATGCAAGTTCTTAGGGCTGAAAAGCTCTACATCAATTGGAAAAAGTGTACCTTTATGAATCCCAATGTTGTATTTTTGGGTTTTGTTGTGAAGCGGACCCAGAAAAGATAAGGGCTATTGTTGATTGGCCGACACCTTCTAATATCCATGACGTACGAAGTTTTCATAGATTAGCTACTTTCTATCGGCGTTTCAACACCATCATGGCGCCTATCACGGAGTGTATGAAGTCTGACCAGTTTATTTGGACTAAGGCAGCAAGTAATGCATTCGAAGAAATTAAAAGCAAGATGGTGAAAGCTCCAGTTTTACAATTGTCAGATTTGGGAAAATCTTCGAGGTTGCATGTGATGCTTCACATGTGGGTATAGGAGCTGTCCTTGGCCAAGAAGGGCATCCCGTGGCCTATTTTAGTGAAAAACTCAACAACGCCAAGAAAAGGTACTTAACTTATGATGTTGAGTTCTACGCCGTAGTACAAGCTCTCAAGCATTGGCGACACTACCTCATTCATCGAGAGTTTGTCTTGTACTCCGATCATGAGGCATTGAGGTACCTCAACTCATAGAAGAAGCTTAGTTCTCGACATGGGAAATTGAGCAGTTACCTCCAAGAATACACTTTTCACTTGAAGCACTGAGCTGGAGTCGGCAATAAAGTAGCCGATGCAATTAGTAGAAAAGCTCTACTCTTGGTAAACATGTCTGCCACTACTATTGGGTTTGAAGAGCTGAAGCGTTACTATGATAATGATACGGACTTTGGTACTATCTACACTACACTCCGCGACGGTTTATGAGACCAACATGCTGATTTTAAAATACGGATGTATACTTGTTCTACAAGACTCGTCTATGTTTGCCACAGACTTCCTTACGAGATCATGTGATATGGGAGCTACATGGAAGAGGTTTGGGTAAACACTTTGGCCGTGACAAGACCATTGCATTGGTTGAGGATCGATTCTTTTGGCCTAGTTTGAAGAAGGATGTGTGGAAAGTTATTAAACAATGTCGGGCTTGCCAATTGGGAAAATGATCAAAGAAGAATTCAGGTTTGTATACTCCACTACCAACTCCAGACAGGCTATGGGAAGATATAAGCATGGATTTTGTGCTTGGCCTACCAAGAACGCAAAGAGGATTTGATTGTATCTATGTGGTGGTTGATCGATTTTCCAAGATGGCTCACTTTATACCTTGCAAGAAGGCTTCTGACACTTCTTACATGGCTGGCTTATTTTTTTGAGAGGTGGTTCGGTTGCATGGTCTTCCCAAGTCTATTGGTTCGGTTGCATGGTCTTCCCAAGTCTATTGGTTCGGTTGCATGGTCTTCCCAGGTACTTGGCTGAAATATTCAAGCGCATTCCACTCCCAAACTGATGGCCAAATGGAAGTCGTTAACTGTAGCCTTGGTGATCTATTGCGATGCTTAGTAGGTGACCATGTAGCAAATTGGGACAACATCTTACCACAAGCAGAGTTTGCCTTTAATAGCTTCATTAATCGCACAACGGGTCATTCTCCCTTCGAAATTGCCTATGGTTTAAAGCCCAGACAACCTATAGATCTTGTGCCCTTACCTATTACTTCTCGAATTAGCGAAGATAGTGATTCTTTTGCCCAACATATTCGAGAAATACATGAAGAAGTAAGAAAGAGGATTACGGCCAATAACGAAGGTTATAAAGAGAATGCAGATACACGAAGGAGGTTTTCACAATTCAAGGAGGGCGATTTGGTTATGATTTGCCTCCGGCTAGAGAGGTTTCCTTCAGGTACCTATCAAAAACTTCATTCCAAGAAAGCAGGACCATTCCAAGTCTTGAAGCGGTTGGGCGAGAATGCTTATTTATTAGAACTCCCTCCAGAGCTGCGTATAAGCCTTATCTTTAATGTGGAAGATTTAGCCATCTACTTTGGCCACCATCATGATGATGAGAGTGGAGAGTTAGGCATCCGATTGCCTCCCATGCAAAGATCAAGTCAACAAGAGATCGAATATGCTCTTGAGGATCAAATTATCTCGACTCGACATGGTGGATACCAAAAGTTCTTTGTAAAGTGGAGAGGTAAACCGCTTTCAGAAAGCACATGGATTACGGCAACGAACTTCCAAAAGATTAACCCAGATCTTTACGAGATGTACCAATCCTCTACCTCGATAGAGCCGAGCTTTTTTAAGACGGGGGGAGTTGATGGGGATCAGTCCCGTAAAGTTTACAACAAGAGGAAAAAGAGTAATGAATACAATGTGGGCCCACTTGATGAAGATAAGCCCATAGGTCTCAAAGTATATTATCGTAGGCCCAAGAAAGCCCATGATTGACCATGAGGCTCACAAATAAGTCCAATGATTCTTCTAGAAAGTCTATATCCTTGTCGAAATTTTGTCATTAATCATTCTTCTAGAGAATCTTTGTTTAGATAAAAGAATATTCTAGAAAGTCTAGTCTAGAAGTCCAAGGGACTTCTTTAGAAAGTCCAAAAGTCTTATCTAGAAAGTCCAAGAGTCTTAGAAGGTCCTCGAAACTTTAAGACATTTAATGTCTTAGCATTTATGTAGAATGTTCTATAAATTCCTATAAATAGAGGATCCTATGGCAATGTAGAGACTCAGATTTGAATACAATTTGAAGCAAGTTTCTTTGTTAATGGTGAGACTCCATTATTCTCTTCTAGGTGAGACTCCTAGAAAGCCTTAGTGAGACTCTAAGGTACATCCTCCCTCTTCCTATTCTATTTCTTTTATTTTGTTTCTAGGAGAGACTCCTAGAAAGCTTTAGTGAGACTCTAAGGTACATCATCCCTCTTCTTATTCTATTACTTTGTCGTACACCAACTTAGATTTGAAGTGAATGAACAAGTTCTTCTTACTAATGTGATTCATTTTATTGGTGGTGTGATTCCATCCTTGGTTGTCTAAGTTGGTGAGATTCCAACCATAGGTCATTCATAGAAGTAGTGAGAGTGTGAGACTCTACTTCTCTTATCCCATTTCTCCTTATTTCACTTCTCTCTTTCTTTTTTATTAAAATTCAGCATCATTCTTCCTCTGTCCTACATCAAAGGCTTACGCCTCAAGGTGAAGCTTAAGGAAAACGCCTTAAGGCTCAACCATGAGGCTTGAATTCCATGAGGCTCATGCCTCAAAGTGTGAGACTCACATGAGGAACACGCCTCACGCCTTGAGGCTCGCTTTAAGTCTATGACGTACGCCTCATACACTAATTAAATTAGTGTTCTAGCCACATAAATGAGACTTAAATGTCAATTTTTTTATTTTTATTTTTAAATTTGTTATTTGTTTCAAGTTACAACTAATAACAAATTACATTTTATTTATTTCAGATAAGACATTGAAAATGATGATAATAATATTTGTTTCAACTAATGCTTAATTTATTATTTTTAACGTATTTAGGCTTTTAAAACCCTTTGGATCTAATTTTCTGAGTAGACATTGCAAAAATTGGAGCCATTGGCCTACAATGTAGTTCAGGACTTCTTTGCAATTTTTCACTAAAATTCTTAATCCACCACATTAATTGACGATTGAACATCATCTTCAATATGTATATGAACAAAAAAGTAAATTTAAATGTCAGCATTTGCTTGCCCTTATATTTATTAATATTTTGATAGCCTAATGATTTATATAGTAATTTCTATGTGTACGCCCACGCCCACACACAATGTACACGAATACAAATATATGTATGCACATCTCTCTATTTCTCTCTATATGTATATTGTATACATACATACCATGAATTTTTGTTAACTTTTTGAATCTTTTTGCAAATTTTCTTATATTTTATTTATTTGATAAAATAAGAGAGCATGGAGCTTTCTTGTGAGGCTTAAGCCTCACGCCTCGAAGCTTACGCTTCACGCATCTTGAGGTCATAACTCCTTGCCTCATGCCTCCACGTTTCAAAACATTGGCTGTAATTAAGTGGATTTATCACTAGAAATGCACACAATTGTGTGATTTTTGCATTTCTGAAAGTGTGGAGGTTGGAGATTGATCGACATTTACTGAAATTATCGATCACTTATTATTGGAAATCTACCACAAACTTGAATAATTAGCAGCCGACTGCCAATAATCAGTTATTGATCACTGGTAATTGGCATAGTTACCAAGTACAGGCACGGGTATAATACGGCAATGATCCGTTCGGGAAGTACGGGTATTATACTGCAAAAGTATGAGATAATTAAAAAATAATTAATAATTATAAATAAATAAAAATCATGATATTAACTAATAACAATCATTTAATGTGAAATATGCGTTTAACACGGTAAAAGAACGGCAAAAAATATGCGTTTAATACGTAATTCGTGTATTAAACGGGTATTAAACGGCGATACGGATATAACATGTAATACGGCAAAAGTACGGAGTTTTAAACGGCGACCCCCTCTAAAGTATTATACGAGTACTATACGGGTATAATACGGGTGTTTGGTAACTATGGTAATTGGAGGTTAACTACCAATATCTGGCAACCGTTATTCAATTATTGGCTGTCTACCACAAATTTGAATAATTAGAGGTCTACCGCTAATCATCAGTGATTGACTACTGGATATTCGCAATCCGAAATTCAGAATTGCCAATTTTTTCTGTGGTTGGGAATTCAAAATACTGTTTTACTTGCTCTCTCTCTATCTATATTTTATTCCAGTCTTCATTTTAAATGAGAAAGGAGTCATCTTACTTGACAAAAGGTCCAAAAGGGCCAAAGGTATCAAAGAGAAATGAGGGAAGGCGAATAAGTTTTGGGACACTCCTATAAATTATAATGGAGTATATAACTGAAACCATCAGATAAATATACAGTGACTTTCATAAAGAAAATATGGGCAAATTTTGAAAGTTTCTTGAGATTTGTTTTGCACGTATGTATGACATGCATTCTATGAAAATCTAGAGTTTGATATTCAAGGTACCATTTTGAAGTTTACGTAATTATGCTGTGCTTTATAAGTCTTCATTTTGAAAGCTGGTTACCATCCATTTTCAATGCATGCATTCTCCATGTACAGTTTCTTTGCCACATTTTTATTGTGTATCTTGTTTTATTTGACTTCACCACCTCATGCTCAAAGTTTGAATACATTGCAACCTTATGTAGCACTTTTTGCAATCGCTTCTTGTCCCTAAACATTTTTTCAAGCGATATTTCACGAGTATTTTGTAACACATCTGCAAAGCTTGAATAATATATTTTTACACGTGTTTTCAAATACAGTTGATGACGTGGGAAACAACAATTTTAATTCATCTATGTCTAGCTCAACATTTGTACCTCTAATCCCAAAAGTATTACTTGCTGCCAATTATCCCTCAGCTGGCTCGATTGCTGAAAAGCGAAAGTTGATGAAAAAGAATGACAGACCTACAAGAGATTAATAGCATTAAAGTAAAACGAGTAATAGTTAATCATGTAACTCACTAAGCAATAATTTCTATCATTCTTTTGTTTAATGGAGATAGGTGTGGAAACTTGGCAAGTTTGAACATGTACCATAGGTTCTCTCATTGGGATTAAGCTGTTGATTATGCCTTCCTCTTTAATATCATCAACATCAGCATCACCAAAACAATTGTCGCAACCATCATTTTCATTTCCGCCGTGAGCACTATAATCCTCACCATGACACTCAACATATCCTTGACCATGACCATCGCTAACACCCTGCCCAACTACATCATCTACCTCAACAAGTGTGTTGGACACAACGTACATATTCAATATTTCAATGTCTCCTTTGGAACATTGTTCATTAAATGAAACAATCTCAAGATTATTAACTTCAAAAATAGGCTAAAAACAGGCTCATGGACAAGCTCAATAATAGGGTTGACAACACTTCATGGATAGGCTCAATAATAAGCTTTGCAGTAGGCCCATGGATAGTCTCACTCTCACGTTTGCGACAAAACTGGATTGGAGAATTCTATTGGTGGGGGTACAGGGCAATAGAAATATAGTTGAGAAGTCCAGGGCCATTGTGGATTCATATCAAAACCTTGTAGCCATTTTGGGAAAAACCACTTAGTATAGTAGACAATACATATATATATATATCAAATCGCCTGCAAAAAGTTTACATGTATTTGCCTCAGTACTTTCTAGTTTCCACAACACAAGTACGCTGCTTTAACTGGTTGCACAAGTAACCAATAAAAGGAAATACATGTATAATTTTCTGTGCACAAATTTGTGTTCCAGCGATTACCATAACTTCTCATTTTTTTTTTGCTTTCTTTTACAGAGTAACATCGGCATGCTGAAATATTTATCCTAGCTTCAACTTAATAAGGTTTTTGATTCAAGAATTATTACAATTGTGTAGAAATTTTTCCTGCAGAAATGCGATAATAAGGTTGAGATTGTGTACACAGAGAAAATAAGTAGAGAAAAATAAAACATGCAATACACCATATTTAAGTGATTCATCACTTGAGTGACTTCGTCCGCGGGAGAAAACAATTTGAGAGCTTTCACTTTATGGAGACCACAAGTATAAAAGGTATCCTAAAGCTGACATTATTTTTATGTAAAGGATCTAGTAGGCCGGGTAGCTTCTGCTATCTTTTCATCCATTTGGATTTTTTACGCTCCTAATGTTTTGGGGCATCCGGTCTGAGCTCTCTTGCTTGGTGTCCAGTAAATCCATCCGCCAAACCAATATCTCCACTACGGTACACTAATCCATTTGATGTAACATCTATTCCCCTTCGAGCTGAAGAATTTCACATTTCAACTGAGCAATCCTCATTTGAAAAATAAGGAGTATTTTCAAAGAAAAGCTTATTCATGTGCTTGTGTTATCCCTAAATCCCCATCAACGTAAAAATCCTCAAAAACTACCCGTTCTGAACGTTTTCCTTATGTCGCAGCAACCAGCTAGGGGGAGGGCAACTATCTATGAATCCCACACAATACCAACCGACTAGCATGGCAAAAATACATTTCTAGTCCAACCCGTAAAAACCCCAATACAGAATTTTTTCCTAAATAAAAAACTGTGATTTTTACATAAAAATCTCTCTATCTCACTTTGGGAGTGCTCCTCCCCCCCTCCGATCCTCGGGTGGGGTGGGGGCTATTATAGAATCTCCCCCCCAGCCCCCCACCTATTATTTGTGGGGTCTTTTGGGCCATCATTGTTATCACTAGCGTCATAGGATGCGGGATAAAATTCGAGGCAAACAAAATAACAAAGTCAAGATTCTTTTCTTTTTTCTTTTTTGGTATAGAACCGTATATAAAACCCAAATTATAAGGACCTTAGATTATGTTGCAAGAAGTATCCTGGATTATTAATGGTATATTAGCTGGTGTTGATGCCGAGGCCTTAGTGCCTTACTATGTAGATATGCAACACCCCTTTGATGTAGCTAATTAGCTGCAACATATTGAGCTTAAATTTCCCTTAAGCTTATGTAGCTGAGTAAAAGGAAAATAGGATGACAATGACTTGTGTAAGTATTAAATTACCAGGCATGCATGAAGGAATTCTTAAATTGAAACGAAATGAGTTTTTGGCAGATGGGATTGGGGAAGACGTTGCAAGCTATCTCATTCTTGAGCTATTTGAAGGTTCGTCAGATGTCTCATGGGCCATTTTGTGAGTCAGAAGCTTTTATTTTGTTTTATTTAATATGCAAATTTACTTGAGAAGTATATGTCTCGTAACAATTTGGATGAATTGATTGTGATGATCATGTTAATTTCTATTTGCTTATCTTTATATTTTCCATCTGCAGTGGTATTATGTCCTTTAAGCGTGACGGATGGGTGGGTATCAGAGATGGCGAACTTCAGTCCAAATTTAAGGGTTCTTAGGTACGTTGGTGAGAAAGAACACCGACGCGGTCTACGCAGGACAGTATATGAGCATGTACAGAAGCATACCTTATCATCTGATGTATGTTGGATCTTCCCTTTTGACTCTTATTACTGATCAAATATGTGGAGGTGGACATGTTGGTAGCTGAATTTCATGTACATCAACTCTAAATATTTTGTTTCATCAAAGTGATTATTAGATGTTATTAGCTTAGCTTCTTGATAATGTACTATGGAATTTGATTGTAATTTATTTAAGTTAGTCCCTTTACGGCTATTGGTTGCTTAAGATGGGTATGATGTTTACAGATTCAATCAGCTTTACCTTTTGACGTGCTGTTGACAACATATGACATGGCATTGATGGATCAAGATTTTCTTTCTCAAATCCCATGGCATTATGCAGTAATTGATGAAGCTCAACGGTTAAAAAATCCTTCCAGTGTATGTTTAGAACCCATCAGCTACTTCTGATCAATTCATGAACTTTGATTTTCTGATATTATGCTCATTTTAGTGGTGATAACTTGTTGGCTGGTTAACAGAATTATCTATGAATTTGTACTTTATAACACTGTTGGAATCCTATTGGATGAAATGTGTAGTAGAGTGACATTTGTGACTTAGCAGGCTCTCTAAATGTGGTTCTCTCACGAAATCATTTACAGTTCTATAACCCATTGCACATACTAGAGCTTTGTAGAAGTTGAATTGACGAAGTTTTATTGGATCTATTTTTGAATGAAAACCCTTTTTTTGGGGTATAACTTACTCCAATAACATGGCAACTACTTGTGTTAGTTCCCAAGTAAGTTTTGTATTGGTCTGATCTTGAAAATTGCTTTGCATGGAAAACCAGGCTAAGTATGAATAGAGGAAAAAAAATGCTGAAGTTACTTTACTTGTTCCAGACTTTTAATAGTTAATATTTGCAGGTTTTGTACAATGTACTCAAAGAGCGTTTTGTCATACCAAGACGGTTATTGATGACAGGCACCCCTATCCAGAACAACCTTTCTGAACTCTGGGCTTTAATGCATTTTTGTTTGCCTTCAGTCTTTGGGAAATTAGAACAGTTTCTCTCCACTTTCAAAGAAGCTGGAGATCCTTCAGCAGGTTGTCTTCTTACCTGTCAGTGTTAGTAGCCTTTGTCTCCGTTCTAGAATTGGCTAGATACTCTTAGATTTTGAGAGGTGCCTATATGTTACTGTTATTCTTGATCTGATGGCTAAGTTCTTTTGTTTTTCCTTTCACAAAGTCTAAGTTGCAAGAATATATTAAGAGTCCTGCCCAGTGGCTCCACTCATCGTTTAAGTGCTACTGACCTATGTTCCTAAATTATTTACGTTGAACTTTACTTTAATTCTGATTAGATTGATGTTCACCTATCATAAAATGAAAAATGAGGAAAAAAGCACACTTTGTGATGGAAGACTAATTTGTTTCAATGTGCTTCTTTGCATTTCAAAGGTTTATGCTGTCATTTTCTGTATTTCCCATGGCACCAGTGCCATCAGTTCCATGGAACCAACGCCATTAATTTATAGCACTGAGACCACCAGTTTCATGGAACCTGGACCATCAGTTCCATGGCACCGACGCTATGAGTTTCCTTAGCATCGACACCATCAGTTTGTACCTTCTTTGCACTGGTATCGTTTCTTCGATGACACCGGGTCATCACTCTTTGCATCTGTGCTTGTTTGGGGTTAGGGAGTTGGAGTTTGGTGGGTACAAAAGAGTTTAGTTGACTTGGGTGGATGCCTTCTTAAAGGATTAATTCTTTAGGCTTTGCAACCTAGTCTTCATCCCTGACTTGTCAAAGCATCACCTTCGCTAGCTGAGGATTAAGAGCATGAGGGGAGGATTAGTATGATTAAGGTATCTTGGCCTGGTACCTTGATGTGGTACAATTGACAACCCAGGGTAGTTAGTCGTGGGAAAACAGTTTCTGGATCTCGGCCTATAATCAAGTGGCACATGTTTAGCAATTGCAGTAATGGGCAGTTATGAGAGACGCCCAATAAGGATACCTGCACCTTAGTTGGTTTCATTAAAAGAAGTCTTCACTGCTTAAGTTATGCTTTCATAGAAAACTCCATATACTTTTGTTTTGGTGAAAAACCAGGTTTGAAGCATCTTAATTGTGCTCATATTGTAGAAAAAGAATCAGAAGAGTTAGGAGAAGCCAAAGAGAAATAGTGAAGGGAAATTGAGGTATAGTTGTGTTAGTCAATTCACTGTTCCTTTTTCATCATCTTAAGAAATTGCAGAAGTGCTCCCATTTATAACTAATTAGGAATAAAGGTTCAAAAAGATAAAATTATATAATACACCCAAGCTACAAAGACTGTGAACACTTGCATTTACTCCGACGCAGCTGGTGCAGACTTACCAGAAAGAAAAGAAAACGGAAAAGAAAAATGCAGTTAGTCTATCAATAACTGATTTGTTAACAAATCAAGTGGAGACTTTCTTACTAACAGAATGCCAGGTTTCATGGAGTTTTAGTAGTTCCTCGATTTTTACCAAAAAAAGAAAAAGAAAAACTCGTCAATAGTATTCTGCTGTTCTGTAAGAAAATTCCTGTCTTCTCATGTGGGTCTGTCCTAATTGTGAGAGCCGCTTGCTCCAGAAGCTCCCTCGATGGTATCTCCACGGTGAGACCATGAAAGATGCCGCACCCCTCATGCATCAAATCTAGCCGCAAATCTTCATATCAAACGCCTTTCTTCAACCTCAAGACAGAGGTTGAATGGAAACACCCTTGAGAAATCCTTCCCACTGCAAATGAATGATTCACCATGGTCATCTCATCCATATCTGCCACTAAACCATTGTTTGGATCAATCCGATCCAACATCTCAAACCCAAAAACCAGCTCAAAATAACTCATTAGAATAAATCAAAAGTCCCATTTAAGCAATCTAATCGTTGATCTCATCCTTCTTCCTCTAATAGTAAGAATAAAAAAAATCTAGAGATTTTATAAAAATCTAGGGTTGTAAGATCTGCAAATGAAAGCTGTTGATAAGATTCCTATTGCTCTGCTGTTCTTCCTTCTTTCGGATATATTTTTCTTGCTTTTGGATGGTTTTTGTTTCAGCAAGAACAATTTGATGATCATACTCCGAGCTCTTTCGAGATGACATCCAACATGCACCCGTATTCATCATCTCCAACCTTGATAAAGTATCTGCAGCCCTTATCCCCTTCAGTGACGACCAACAATTTCAACCCCTCATACTTGGGGCTGTCAACAAAGCGAATTCGGACCGGATAGTGCTATATCTGTATCCGATTCGTTTAACATTATTGACTATCTGAATCCGCTCCGATATCTGGCGGATTGTAAAACAAGAAATTCGAATTCGATTATTTTAATCGAATTCAGATAATATCTGAATTCGTCCGATTACAGTGGTATTAGGATTTACAGATAAGAAAATTCCACAGAAAATATAAAAAAAATTACAGGATACAAGGGAATGACACGGAAAAGGAAAATCATAAAAATATACAGAAATTTCAAAGAAAAAAATAGATGGAAATAATTTTAGGGTTTAGAAAATATAAAGAAATTTTAAAAAAAGAAAAAGAAAAAAAAATAGATGGAGATCAAAGCTTATCTCTCTTAGATATGATGAACGATTTGAGATGAATTTTTGAAGAGAAACCTTTGACGGCATAGATTAGGGTTTTAAGCAGTTGTGAAAGATGCCATGAGCCCTGATACTGCTGTGAGCACATGATGGCGATGATTCCGTGACCGCATGATGTCAAGAGCACATGATGCCAGTGATGCCGTGAGCCATGAACAAGATGATGTCTATTATACTGTGAGCCACGATATTGATGATGCCATGAGCCATTAAGAAGATGATGCCGTGAGTCATGAAGAACAAGATGAAGACGAGAAGGTGAGGATGAGAAGGTGAAAACAACACGATGAACAATTAGGGCTTTTGATTTGAGAAGGGATAAAAGTTCTTTATATTGTTTATTAAGTTACATATTTGCCCTCCACACTCTAGAATATTACACTATTATTAGTAAAAACTTATAAACTTAACAAGGGTATGGTTGTCTTTGCTGGTCGGATAGTTACGGTATCGGATACAACATTATCCGTATCTGATTTGATTATAAAAGGATACAATAAATGGTTACCGAATTCGGTCCGTCGGATATAGTAAACGGATAATATCTGCTTAAACGGATACAGAGCAGATACATATATTTTACCAGATTGTTGACAGCCCTACTTGTACTTGCCTTGACAGGGACACCTTGTCTTACAATTGTTGTTCTGAAATGTATAAAATACCTGTAAACACTATCCCAAGAACCTGTAGGGATAGTTGATAGCCCTACTTATACTTGCCTCGACAGGAACAACTCGTCTTACAATTTTTGTTTTGAAATGTATAAAATACCTGTAAACGCTATCCCAAAAACCTGCAATCTGCAAATTGTATAAAGTATCTCAATTATCAGGCACTTTTCTACGAGCAATAACCTACCCAGTGTAGTCAAGGCGATTAGGCCTGGCTAGGCGAGGCGCTGCTTAGGCGATAAAAAGAATTAAATTATATTTATATATATTAAATATATTTATATGTAATATTAATATATACACATTATATAAATAATAGATACATAATTAGTTTGAAGTTTTTTAACTTTTAAGGTGATTTTGAGTGTGACTTTGGATGTTGCTTTTTAAGTTTAAATGCACCACATATATGTAAGATAGTGTTTTTAGACTTTAAAAGAGAGTTTTAAAATAAGGTTTAAGAATTTAAATGATGGTTTTAAAATAGAGTTTAAAATGAGAAATGTTTAACTTAATGCCGCCGCATTCCACTGTAGAGGAATGTGCGGTTCTCATTGGTCTATGTCCCCCTTTTTAACACCCATCAGTTACGGTTAAGATTCATTCACCCCTAGGGTTAAGCAATCTGATCTTAGTTTTTGAAAACAAAATATATTAACCTTAATTTTCTTAAGCTTAACCATAGTCAAAGGGGTATTAAAAGGGATACGTGGACACAACATTTGACTACATAGTCAAATGCGTGGTGGGCTAATAACTACCCCATTTAAAATATAGTTTAAAAGTGGTTTTAAAAGTAGGATTTTAAAGGAGGGTTGAAAAGAGGGGTTTAAAATATGTTTTTAGAAAAAAAAATTGTATGGACTGCCTAGGCGTCGCCTAGGTGACAAACAGTGAATTTCACCCGCCTAGAGGGGTGCCTAGGCGGTTCAGGCCCAAAAACACCTAGGTGACGCCTTGACTACACTGAACCTACCCAATAAAACATACAAAAACTCCAATGACATTTGTGATTTGAGGCACGTACAAAGTTGCTCTCTTTAAAATGATTTGTGTCCCGACTGAAGATTCACAAGGTATTGATGTGATGCCTCTAGGATACAACAAGCTCACAAAATCTGAACGCTAACTGTCAGCGTGCACAACTTATAGTTGCACACCCAACTCTGGTTGCTTACCTAACAAACTCTTAAAATAATAAGATCTCAAAAGTAGGAATAACGAATAATAGAGAAATCATATTATGTTCTTCTCTTTTATAAAAAGGGAAGATACACTGAATAGATAGAAATCTAATTAGCCTAATGGGATTCTTTCTTTTAGTATTTCTGGGATCAGGTCTTATATTAGGAGGTCTAGGAGTGGTATTACTTACCAATCCAATTTATTCTGCCTTTTCATTAGGATTGGTTCTTGTTTGTATATTCTTATTCTATATTCCATCGAACTCCCATTTTGTAGAAAATAGTCACATTAGTGACTAATTAGTGTGCCTCATTAAAGACACCCAAGAAAGAAACGGTCTCCTACTACCTAATGCCACAAAACGAATGCTAACCTGGTTGGTATTCTTGAAGTTGGATCGCCACAGTAGGTTAAAAAAAAAAATCGTGGCCTGGGTGGTTGGTGAGTGCCGAAGCCATCAGTTTTGGTGGATAAAGATAAAGACAGACATTTAAAAAAAAATATTTATCTTCTTTGTTCATATCTTGACGTTGAAGAAAAGATGAGGTTCTTGAATTTTTTATGGTGTTGGGCTCATACACTAATTAATTGTATGAGCTTACATTTGGTGTGATGTACTTGTGCTGTTGTGTAAGTCAAAAAGCTTTTGAGTATTGGAGCCAAACATGAGCCAATTCAGCCAAACCAAGCCAACAATCACCTCTCAAAAACAATATATGTTTGAATTTAATTTTAAATCAGCTATGGTGTAAAGCGCATGCAAAAGTAATGTGTATTTACCCCACATTTTCTGCAATATTGAAGTCGATATAACTCCGGTTTTCAACTCGTCTGAACCGGCGTGCTCTTGGAGATGTAGAGAACACAGTAGAGGATGAGTTGCGGTTCAGAAAATCAGGAGTTACACACACGCAATGGTAACACTGCAAATGAACGGTCAGATTTCTGAAACCCAAATTTTTATATAATTTGTTGGTTACTTATGAAATTACATGCTATGTTTTATAGTCATATATGATTCTATGACTAGATAAAGTACACTAGTTATAAAGGGTGGACACAAGCAAGAGAATAAAACTGACTCTATATGAAATATGGAGAGACAGTAAACTTACTTTAAATTGTGTTGTTTAGAGGTTGGGATTAATTTCCTTTTAATGAGATCTATAGCTCTTTTGTGTGGGATAGTCACATAGATATCCTTTATAGACTCACCTATATAAGTGTGGAAGTGGGGCTGCTTTTTATAGAAATTGACTACTTTTATAGAACACTTATTAAACCCGGATAAAAGCACATGACCGTAAAGTGCTGACTTATACACCTGAAGATTGTTAGATTCACTGTGTATAGAGTATAAGGCTCATCAACAAAAGAACTCAAATTTGCAAGACTTCTAGTCATTGAGCATCTGGTGAAAACTATATTCTCGACTATGCAAAGGATCAAGTTTACATGACACCTTTGTTTATGCATTGAATATAGTATCTTACCTAGTTTTGTTGTTCGCTAAATTTATTTCTTTTGAATCAAGTGGGCGATTGTTGTAATTTTGGGTGATTCAAAACTCGTAAAATCAAGGAATAAAAATATTTACTATTAGTCTTGTTGGCATTAGGTAGTGGGACACCGTTTCTTTCTTTGGCCTCTTTAGTGAGGCACACTAATTAGTCACTAATGTGATTGTTTTGGAATCCCAAAAGGCTAATTAGATTTCTATATATTCTGTGTATCTCCCTTTTTTTATAAAAGAGAAGGAGAAATTATGATTTTTCTATTATTAGTTTTTCTTGCTTTTGAGATCTTGTTATTCTGTGAGTTTGTTGGGTAAGCAACTAGAGTTGGGTGTGCAATTGTAAGCTGTGCACGCTTATAGTCAGGGTTCGGATTTTGTGTGCTTGTTTTATACTGAAGGCGTCGCATCAAATACCCAGTGCATCTTCAGTGGGTGTGCAAATCATCTTAAAGAGAGCGACTTTATGCGCAATCAAATCACAAATGCCGATGGAGTTTCTGAATGTCTTATTGTGCAAGTTATTGCTCGCAGAAAGGTTCTTGGGATACTTGATACAAATTGCAGATTTTTGGGATAATAACATATCCACCATCTATAATCTCTCTTAATGTGCTTGCAAAGGATGATGAAATTTAGGAAAGTCGATTAACTGGCTTTGGTCATGTGAAACAAGGACCATTAACAGCACATGGGAGAAGGAACACTCTGGTGCAGGTTAAAGGCTCTAAAACAAAGAAGAAAAGGGCAGAATGCATGTGCCGATTGAGTTAGTATGGAAATCTTTGGAAACAGACACTTAAACTGAAGTTATGCCCTAGATAGAATGGAATGGACGAATAGGATTAGTGTACTCGACCCCAATTCTCGGACTTCTGCACTTCAACGTGTAACTGCACTATCACTAGGACTATTATTCACCTGTTACTGTAATTCTTCTACTGTGGGAAATTTTTGCTTTAGCTTTATCGCTTAATGACATTGTAATTGTTACCTTACCGTTGGTCTTTTGAGTCAGAAGAAAGAAATATTGTATCATGTCACAAATTTACTTTTTCCCTGTTTTCTGCAAACTCATTTTATATGATTATTATTTTCTTTTTTCTTGGATTCTTTAACTTGCTGATATCTCAGTGGATGTTTGCGAGTCAGTTTTGCTCTTTCCTCATTATACCATCTCTTCTTAAGCAATGGAAATTCACCTTTATGAGCGAATGAAACATCATCCTGAAAACAATCACGGGTCTTATCTTAACAGGTCATGATGCAGCTAAAGTTAAGGAACAATTCAAAATTTTAAAATATATATTGGGAGCATTTATGCTTCGGAGGACAAAATCCATGCTTATAGAGTGTGGAACTCTTGTGCTGCCACCTCTTACCGAGATTACTGTGTTAGATTCTCCACTCTGGTTTTTAAATTCTAAAATCATTATTATGTTTAAGCCTTGCTCTTAAGCTTTTCTTGCTGTCAACTTTTGGAAAAACTTATTAAGCCTATTTACAGGGAATAATGTTTACAAAATTTTCTCTTTTATAGGATGGCACCACTTGTAATCCTGCAAAAGAAGGTCATTGTATCAATATTGAGGAGGGAGCTTCCTAAACTTCTTGCATCCTCTTCCGGAGCTTCTAACCACCAATCATTACAGAATATTGTAATGTGGATTTCTTAATTCTTCATCATGAGCATCCAAGTTTGACAATTTTTCCACATATTCTGTGCTATTGCCAACTGAAGACTGTGTCATTACTTTTGTTGAAGTTCACTTGGTTGAATTGATTAAAACAGATCTATACAAGTGTGCAAGCTGAACAGAATGAAGAAGAAAATAGAAAAAAAAGAATGAAGAGATAATGAGAGATCCACACAACATATAACTCAGAACCTCCGAGCCTCTGCACAGTACCTGTTACCCAAGGGAATAGAAAAAACGCAAGTGCAATATATTAAAAAGCAAATCACACTTATTTCATTAATAACTGAAAGCCCATCACATATGATGTGTCCACCTCTATTTATAAACTATCTAACTTAATTCCTGCTATGATTTACACTCAACGAACACTCAGTCAATTACAATTAAAAGTAAGAGACTTGTAAACTTACATGATCTCACTAAAACTCTTCGTTAATTTCTAGAACATCCTACACCTTCCTAAAATAGTAAAGAATAAAACTACTATAGATAGTAAAATCATGATTTACTGCAAGTATTTATAATAAAAAAATCCATTAATTTGCTAAAAATAATGGTTTTCATTTTTTATATTTTCCCCTAAAATTAAACCTATGTGCTGTCCATAATCCTTTTCCTCTTTACACATCTGGCATATGATTTTCTCTTGTCTTTAGGTGAGTACTATAGTGCTTTGCACATATATGGAGTCTCGATGCATTTAAATTACTCCTTAATTGATTGTGTTCCATATTGATCGAGATAATCGTCGACAAGAGCAGATGAAGATGAAAGAAAGAAGTTCACAGCTTTCAATATTCTTGCACATTTAGATTTGAGTTAAGAAGAACATCTATCGAGTTTCCAAATGTTGTTGGGTGATTTAGCTTGCTTTATATGACTTGTTCATCAATTTGTGACTGAGGATTTTCTTGGTTACATGTTAGCATAATAACTTATCTGATCCAAAGATCAACAAGGGCATTGCGGAGCATTAATCTTCACGTAACTCTAAAAAGAAAATTTTCCAACATTCTCATTTTGGTGATTGTTAGAGAGGTTAAAAGTGGTTGTGGTGTCATATATATTGAAGCGCTTAAGCTACTCCCCACCGTCATAATTTTGGAACTTTGTCATGGGATTTGCTTTATTAGTCAACCTTTATTAATTTTACAAGAGTTAATTTAATAGTATTTTGGTTCTGTTTTGCTTGTAGCTGTTACCAAGAGTGACATTTTTCAGGTAGTACAGCTGCGAAAAGCGTGTAGCCATCCTTATCTCTTCCCTGGTATTGAGCCTGAACCCTATGAAGAGGGTGAACACCTGGTTCAGGTACCCCTGCCATCTGATGTCGATTTAGTCTACTTTAAGTTTTTAACAAGATTATCTGGAGATGGGTTCTGAACCCAGGCATGTGTTGTTCAATCTCATAGATAACTACCAAAACACGAAAGTAAGAGGGAAACAAAATGAATAGTAAACTGAAGTAGACAAGCTTCACTTAGTTAAGACTCTTTTTGTATTAGAATGGGTGGAACTGATGTGCTGCTGCTGCATCTCATTGAGACCTTTGAATTTCTAGATTTGCCATGTTCTCTTTAATATTTCTTGTAAAACAAATCTAATATTCTTCTCTTTTTTGTATGTCATATCTATCAGGCTAGTGGTAAACTTATTATATTGGACCAACTACTTCAGAAGCTACACACTGCTGGACACCGTGTTCTGCTATTTGCTCAGATGACTCATACACTCGACATACTTCAGGTTTGTTTGTTTGTTGGTTTCTAAACAAATTGCAATGAAACCAGTAATTCTTAATTACATCTTGACCGTGCTAACATTTGTACTACGTGTTCTTCTTAATATAGGATTTTCTGGAGTTACGGAAGTATACCTATGAACGTCTTGATGGATCAGTTCGGGCTGAGGAGCGCTTTGCTGCAATAAGAAGTTTCAGCCAGCGACCACTTAAAGGAAGTTTGAATTCCCAAGCTGATCAACAATCTGCATTTGTCTTTTTGATTTCAACAAGAGCAGGGGGAGTTGGCCTGAATCTCATTGCTGCTGATACCGTGAGTTCATCGAAATCCTTTCATCGACTATTTCCTTGATATTCCAACTTGAATGGCAGCCATTATTTAGTGTCATTTAGCACGTAGTAGGTCGTTACATGGAATTTAGAAATATTTGTCTGCATAATTTCAGGGAAAAACTGGTCTTGGTCTGTTTTAGTCCTTATGCTGTCAAAATCTAATGTACCTTCTTACATGTTCTGAGATTTTTCAGGATATGACATAGGTGGGAAATGTAAAATAAACAGAAAAATGGGTTCTGAGGCAAGAAACCATTTCTCTTGTAGAAGGAAGAGTGTGATCGATTCTTAGTAGAACTAATGAGTTTATGCTTGGAGTATATTGTGTTGGAAATGAATATTGATTTATAGGAAACAACAGCATTTGGTGCATGCCCATTTTAGGGAGAACTTTTACACAACACTAATTACTTCTTCTTAGCCATTAAATTGTGTTGCTATTTCTATAGGGCTATCTAGAAATGTAAGTAATGAAAGGGTACTTTGCAAGATTTATATGGAAGGCAATTTATGATCTGAAGGGAGCTGGGTTTTTTAGGTTCTTTTTTATTTTCAACCTTGTTCTCTATGGTTTGTAGTGGTGGTCGTTATGGAGTTTCAATAAGCAATGTTTGGTTAGTCCAGCCATAGTGCCATGTGCATGTTTTTAGTTAGTGAAAATAAATGTTGGTTTGCATTTTTTATTAAGTGCTTCTGATCTTAGCAAATAATTTGTCACCAGATGTTTAAGAAAATTGATTTTGCTAGGAAAGAGGCAATTGAAAATAGGTGGCATCAAGTTCCTTGTATTTGCCATAACAATATTTGATTAAGGATCACGTCTTGTTTGCTGGATTTATAAGAGTCGTATAACAATTAGAGAGTTTTCATGTTAAACTTTTTTGGGCTAGTTTTTCTCCAATATAAAATCACATTTGATTAAATATTTTGTTCCACTATGCATGCATCCCTATGTTGTGCATGGGGAACCCTATTTATCTTTTCACCACTTACTGATTTTATTTTAAAATTATAGGTTATATTTTATGAGCAAGATTGGAATCCCCAGGTGGACAAGCAGGCTCTGCAGCGCGCACACCGTATTGGTCAGATGAACCACGTGTTATCTATAAACTTAGTAACAGGACGCTCGGTGGAGGAGGTGAGACATAACTCTGGATTCACTTTGGGGAGAAAGCAAATGTTTGAGTTGAAAGTTGTTTTATTTATTTTTGGGATTCGGTAACATATGCATAGGTAATCATGCGGAGAGCAGAGAGGAAGTTGCAGCTCAGCCATAATGTGGTTGGAGAGGGTGATATGGACTGGGAAGGGAAAGAAATGAGAGCTGAAGCTGGTGAATTGCAATCCGTCATCTTTGGGTTACAAATGCTGGATCCTGCAGAAATAACTTGTGAGAATTCCAGTGAAGTGAATATGTCAGAATTGAATGTTATGGCTGAAAAGGTAATTGAGACGCGCCATGAACCATCGGACAAGGATGATAGGAAGTTTGAGATCAGTCAAATGGATCTAGTGAAGGGTGGTGATCTTTCGATTAAAAGTTCTGCTTGTTTCAATATAGATCCAGGGCTTGATGAGGCTTCATATTTGTCATGGGTTGAAAAGTTCAAAGAGGCATCACTATCAAATGATAATTCCACTCCAGAATTGGGAACTCAAAGAAACTTTACTGAAGAAAAGCATATAAAACTTGAAGCCGCGAGGAAGAAGGCTGAAGAAAAGAAGTTATCGAAGTGGGAAGCTCTTGGTTACCAATCATTAGCTGTCAAAGACCCCACCAACCCCATGAATGGTGACTTGATGATGGACTCGGGTTCCGTTCAATTTGTCTATGGAGATTGTACACATCCATCAAAAGTTTGCCCATCTGTGCCTACCATAATATTTAGGTAACTTTTTTTTATTTTTATTCAGGAAAGACACATCCGCCTGAGCTGGTTTTCTTTGTGCTTATAATTCAAGTGATTATGGAGGATAATAGGTAGCTTGTTTTGAACTGACCCATTTTCTGTTTTTCCCTTTCTTGGTGCATCGCCTACAGCTTGTTATTTGTTCATCGGCTAAGCAATGCCTAGGCAGCACCACGCATAGAGAACCACCCAATTGCCTAGGCACTGCCTGGTCACTTTGACTACACTGGGTGACTTTTATTTTTCCCTTTCCCACTATAAAGAGCATGACATCAGGGAACGAGTAAGGATCTATCTGTTTATCAATTCATAATACCACTATTTTGGTGATACGGATTACGGACCATATGGTTGCTTATTCCAGCAAAAGGTTCATAAGATTTCATGGTATATCAGAACCTGTTTAGAATCAAAATTATCTGGAGCATTGTAAATATTCAGGTTCATACATTAATAAATATGTAGACCCATTCTCACTACACAGTACACACTATTGCATTATGACAAGGGTTTTAAAAGGCGTGTTAGGCTTACGCCTCGGGGCGTCGCATTAATAATAAATGTGTAGACCCATTCTCACTACATACTATCACACTATAAGATATTGAAATTTCGATCCTGATCTAGCTCGAACTGACACTCTGTGCTTAACAAGTAAGGTACTATCTTGCTTTGAGATTGATATAATGTTACTATTTGTTAAGGGTGGCATTCCTTGACCAGGCCTATCAACCCGCTTGATCCCCCCCCTTTCCGAGGTTAGGGTTGGTATACTTCAACTTGATTAATAGTTGATCGCCAAATCATCTTGAACAAATCCAGAGAAATTTCATTTGGAATGAAAGGATTGACACAAAAAATTATCACTTGGTGGACTGGAAGTCCGTCTGTCGTTCGGTTCAAGATGGGGGTTTGAATATGAGACCTCTTGTGGAAGCTAACGAAGCCCTTATGGGTAAATGGTCATGGAGAATCGGGGTCTGAGAGAGAGATCTTATGGCGCAAAGGGATCGCGTCCAAGTATGGGTCAGCCTCGGGATGGGACCCTAGGCTTGTGGTTTGGGCCTCTAGAGGGTCGGGCCGGAGTTTGCGAAGCACATAGCTTTTAAGGTGGGGTGTGGGAACGAGGTTAGATTTTGGGATGATAGATGTTGTAGTTGTGACAAACTTAGATGAGGGTTCAGCTCCTTGTGGAACTTAGTGGTAGATAGAAACGCCTTGGTTGAGTCACATTTAGACACCTTGGTTGAGTCATATTTAGACATCTCGATTAGTTCGTCAGTGTGGTGCCTTACGTTTCAGCGAAACCTGCAGGATTGGAGGTGGAGAGCGTTGCTATCTGGGACTCCTTAGCTCTATATTAACTTACCTGTTGCTCGGAGACGTGAGGCTATGGTCTGCTGATCCAAAGGGGATCTTCTCCAGGAGACCCTTTCCACATGTGTTGAACACTAATCATGGTCCTTTTCCCCCCCATAAGGTTGTGTGGAATTTTGTCATTCTGTCCAAAGTATCTTTCTTCTTGTAGTCAACAGCAGGCTGGAGGATGGCTAATGGCTGTTTCTTGTGCCTCAATGAAGAGGAATAAGTGGATCACTTACTATTGCACGACCCATATATTTTTGAAGTTTGGGCCTTCTTCCTATCAAGGTTGGGGATTAGCTGGGTCTCTCTCGTACCTTCTAGGGCTTCTGCTGGTGCTTGACAAAGGGAGAGGGGTCCCTCCAGATATGGGTGTAAACGGATGCCGATATTATTTGTATCCGAATCTGTTTACTCGGATAATTATCCGAACAGGTATTCGGCGGAGGGAATTTAAATAATAATTTTACTATCTGTTTATAATCTCATATATGAATTTGAATATTGATATATCCGATTCGATAAATATCCGATCGACTATATAATATATTATTTTATGTACAAATAATATATAATAAGTTTATAAAACTAAAATATTCTTATAAGTATGTACTTTTTACATAATTTAATACATTAAATTGTTATTTTTAATATAGCTAAGAAAAAAATATTAATTCACTATTTTTTAAAATAAAATTATATTTTCTTTTTTTTAGATATTAATTTATCTTTTTTAAAAAGTAACCGAATAATTCAAATATTATCCGAATTTGAATAATTTAATCGGAGTTGGATACAAATATCATATTCCACTATGCATCGAATATTTATTCGAATTCAGATAGTCAGATATGTAATCGAATACGGAGTCGGATATACCACTATCTACCCTGAATTCACTCTATTTATATCTCTACCTCCAGATATTTGGTTATTTCTTCTAGGGGTACAAGCTTGGTCAATCTGGAAAGAACGTAACCGCAAAGTATTTGATGGGATTTTATCATCCAAGGTTCACTTTTGTGGGAGAGCGCATAAGCTTCTCTTTTGGCTATCGACTAAAGAAAGGCAATACAATTAGAGTGAAGTTACACAAGCATTGGGCAACAGGATTTGATTGCAGCAATTGAGTAGTGAGGGGCTTGGCTTGGCTCATTTTCGTTTGCGCACTTCTTTAAGATCTAGGGTTTGTTATGCTGTGTTTTTTTATCTAGCTGTGTTGGTTCACCCTCTTTGTGAACTCGACTTGTATCACCTTCTTTGCCATATGATCTCTACTTACCGATAAAAAGAAATAGTTGGGTCAACTCAGTTGAGCATATGTTCACTAAGTCGACATTAATCCAAATTGATCCTGATTTAACCCAACCCAATCCACCCCCACCCCCACCCCCACCCCCACCCCCACTTTTGAGATTTCCTTTTTTTCCTCGTCCCTCATAAGGTCAATTTTAAAATGTTTGATTATCTTCTTCTTCTTCTTCTTCTTCTTCTTCTTATTATTATTATTATTATTATTAGCATCATTATAATTATTACTGTTATTGGTATTATGTAGACAAGTTGTTTAATGTGGCCACAAGTGATGAAATATTGTTAACTATTTGATCAGATACAATTTAAGTTTGCTATCTTCTTCTCTTTTGGAGGGACAGAGAGGGTTTTAACACCTCTATTCAATTTCTTGTTTGGATTTCAATGCCAAAATGTTTATGGTCATCCTTTTTATAGTAATCTTCTGACAAGTAATTTCCCTTTTATTTATTTAATTTGATAAAAACTTGTTTGTAATCACATTAGGGTCTGAAATTGTTGTGATTGTCTTAGAATTTGTAACACCATGATTTGGAACTTCAGAGCTATTTCTCAATCTGTTAAGTAAATGCAGAGCTCAAATTTCTAGATGATGATTGACAAATTGCTGATGATTGATCTTCTTATATTGTTCTAAGTATGTACATATGCATGTATGTATTCCTTTTCTGTAACCCAGTGAATATGGTTTGTAGGTTTGATTCATGTGTTTCTTTGGCAGTTGTGTTGATAACTCTGGAAATTGGGGGCATGGTGGAATGTTCGACGCACTAGAGAAACTTTCAGCAAGTATCCCCGATGCTTATCAACGAGCTTCTGAGTTTGGGGATCTTTGTCTGGGTGATCTCCACTTTATAAAAATCACTGGTCAGCTCTTGTATCATATTGTTTTTGCATTTTGGGTTGTTGATGCTCTAGAAATGCATCAACCGACAACCATATCATATGTTCAATATGATTGTATAAATTAAAAAAGCATATATAATAATATGATCTGCTCTGTTCAAAAATTTCCTACAAGTTAATTTGTTGTAGCTATCTGTCTCTGAAGTCTGACGTATTTATCATTTACTACGCAACATGTTCGACACAATATCATTATTGCAAGTTTAATACCTATCATCTTCTTCATCCTAAGCATTGTCCCAACTATTTGAGAGTTCTATGCTAATCCTATTTTGCCACTAGATTCTATCTAGGGGGCATATCTTCATTTTTTGCATAAACTATCATATCAATTTCATTCCCTTAAACCATGTCCATTTTGGTCGTTCCTTCTATTTTCAATAAATCAAAATTCATTTAAAGGATTCAGCAAAGTTTTTAGATCGGCAGCCAACTTGAAGCAGCCCTCCTTCGTCTGAGGTTGGGACCAGTAATGAAAATACTGGACAAGTACTTATCAAAGTACATACCATAGTGGACAGCGTGTCTAGTAACTTCTTGATGTTTGGGTGTGTTTGCTGCACTGGGAATGCCTTGACAATTAGATGGACCAAGTTTGTTCTGTGCATGATGAAGAATAAGATCTTGCATATCAAGTTAAAGAACCATTGTAAACATGGTAGGGCAACATATGCCTAGTGAAGATGTTGGAATATTCATGTTAGTGCTTTAACTATATTTCTGTTATGTCCATTGCTTATATGCAGAAAATAACTGAAGATACAACACCTTACTTACAGTGCTTGTACTTATTGACTTGAACTTATTTCTCGCTCGATGAAATTTTAGATGCCTTGTTGGATAAACCAGGAAAAAAATGACTGTTATGTTGTTCTATAAGAGGATTGTTTCTGCTATTAATTGACTGTCTTTATGGTCTCCTGACTGGTACCTTAGATGTCATCTTCCCTTATTTTTCGGCTATCAGAACTCCATATGATTAGTATCTGTCCGAACATCTGTTTTGTTTTTTGTTTTTTGAGTCATCGTTAAATTTGTTTGTTACTTTGCAGAGGACCTTGATGGTGAGAGTATGAACACGAATACTCCTCAGTGGGTGGCTTTGGCTGTTGTACAATCATATAACCCTAGGCGTAAAGTCCCTCGCAGCAATATCTCAGTTCCTGACTTGGAAAGATGTTTATCAAAGGCATCTTTCTCAGCTGCTCAGAATTCTGGTACTTTACTTTCTGATGCTGTTAGGAGTGTCCACACTTCTCCCACTAATTTGGTTGTTTATGAAGTCCTTTTATTTTGATGTCATCCTATTGATATATCTAAGATGTAAATCTTGAACATGTCATTTTGTCAGGTTAATATGGCTAATATATTCCATATTAGATTCTCACGAATTCTTCGCTTTTGTTTGTGTGTGTAATGAGGAGCCCCATTATTCACATTATTTTAAGTGCCAAAATTGTGTATTAGATTTTATCTCCCTATATATATATATATAATTTTTTTTTTGGACACGGGGGGTATCCGGGCCTCTTAGAGCACCCGACTAATCCCTTGGGCACGGGCAGAGTCCTCTCTCCACATGCACCAAGAAAATCGGGATAAATCCGGAGGGTGGCCAACGAGGGGAGGGAATCGAACTCAGAACCTCCTCTTCCTGAGGCGTGGTCCTGGCCATCAGCCCAACCCCTCGTTGGTTCCCTATACGTTATATCAATTTAAGAATTGCGGATAGTCTTTTGCATGTCTGTGTTGATACATAAATTAGTTAAAATAGTCATAATGGGCACATCACCCTATTCATGCTTAACTGATTTTATTCTTTGGGGACCTCTACATCTAAATCACTGGAATGTGGGATCATTGTGAAAGCAGTATCTAATAAAGTTAATGGCTTTCTTAGTTTTAGTTCGTAATATACTTGTGCAACCATCTAATGCATTTCCTTCTGATTTTTTTTCGAAAGCTTCAATCCATATGCCACGAATTGGGTACCAAGACGGATCAGAACGCTCAGAATGGTACACGGTTGAACGTCTTCTACGAAAATACGCATCTATATACGGCATAAATATTTTTGTGTAAGCCTCTCTCTCTCTCTCTCTCTCTCTATGCATATGCATATGTATCTTATTTACTAAGTGAAATTTCTGCAGGTATTATTACCGACGCTCGTCTTGAGGCCGAAAAGAATGGTTACATGTCTACAACATGCATGATGTTCTCACAGATAAAAAAGAGGGCGAAAGACTGATGTATCTCTACCTTCTGTGTATAGTAGTAAAATTGCATTGCTTTGAGTTTCAGTGTACATTTTCTTCTAGACTTTATCCATGCAATAAAGATAAACATTGTGTCCTGGATAATACACCATACATGTGCCCTACCTTTCAATTGATCTAACTGTTCTATTGGTGGGGTTCCTTTCTGATGGCCAATAACCTAAAAAGCATATTGATCAGTGATGTTAGCTGATCTGTTAAAAGGGAAGGAAGTTGGACTAAAATAAGGTTTAACAGTCAGGAAGGAGCCTGATTTCCTGGATGATCAGATTATTTGTTTATTTCTGGGGTTACAGCTCACCATAATCAATTTATAATGGTCTGGATGGATGATTAGTTGGGCATGTTCATGGTATAGCATGCTAACAACTCTTTCTTGACGGGGACAACCTTTTTTTGGGCTTAAATAAGGGTTAGTTTGTATACTTGATTAGTGGTTAGAGTGTTTGGCAATTCTAAGAGGTGGACATATCAACCGTAAAGTCCTCAATCAGCACCTGTTATGCTATTGGGAAGTGGTCATGGACTTTAGGGCTTTGATACCGGTCACCTCAAATGAATGGATTTTTGGTATGGGGCCGGGATGGATGATTTGTTGGGCATGTTCATGGTATAGCATGCTAACAACTCTTTCTTGACAGAAACTTTTTTTTTTTTTTCCTTCTATCTCTTAAATACGGTTAGGTTACAATCTCGGTTATGGGTTAGAGCGCTTGACAATTCTAAGCGGTAGGCAAATCAAATCAATCGCCGCATTTCATGAGAGAGAATTTCTGATCAGCCTAAAATAAAAGATCGAGAGGCCTAGGGCTAGAGTGACCAAAATAAGATTGGTTGAAGAGGTCATCCTATTTGAGTAGGGTATTGATGCATTACCTTTTAACCAGTGTTTTTTTAGTCTCACTCGAATTTTCACACTTCTAGTTCTGGCAACCCAAAGATCTCCAGACCATAATAAAGTAGGCATATCACATTGTTCATTCCAGTCTTTGCTTGAACCCAAACTCTCTCCTCCAACAAGAAGCTTACATTAAAATAACACCCATATGGAAAAGTTCTTTTAGAGTCTTGCATCATACCATATGTGAGTCATCCTCTTTCTGAGCTCGTCGAAAAATGAATGGTGCTACTAGCCACTATATTGATCACATTCGTGTACCAACTAGGCGTCTGCGGCCTGCCCACACAACAGGGAAGGCAACGGTATTCGCCGTAGGTAGGGCATTCCCTAGCCAATTCATCACTTGGGAGTGCTTGGCTGAGGGCAGGTCCAACCTATTCAAAAATCACAAAAAATCAGGCCCAAGTCCAGTCCATTGACACCCCTACTCAGCAGTGCTTGGTTGAGGGCTACTTCCAGTTCCAGGACATGAAATGCAAACTTGTAAAGTGTCTTGTGAAGGAGAAGTTGGAGCCCCTGTGGACGTGACATTCGCTATTATTGATGGCCGACCTTAGCATTGTTAACAAATGACTTTTATTTTTATTACATTTAGAATGACATAGGATCCCTTTGGTAGACAGATTTAATAGTCTATGGCAAAAATATCTATAAGACATAGATTTGTAGACAGTAAAATAGTTTGATAATGCATAATAATAGACAGTTATTTTTGTAAAACTATGTTTGATAATATCTTTGTATTGCAGGGGCCATTGATATCATTAAAAAAAAAAGATTTTCACTTAGTAGCTAATTCATAAATGCATGGGGTTATTCATCAACCATTACAAATTCATCATCCATAACTTTGTATTTTTTCATTTCTTAGAATAATAATAATAATAATAAAAAAGGTGCCATTACAAAGAGGCAAAATAGTAAATAAAAAATGATAAAAATCTTCATTTCCTTCATCTACTTGTGATAGACGTGAGCTTCTTTTCTAAACATTACAAAAAACATTAAAATTTTTATTTTGGTAACCTGGGGTGTCCCCAACCCTTCAAGTAAGGTTAGATCTTGGGATGTGACAAAGGCCCGCAATCTACCCCACTAAGAAAGTCCGGAAAATCTGGGCGGGACTGGCTCCAAAGGGGGAATGTGATGCGTACCTAGACGCAACCACTAATCCTAAAAGTCTGGAATGATGGGAATGACGCAATCTAAATATTTATTTCTTGGATCATAACATACCATCATGCTTCTGCAACTGACGACCTCGGAGGCTCTTACTCTAAAGTAGGACAATTCTCATGATTTTTTTCCCGTAGCCCTTTCTAGGTAGTCATTTCCGTTGCTGCTTTCACTCTGAGGTGGATTCTTAGGATTTTTTTTTCCGTAGCCCTCCCCAAATAGTCCTTTCTGTGACTCGAACCCAAGACGTGGTGTTAGGCTTTGATACCATTTGATGCACACCTAGACACAACCACTAATCCCAAAAGCCTGGACTGATGGGAATGACACAATCTAAGTATTTATCTCTTGGATCATAATAGAGTGGGAATTGGAACCTGGGACCTCCTGGCGGGCAAAAGGTCAAGGAACCACTGGTCCACTCCTTTGAGGTTAAACAAAGGGCTTTATTTTAGACATGATAATATATATATATATATATAAACAATTTAAAACATGAAAATATCTATCCAATAGACATAGACAAGTAGACTTAAAATTTAGACATTCCAAACGACACCGTAGTTTGTAGTAATGTTCGACAAGCCTCATTGGTGTAAACGTGGGACACATATAATTCCCATTTTCATGTATACTTTTTTTCCCATCTTTTGCAAGGTAACAAACTAGGGATGTCAATAGGCTAAGCTTATGCTTGTATTTTTGTGATTTTTGAATAGGCTAACTTAACCCTATTTTACAAAAGTCTGACTCAATTGGAGTGTTTACACCCTAGACAAGTACGTAACATCATCGCTGTAGCCTATAGGGGGCGTTGCGAAAGGCTTTGGATTGTCTCTGGCGAAGCCAGAAAGGGCTCTCGGGTTCCATACATTATGTGACAGCTAGCATAAAAATGGGGAGAAGTCATTTATTTTCTCCTCATGATTTTTGACTTCTCCCCATTTGATATCTCTCCCCCTTATTCTCACACACTTTTCACCACATGTCTATTCCATGATTTTGACTTCTCTACCATTTGTCCTCTATTTTATGGAACCCGAGACAAGCACTTTTTGGCTTCGCCAGAGACAAGCCAAGGCCGTTGCGAAAATGCGGATTTACATTTAAGGTAGAATACTATAGCATTCCTAGGAATAATAGACAGTTAGTAGAGGGTCCCTTTTTTGTTGCCATGATTTGTGTTTCATATAAGGGAGAATGATGTTTTAATCATGTCATTTATTAATAATTAGGGTAATGTTACATTCGTTTTCTTTTAAAGTCACTTTTTTTTTTCAAGGGATGACACTTGAGTCTATTTTAGGAAGAGAAATACACGTGCTTTGGACTAAAATACGTTATCCCTATGAAAAAAGTAACTTTAAAAAGAAAGTGAAACTAGTTTTTCTAATGAAGGGAATGATCAAACACCTTCATTTTGAAAAGTAATCACCTCCTCACGGTGGAGCAAATTGTCCAATTTTTCTCCTTGTGTCATCTTTTTAATTCATTTTAATTGTGGTTAAGATTTATTAACTATTAGGATTAAAGCATGTAACCTTAGGTATCACGAAAAAAATTTCTTTTTTAACTACATCGGTTAAAACTTGTTAACCATTATTCAAGGGGCAATTAAAGGGACTTTATGATGGCAATGAAAGAATTATTGCACCTTCTTTTTTTAATGACTACCAAAAAAAAATTTATCACACTGATTGTGGCTAAATTTACAACTTTGGAAGTGATTTACTTGACTTAAGATCTTTTCCAGTTGGTGCTAGTGAAGAAACCGTTAGTCAATCGAAAGTCACACACCTTTTTTATACGCTTATAGAGGTGTGTGCATGTACATTAATGCTTTGCTTGGCAAGGGGGTGTGTGGCGCATTTTGATTGGATGCTGGCGGTCCACCAATTGGAGAAGATCCCTTCATTCACTTTAACTGATTACCTCTACAACCGGTTGAAGTAGAGTGTCAGGCTGTTAAAGTATAATGCTTTAACTGGTTTCAAAGATATTGACTTAAAAAACATAAAAATAACCCACGTGTCATTTGATTTGGACGAGTGGCTTTGTAGATCAATTAAAGGGGGAAAGGAAAAGGGACTAATCTATAGCCTATGAAACCAAATCCTCTACGGTGATAACTGGTTTTGGCAAATCCAATTATCACCCCCTAGTCACCACGTGTCCTTTATTTTTTGACACCTATTAACTGTGCTAAAATTCACCCATCCATCCTTATTTTTTAGAAAAAAATATTAATTTTTTTTAAAAAATAAAAACTATTTTTAGGGTTTCCTTAATATTTAAAAACTATTTTAAAGTTTTTTTAAAATATTCAAATATTAAAAAAAGAATTAATATTTTTTTCTAAAAACCAATGATGGTTGGGTGAACCCTAGGGGTAGGTGAATTTTAACCAAAGTTGGGTGTCAAAAAGGGACACGTGGTGGTGATAACCGGATTTACCAAATCCGGTTATCACCGTAGAGGATTTGGTCTCATAGTCTATACCTTCCGTGATCCAAATTAAAAAAAAAGAAAAAGAAAAAGAAAAGGGATAATCCTCGTCATTCGGTGAGACGACTTGACCCTCTATCTAGACACGTGTTCCTTTTACTTCCTTTATCTATGATTAATTTTCTTTAACTGTGGTTAATATTTTTATCCTTGCCTTTTTTCCTAGAAACCAAGGTTAAAAATATTAACCCTAAGAGTAAGAGAATCATAAGTCATAACCATAATTAAAAGGGAGTTAAATGGGACATGTGTCGGGTTAGGGGGGCGAGAGGCCGGTCCTCGCTTCACCGAGCGAGGAGCGGATTATTTTTCTTAAAAGAAATAAGCTTTAACTCCCATGGGTTGCAGAGGAGATTTTCTTCTTAAGCTGCACCTTGTTATAACTTGGCCGTTACGAATATTTCCTTCCAAGAAAATTGAGTTTCTCAAAACCCTAACTTCCAGATTTCCTCATTTGTTCTTCTGATTGGAGATCACCTGGTAAGAACTGGATCAATTTTGGGAATTAGGGTTTTACTTGTCTTGTGAACCTTGAATAGATTGTTCAACCACCAATTTAAGAAATTTGCACAGTTAGTAGCAATTCTGATTGGGTTCTGCCTTTCTTTTTTCACTAATTTGTTATTGAACTGATTTTATTAGCATTTTTTTGGCGGTAATTTTAAGTTTGATGAAATGAAACTAGAATTGCTGTTTGAGGTGTTTTCTGGTTCCAAATGAATTGCATTTGTTAGGTGTTTGGATCCTCTTATGTAGACAAGGTTGAGAGGTCATTAACAAACTTATTGAAATGTGTTTTGGATTTCGTTCTTATATGCTTATTGTGGTAGTATTATTCTATTTAAATTCGTCTTCTGTTGTATTGAGGACAGTTGATCTTTGTTTTTGACTTAGTCAAGGGTTATATCTACTACATATCATACCAAATTGGAACGGACGATAGATTGCTTCATTGGTTGGTGTTTTTCTGTTCTGAAGTATTGTTGTAGTGATGGGGTTTAGCAGCAAGGCTTAAAACATTGAAGGTGATGTAAAAAAGAACGAAGTGAGGGTATCAATAGGAAGTTTTAATCCAAACAAGGGATTTCTTTGTCTATGTGTTGCCGCTAAGGGGAGGGAGGGTGCATTGGAAGTTTCTTTCTTGTGATCGACTGGGAACCTATATCTGCTAAACCTCTTCATTAAGAGGTTGAGGGTTCCTAAGTGACAAGTCCATGTTCTGTCTCATAGATGGGATTTCTCAAACAAGTATTGTGAGTAATTGGGCGTTGTGTTGTGGTTCAGATTGATTAATGATGTCTAAAAACATTCTTTTCATAGAATTTTTGGATATTCTATATTATTGCTAATTAACCTACTTTAGAATGTGTACTGAATTTACTTAGAGGGTGGGGTCTCAATTTTGTTTGGTTTGATGCTTGTTTGGTGCTGAGTGGAGTTGGGCCTGGGAACCCTTGGCTATATTAAATGTAAGGTTTCTTTGAAATATGTAGTCCCGTATATATATGAGAAGGGATGGTAAGATGTGGATTCGTGATCCCTTGAGAGTGATTTTGGATGGATCGTTTGGTCGGTTTTTAATATCTATGTATAGAATTCTTCACAGTTTGTACTTCCAGACTTGTCTTCATCATGGTTTTAAATAGGGACACATTTAGGTTCATTTCTCAAAAATGTGTCAGTTTCGATGGGTTCCAAAACGGAAACATCATATAGTGTAGGACTATAATCATAAACACTTTTTTTGATGAACTATTATATATATAAAGCGGTTACATAAAAGAAGCAGAGCAAAGCTAAGAGGTTACTAAGAAGTAAACTCAACTCAAGAGCTACAAACTAGAAAATAATAACATTACTATTGCATACAAAATTACCCCCAACTACCGGCATTTAATATATATATATATATAATCAGATTAAGGCACCCAAGACTAATTGCCTAATCCACACACATATACGAGGAACTGAGGCTTGAGAGTCCTCAAAAACTTTGAAGTTCCTCTCTTTCCAAATCGCCTAGGCAACAACCCCTGGCAGCACTGACCAAATTGTCGCATGATCATGATCCGCACTTACTCGAGACTAGTAGGATAAAAAGCTCTGGAAGGAGGCAAGGAAGACCTAGACTACCCCTACTCGCGATAGGAAATAACCCTAAATCTCGAATGCAATGGAATGGCGCAATAACAAATAATTCGCAACTCTTCCGAGAGTAGGCACAAGAAATAGTGGTTATCCATTCTCCACCTTCTTTTTTCTCAAATTGTCGCAAGTGAGAACTTTATTTAGAGCTGTAGTCCAAAGAAAGAATGATACTTTCGATGGAATTTTAGGATTCCACACAGACTTATGAGGAAAAGAACGTGGCGAAGTCAAATCAAATGACTGTAGAAATGATCTAATTGAGAACCGACCTTTGTTGTCCCTAACCCAAATCCTAAGATCTCTAGTTTTGGCCGAGGAACAGAGGATCTTAGAATATGCAGGAGGTTGAAAAAGTAGTCATTTCAGTTGACTTTTTTGTTGACTCATTTACCTTCTCATTCTTGGCTTTTCATCTACTTGTTTCTGTATTTTCTGTCATATATGTAGTCATTTTAATATTTTGATTTATCATTGTATTTGAGACTCTATTGTGATGTTAACTCATTATGTTCCTTCCTGCTTGCCTTTGCTAGAAATTGGTTTCAATCATGGAAGCTGATGGCTCTAAAAGTGGCAAACCAAGCCCACCCTTAATGGTATGCAAAGATTGTGCATCGTATAATGATTTAATAGCTTTCTGTATTTTCTGCCAAACAGACGCAGCTGGATGTGATTAGTTTCGTTCTTATGTGCATATTACATATCATATTATTTTGATTACCTGCTTTTGTATGACTTATTTCACCTTTAAACAATGTCATGGTCATCTGTCTCCAAGATAACAATAAAAAATATGATCTTATAATAAAAAAAAACTTCACTATGAATGCCTTTGTTGGACTCAAGTAATGTGGGGAGGTGCTGCTATGTACCTGTACATCGGAATGGATTAACCATCTTGATAAGGACTTCACTTAACTGCTCACTGCTCAGTAAAAGAACGCTAATACTTCTTGAATGCTTGGAAAGCTTGGGTAGTCATCAGCTCTGGTAAGGTGTAGAGAGAAAAGATGAGTCTAAAATGGTAACTATGTGATAAGTGGATAAGGGAAAAAATGCAAAGAATACAAAGAGAGAAGAGATAGTCGAGAAGGAGGAGGATGCTTCTTTGAAAACAGAAGTAGAGAGATTCCAAGAGATGGCTCTGATGCCTTGTAGGAGTATTGGAAAGTCCCTTATTTTTTGGTAAAGAAGAAACTGACCTCATAAAGTTATAATTAGTGAGGAAACTTACAAGGATATGTGTACCCTTTACTTGAACACTATAGGCATAAAGTTAAAAGTTTAAAACTGGAAATATGATATGACATGCAATTATACACATACAAATGGCCTTGAGAAACTCATTATGGGCCTGTTAATCAAGGGGAATAAAATACTGGCGAATGGTTGTCTTTCAACTCTTTTTCATTTAAATTTACTTATACTACATGGATGAAAAGATCTTCTATTGTAGTTGCTTGCTCCACATTTACATTTGTAATAATTAAATCCACGGGGCATTTTTTTTTTCCTTTTGTTGTGAGGAGTTTCTTCTTCTCTTCAATTTTTTCTTGGTAGTATCTAGTTGTTTTCTCTAATCATTTCAAACTTTTAGTAACTTGTGTATATGGTACAGAATGACGGTTTGGGAAATGAGGGGCTAATCCCCCAGCTATTTAGCTCTGTACCAGCTCTCAATGAAGCTGCTTCTTATCTTGCACAAACAACTTCATATCTAACCGGCTGCTTCTCTGACTATGCTGGTAGGCTTTTTTTATATATATATATTATTCCAGTTTTCCCTTTTGGCTCAGATGTTGGTATAGTAAAATTTCCTTTTCTGACAGGCTAATAACTTTGAAAAGTCTTTCTCCTCACCATATGTTATTGGGATTTTTTGGTTGTTAGCATTAGAATGTCTCAGCAGGCTTCAACATTTTCCATTATAAATATTTATTTTAAGATATCTAGTGTTTAAGAAAAGTTCTGCATAGAGAAAAAGCCCAGAATTTCATTAGAGTTGATTTGGTATAAATTTCTTACTTCAATAGTCTTGTTCTTATTTCTTTGAATATGATACCAATTAAGATAAGAGTTCAAAGTAAAGAGTGATACATGAAACTTCATACTAAATTTCTCTAAGGCTTGGCTCGAAGGCTTTTGGACACCCTCCATTACCAAAGAAAGCCTTGGCTTGAAGGCTTTGGGACACCCTCCGTTGCCAAAAAAAAAAAAAAAAAACTCTAAGGCCCTGTTTGGATTGACTTTTTGGGCGACTTTTACTGACTTTTGGGTCGGTAGAAGTAAAAAAAATGTCCGTTATAGTTTTTGGGTAGTTTAATTACTTTTAGCTTCCCGAAAAAGTAAGAACTTATTGAAAGTCACGATGGATGGTTACTTCCATGGGAAGTTGACGGAACGAAGTCCGAACGATCCTATAAAAGGGCACTCCTTTTTAAAAAAAATTTTATTTTTCATGGAACGGAAACCCATTGCTCTAATCTCTACCCCCAGTCGAGTTCATCACTGCTCCCGCCACTTGCTCCTGTCGTTGATATCGCCGGCGGCCGTCTCTACTCTCACCGGTAAGTCTTCACCTTCACCCTTTTTTTTTGGGGAAACTTTAAAATAAAAAGAGGGACATAGAAGAGGATTATTGAATCGGCTTGGAGCCCCTGATCTAAAAGAAAGAGAGGCAATTGCTCTGGTTTATCTAAAAAACTCTGGTCTTTTATCTAAAAAACTCTGGTCTTAACTAAATAATGGCCACCATTTACATGTTTGCTTCATTGTTCATGAATTCCAATTGGTATTTTTGACACTAATTTTTTCTGTAATGGTGAGGAGAGTTTTGGGCTAGTATGTTCACCCAAGATATTGGCCTAACATGGCTTGTTTACCGATAATCGGACTCTGCAAGCTCGGAATCTTCTCATAAACAGCAGGTTGTGGTGTTGTGAGAGGAACAGCTCTTTATTCATGTTGATGGATTCTTCTTGTTGTTAGATAATATAAAACCCCATTAATCACCTGTTCAACCCTATCTTTGTTTCCATTTTTTCTTTGGCTATGTACAAGAGAGTGTTTGTTGTAATCGTTACAGAGATAGATAGAGCCTTTTATATTTCTGTTTTTGTTCTTTGTTTTGATTTCAATGGATAGGAAGACAAATGATGTTTTGATTAAGGGGTTGGTGGTTCAGTTGATTTCTTTTTGGTCTTTCGCTCATTTGGGAATTTTGATGTTTAGATGGCATTTATGTTATTAGGCCATGGATTTTGATGTTGGATAATCATCATACAAATTTTTTTTTCATATACTTTGTTATATAGAATTTTTTAGTAATGATCAGTTGAAGTATTGGTGTTGGTTCCCAAATGTCCTGAATCTGTGCTTGCTTTGGCATTCTATTTGCTTGATTCAGCCAGACTTTGTAGGGAAGTTGAAGGCTTGTGATATTATAGATTTTTTGCCAGGCTTGTATGTTTCAAGAGTCGGGCTATGAGCCTGTGACATGTTCCCAACAACATGTTTCAGCTCTACCCCATCTGATTCTTTTTTACTTTTATCCCCTTCAAAAACCAACATTATCTACGTCATATTCTTCATATTTGCATTGATTTTAATTTCTTGCACGTGCAAACCAAACAAATTTTTATACCTGAATGACTTTTCCAAATTTCTTCAGGAGTTACTTCCTCCGAAGTAACTCTTCTTAGAGAAGTGTATCCAAACGGGGTCTAAAATTGAATCCAGAAAGGTATAGAGGTATATAAATAACTGCAGCCAAATTTACAGAAAAACGATATAAATGAATTGGCGGCTGAAAAGAAGCTTTCTAACTATCACCATACGTACACATTAGATCCAAATATCCAATATGATACCATATTCTAATTTGTATCACATGGATTAAAACCAAAAGTTTGTATCCTATATGGAAATGGGTTGGGTAATCCTTGAGTTTATGATGAAGACACTGCTCGAGTGTCTAAAATCTTATAAACCTTGCTCAGTGTAGTCAAGGCGTCTAGGCGATGCCTAGACAATTAGCCCCGGCTAGGCAAGGCGTTGCCTAGGTGATGCCCAAGCGTTGCCTAGGCGATAAATTTAATATAAATATATATATATATCACGTATAACTTCCAAAAGATCAAAATTCCACACCCACATTCCACAAAAACATAAAATAAAAAGTCTATTGCAATCATTCATCACATAATCAAAGACTTGTTGACACAGTTGAGTGTTAAACACTTCAAAATCTAGGCCAAATACCTAAATTCGTGTCACTGTCCATGTTACATGTATAATATTAGGCAGAGCCCCTCCTGCGAAAATGATATTTTTAGTTAAATATAAAATGATATTTTTAGTGAAAAAAATGATTTAGAATTTTGTTACTTTTTCATTACATGTTTTTTTTTAGTTTTTTTTTCTATTTATTGTGATTTTTTGGATTTTTTGGATTTTTTTTTTTAAATAAAAAAAATAAAAAATTTATGGGGTTTGCCCGTCTAGAGGGGCGCCTAGGCGATTGAGGTCCAAAAACGCCTAGGGGACTGCCTAGGCAATGCCTTGACTACACTGACCTTGCCCAAGCCTTGCAGTCCCAAGAAAGTTCACGAGTCAGTCGAGTTGACGATCATAGTCAGTTGTAGATTCCTTTAGGTGTTTTCTTTCAATCAGGAAACTTTTTTTCTTTAACTGATGGTGTGTTATTATTCAGAGCTTTTTTTTAATAATGTTATTGATTAAGAAAGATTGTATGCATGCTATTCTATTTATAGTCCTTGTAATGCTCAATTGCTAGTTAATGAAGAATTGAGAAAATTTTTTCCCTCTCTGGGAAGCGTTCACGGTATTTTTTCCAGTCATTCATGGTGGTTTCTTCCACTAAGCTCTTATGCTATTCGGTGTGTACTTACAAATCACAATTTATTGCTCTTCATTTTATTGTGCTTAGTATTACTTTTTTTAATCTTCATAACACCTGTTCAACCCCTTAATTTCTTCTTTTATATTTTTATCACCTCTTTTTACCCATTTGTCTGAATCTAATTCTCAACCCTTAATCTAAGATTCTTTTTCATTCATCCAAATTGAACCAACCCTTCCTTGTCCTACATCAAATTGGTTTAAGAGAAAATTTTGATTCCTCGGGTAACAGTTGCGAAAAAATTAGTATTGTGCAATAAGTTCCTCCCCCCCTCCTCCCCCTTACTGCTCATTGCTCTATCGGGATTCTTTTCTCCTAATAGCATATACATGGGAGGTTTTCCTTTTGCTGTGTCCTTATTGCTTGTTGCTGATTTTTGCTTGCTGTGGGCTAATTCTAGCTGCGTCTCACAAACTCTTTGCTATACACCTCGTGACAGACCCATGTCTTGGGTGTGGTGTGTTCTCCTGTGGCCCCTTTTTCTGTTTTCTTTGGTGTGCCCATGTTTTCCGCTATCTTTCTTTTTTCTCTCTTAATTCCTTCCACCGCCAATATTACTCCTTTTTATCATTTGCTTATTTTAAATAATCTTTTTTAATACTTAATTATTCTCTCCCTTCTCTCTCCACTCTATTTACATTATTGCCACCTCATCGGCTCTTTCTTTAAATTAGACCAATTCTTTCTTCAAAAGTCTTTTTGTTCTTCGCGATGTTGGTTCTTGTTGTTGACTATCGATGAACTCGTGATGACCATGGGGATAATAGTGTACTCAAACAACTGGATAATAGATTTTAGGCATTAATGGAGCGGTTTGATTGCCTTTAATCGAGAATCAGTGGTCTAAAGTAGACTGCTCCAAAAAGGCTTTTTCCATTCTTCTAGAGTATTCATCAAGGAGATCCATTAACCCATTTTTCTATTTACAATAGTAAGTGATCTTCTGAGTAGATTCATCACAAAATTTGAGTATCTCAATGTTATCCAAGGCTTTTGAGTGTGGAGAAGTAGGTTAGTGGTTTCTCATCTTTTGTTTGCCAATGATACGATCCTTTACTGTGAAACGAATGAAGATTCAGTGTTTTTTTTTTTTTTTTACGATCAATAAAGATATGGTGGTTAATTTCAAGAACGAATTAAAGTCCCTTAAGGTTGTTCCAAGGATTAAACTTAATTTGGAGAAAATATTCTGCGGTGATTGTTAATTTAGAGGAAGTCTTGAATCTGGCTAATGTTATGGGATGTGACATAAGTCAGTGGCCCTCAAGCTATCTTGGCCTTCCATTGGGAGCCAATCCTCTAGATCCACTGAATTAGAGTTTCCAGTAATGGAGAAGTTTGGTAGAAGAGGACGTCATGGAGAAAATCCCAATTCCACCGAGTTATGGAATCTAGTAGTGGAAAATTTTGGTAGAAGATGACATCATGGAGAAGAAACTACATCTCTGGGAGGCAGATTAACTTTAATAAAATCCACCCTCTAAAATTTGCTATTTTACTACATGTTACTTTAGAATGCAGGGAAAAGATATTAAAAATTTTAACAAATTCAACAAAAATTCTTATGGATAATCAAGAAGCCAAAAAAGATCATCTGATGAATTGGGAAGTGGGTTATAAATGGAAAGGAGGGAGTCTGAACATCCATAGGCTTTAAGGAAGATATCTAGCTTTGTTGGGAAATGGTTATGGAGTGGAATTTGAGCCAAGTAGTATTCTGGGTTTTGGTAATAAAGGGCTAAATTGTTAGGATTCCAAAACAGCCATCTGCGTCAATCTTCGTAGTCCTTGGAAAACTGTCTGAAATCTTCGTCTCTCTTTTATTTATTTTATTCGATTAGAAAACGAGGGCACTGGGTTGCTATGTCTATGCCCCATCATAGTCACAAAGTCGGAGTTTGGGAATTATTCAACTGAAAAAATTTTAAAAAAGAAAAAATATTGAAATATTCAGAACATTTGGGAAAAAGTCAGAAAAAGAAAAAAGAAAAAAAAGATTACTAATTATTAAAAAGTACAAGTATACATATTTTATATTTATTAGCGAATTTTTTTCTTCAAAAAATGTGAAAAATTCATGTTTAATTTGCAAAATTCGCGAGTTTTCAAACAGTCACGAGTAATACGTGAGTTAATCATTTGACAAATTTATGGCAAATTATTTGGGAGTTTTTGAGAAAAAGGAGAACTTACTACGTGCCATCATGCCCATATTCAGGGGAGGAGCCAGGATTTTCTTGTAGAGGGCAAGCGATGACTGATTGAAAATGTTAGTAATTGTTGATGGATTTGTGGAGAATGACTAGGTGGGTATGAAATATTCTAGGATTAGGAGGATGGGGGATTTGGAGGGTCGTAGCCCCCAATTCTTTTTTGACGACTAGTTTCGTGGGCCATTTTGTGCGTAGGTTTTGTACATGTCCCATGGGTATTGTTTCTCCTTAATTATGGGGGCACCTTGCCCAATACTATGCCCTGTTAAATAATTAAGTAACATAGTATATAAGATATATTTTATTTTCAAGAGTTCAGGGGACAATTTCTTCCCTTTGCCCCATGGCTATGTCTTATTAAATAATTAAATAGAATAGTATAATTTTTTTCAAAAGTTTAGACGGGCAGCTGCCCCCTTGTCCCGTGGCAATGTCTTGCTAAATAATTAAACAACATAGTACATAAGATATTTATTTTCAAAAGTTCAATTGGAGCAGCTGCCACTAGAGTTGTCAATGAACCGGGCCTGAGCTTGAATAGAAGATAAAAGAAAAACTTTTTTGTCATGATATTTATCAAATTATTTTTTCTAAACCACCATTAGCTGACAACTGATGACAAAGACGAGTGAGTAAAACAGAAAATGAAAAAGAGATAAATTAGATAATTAGAATTAAATATATCTCGATGGTGGGTAGTCTTTAAGTAGGGGGACATGGTAGTGAGATAACTACCATACCCCAATAAATATTTTGTTAAAGAAGGTTATATAAGTCATTTTAATATTTAAGTTAAAAACTAAGAATAAACTTATAAAATTATATATATATTATAAAGGCTTGGTCTTGGGCTGGGCTCTAAGGAGTATTGTCCAAACCTGACTCTCATGTCAGCTGGCCTAGTTTTTTTGGGCCCACCTAGGCTGTGGGCTTTATAAATAAAAAAAAGTTCTCAATTTTGCGGGATTTTGAGGGTCGGGTACCCTCACATGAAGGCTGAATTGACAGCCCTAGCTGCCACCCATGCCCATGGCTATGCCCTATTAAACATTAATTTTTTTTTCAAAAGTTCAAGGGGGCAGGTGCTCCCATTTCCCATGCTATGCCCTCTATTTTTTTTTCAAAAGTTCGGGGGGGAATGTGCCCCCCCTTGCCCCTGGTTCCGCCCCTGCCCATATTTCTTTGGAGTGAAGGATTTCCCCTAATGGTTCTTATGGAATTAATTTTCCGGACAATCTAATCATAAGTTCCCTCCATTAGAATAAGTGGGCCATTATGCTCATTGCTAACTTGTTGCCTTGATATTTATTTATTTTGATATACATACAATTTTACAAAGAAACTATCCATTGTCCTAGGCTAATTATTGCGGATGTATCTTCACAATAATCGTGATCGAGACCCAATCTCAATCCAAATAGAAACTACAAACTTGTACATCAACAATTCCTACTATACTAATAGTATATAGGTTAATTGAATATGTAAATCATAGATGTTAAAATATGCATAGTTGATCCATGCAAAGGTACTAGAAAGAATAGGTCCATCCCTAGCCATTAGACATCTTCCATGGTTTTGTTACTTCATCAACTGCTAGAACGTATCAATAAGGTTGACCCATGCTGTGAGTTATCTCATCATAAACAAACCTGCTTTTGCATGCACTGTAACATTTTTTTTATGCACTGGAACTGATAGCATTCAATATCGAGGTTATGTAGGATTATACACAAAAGACCCTTTTTTGGCTCTCTTTAGAATCCTTATGAAAGAGGGTGTGCTTTCGCGAACCTGGACAAACGTGGTGCATGGTTCTTTCTTTCTTGATATAATACTAATGTGCTCTATCCAATTACTTCTTCTCCATTCAATGGTCATTGAACGCGATTCTGCTTTGCAAACTCCTTGGGCTAAGGGTCAAGTTAGTAATTTTTCTAACATCTCCCCCACCGGGAGCTCAGGTATCAGTATCAAATATGCCCCAACTAAAGTGCCTTGAGTGCTAGAAGAAAAGAACTTCAAAAGGCTTAGATTTTAAGGTCTAGTAGGGCTGTCAATAGGCTAGGCCTAGGTCTGTCCAAGCCTGGCCTCACTTGTAAGGGTTAGGTTTTAGCCTAGCCCAAGCCCTCGGAGGTCCTGAATTGGCTAGGCCCAAGCCCTATCCCCAGGGTCAGGGCCTAAAAGAAGTTAAAAAAACTTTTATGCCTTTATAATTAGCGGATATTACCTTTTAGTTGGACATTATTAGCCTTATATAATATTATTATATTAAGATATTATTATCTTTTGTGTAGTTCTATTGTAGTAATTAAATCCTTAATAACTTATACTATCATGTGCGAACCATGGGAGGTCTTGATTAACGATGATCCCTTTTCTTTGTGATTATTGGTAATGACTTTCTATTAGAAAGGACTCTTCTTAAAATGTTTTCATTTAGAAGTCTGACTATAGGTGAATTACTTTTGTCTCTGTATTATTTTTTTCTATATTGGTAATTAAATACTTTTAATAACTTATACTATTATGTGGGACCGTAGTACCCACTATTGATTAGCAATTATCCTTTTTTTGTGATTATTAATAAGAACATTCTAGTATCTAAGAGTTTTACTTTATTAAAGGTTTTTATTCTTACAAGTAAACTACCACTTATTTCTTGTTGGATGAACTGCTTATTTAAGAGTTTTACTTATTTTATGTGAGATCGAGGAAAGTCTGGTGTCATTTTACAAAGAGCTATATATGGGGATTGGGGAGCGACATCCTTGGAGACCTAAGCTGGATGATCTCCCCTTTCAATAATCTATCCGATGATCAGAGGGATTGTTTGGAAAGATCTTTCGAGGATGTTTTCCGAGCCATTAGGGACTTGGTAGGGGACAGGGCCCTAACCTCGATGGCTTTTCCATCGAGTTTCTTAGGTCATATTGGGACATCAAAGGAAAAGACAGGGTATCGTTGTTGTATGAGACTGGATGGTTTGATAAGATGATTTAAAAATACTTTTGTGGTGTGGATTCGTAGAAAGGTAGGGGCTCAGGATTTGAAGGAATACCAATTAATCAGCCTCATGAGTAGCATTTACAAACTCATTTCCAAAGTCTTAGTGTTTTAGCTGAAAGGGGTTCTAGGGTTTATCACTTCTATACAACAAGGAGCATTTGTGGGGGGTAGACAAATTCTTGATGGTAAATGAGATCATCGATGAGCAAATTAGATCAAAGGTGTCTTGTATCCTGTGTAAAGTTAATATGGAGAAGGCCTACAACCATATCAATTGGAGCTTCTTATATTATGTGATGGGTCGAATGGGCTTTGGAATAAAATGGAGGAGATGGATGAACGAGCGCATCTCAACTGTTTCGATCTCAATTCTTCTAAATAGTAGTTCGGTAGGGTACTTCAAAAGTTCCAAGGATCTGAGACATGGAGATCCCATATCGCCTTTCCTGTTCATTCTTGTCTCAGAGGCATTGGGCTTTGGAGTAAAATGATGGAGATGGATGAAAGAGTGCATCTCAACCGTTTCGATCTCAATTCTTCTAAATGGTAGTTCGGTAGGGTACTTCAAAAGCTCTAGGGATCTGAGACAAGGAGATCCCATATCGCTTTTCCTGTTTATTCTTGTCTCAGAGGCATTGAGTAGGATCCCTTCTAGAGCTCAGAGGCATTGAGTAGGATCCCTTCGAGAGCGAACAAGGTCGCGTTTCAATGTTCCAAGATTGGTCTAGAGGATTTGAGGATATCCCATTTTTAGTTCAGCGACGATACCCTAGTCTTCTGTGACGCCTCAAGTTGTCAATTGGCCCATCTTAGATGTTTATATAGGCGTTTTGAGGCAGTTTTCGGCCAACAAATCAATTTGGGCGAGAGCGAGATTGTCTATAGGAGAGATACCAAACTTAGAGGAACTCTCCGCATGTTGGGGTTGCAAGGCGGGATCCATGGCATCTGTTTACCTAGGAATGACCCTGAGTTCTCGGGTAAAATCCAAGGTGGTGTGGTCCACAGTAGTTGAGAGATTTGATTCGTAGATTAGCTGGATGAAAATCTACTTTTTTAATCCAAAGGTAGGAAATTGACACTCATCAAATGCACTCGAGGAGCCTTCCAACATACTTTATGTTCTCCCTAACCATCCCATATTCAATAGTTGCCAAATCAGAGAAGCTGCAATGTGAATTTTTGTGGAACGAGAAAGTGGTCAAAGGAAAATATAACTTAGTAGCGGGGGATCAAGTTCGTCGTTCGATTAAGGACGATAGTCTAAACATTAATTCATTGGTAGAGGTAAATAGGGCATTACTAGGCAAATGGATATGGAGCTTCGGGGAAGAGACGCATAATGTGATCGAGGCCAAATACGTGACAACTTCTGGTTAAGTTCCAAGATAGGTTAGGGGCCTGCATGGGGTGGGGCTGTGAAAATGCATTATGGTTGTGGCTAACTGTTTGACCCCTCATACTAGATTTAAGATAAGAGATGGAATCGAGGTAAAATTTTATCAGGATGTGTAGAGTGGGCCGGGGAGCTTGAAAAGTGTTATCGGGAACATCTTTTCGCTTGCTAGGGATAGGGAGGCTTTTGTAGCAATTGTGATGGTAGATAACATTTCTATGGTCCATGTCTTAACAAGACTAATAATATTAACTTGATTGAGGAAACTAACCTTCAACTGGAAGCATAAGGATAATTCTAGATGTGGATGAACTTGAAAAAATGAACTTCTATGTACATGCCGTCAATTGGTAAAGAATACATAGGGGACAGAAGATTGGAAGCGAAATAACATCTTCTGTACAAGAGTGTCTTGTGTAGAAAAACTTGCTATGGTGGTAGTTGACTTTGAAAGTGAAATCAACACCAAGGAAGTTGTTGAAAAGTTGGCGTTGACAGTGAAGCAACACCCAAGCTCATACCTTGTTTCTTGGGTTGGATGTCAAAACACCCAAATTCTTACCTTGTTTCTTGGGCTGGATGTCAACGAGTAAAGATCGACTCAAGTGTTTGGTTACTTTCAAACTTGGGAACTTTGTGGTGTAATATCACGCTTATGACAACTACACACATTCTTTTAGGAAGACTGAGGTTGTATGACCCATGGTTCAAAAACCCGAAAATTCGACACGACTTGAAAGTTAGCCGGGTCGAGTAATTCGGAAACTTGAAAAAAATTCGACTCGGTCCAACTCGGAATATGTATGTAATAACTTGAAAAATTGGGTTAAAAGAACTCAAAATACACTGATTTAAGCCTCAAACTTAAAAATTAGGTTTAATAGAACCCATAGTAGGTTGTCTTGTAGATCCAAAAAAATATGATGCAAAAATTGGGTTACGTTCATGTTTAGGTTTAAAAAAATGATAAAAATACCCTTATGTGAATCGAACTAGTTTGGTCATTTGAAAAACTCGGCTCAACTCGACCAAGTCACCCGAGTAACTCAGAAAATAGTGTCTCCTTCGAGTTTTGAGGCGACTCGACTCGAAATTCAGTCAAGTTGGGTAACTCGACCGAGTTACTTGGGCGACTCGCTGAGTTTTCGAACTATGGTATGACCAGTGGTAATCTATATATTTTGTTGATTGGTACCAATGTGTAAAGAAGGCCCACGAGTCAGCATAATTCATGATCGTAGTTGATACTTGATAGTACCTTCCCCTAGTTGTTTTCTTCTAATTAGGAAACTTATTTTACATTGATAATATTTTTTCTTTTTGGTTTTCTTTTAAAAATTCACTAAAGGGTATACGTCTCTACACCTATTTATAATCCTTGTCATGCTTATTTCACTACCTGAAGAATTGAGAAGTTCTTAATTCCTTTGGAAAGTCTCCCATGGTGGTTTTGTTCACTAAGGCTGCCTCTGTTTGGAGGGAAATAGGTGCATTGAATTATTTTTTGGATCAAAGCTAATTTTGTGTTTGACATGCAGCAACGCGAGCTTTTTACTGCAAAAATTCTCTAATTTTACTTTATGCTTGAGGGTTCTCTAAAAATAGAGGAGAAATCATTTTCCAGAAGAATTTTTTTTCCACAACATTTTCCCTCCAAACAAACAAGCTTAAGTTCTTATGCTATTCTGAGTACAATCGAATTCTTGCTCCTTAGTTTATTGTGCCCGATGATGGCATGTTTCTGCTTCTAGAATCTTAATCAGGCCTGCTCAACCAATTAATCTCTTCTCCTACATCACAATCACTTCTTTTTATATCTTAATCCAAATCTCAAAACAGAGCTTTGGGTCATTTCCATCCATCCGATTGCAACCCCTTCTACTCCCACATCAGATGACTTATGCTTGTGTGTGTATAACCGTGTATGTGTGTGTGTATATATATATTTCTTTTCTTTTCTTTACCTTAAAGTAATTTAAGTTTAGGTCATTATTTTGAGCTCCTCAGTTTCCGCATTTTTGAGTCTTAAAACCTGGAGCTGCAACAGTTTAGAAGTCTTCTAACTGCTGATTTTTTCATTCTCATATGCTTTTGTTCATCTTCATTTGATATGTTACATTCTTTCTCCTTTCCTTTTTCAATTTGGGATGGTGATCTTGGTATGCTTAGGCTATATTTATCATTTTAACTACTTCTAGATACAGCTTTAAAATGGCACTCCACTTTTACCTGACTTAACAATGTAAATGGAATCTTTTGATTGTTGTGGGCATTGATAACTGTCCTTACTGCAACATCTATGTAGAACTTGCAAATACATCAGTTTAACATAGCTTCACCATTGTTTCCTTGTGGTTCTCTCTCTCTCTCTCTCTATATATATATATATATATATATTTGATCGGTTATTACTCTATATATTTCCTTAAGTACATGATTTTGTTTGACATATATAATGCACCGGTTCAATTTTCGTTGACAATTAACCTGTAATTTTTTCATAATCCTGTCTCCTTTTTAGAACTATGGATGGATTGCAAACATAGAAATTCAGATAACTTTATCGCCATTTTATTTCGTTGTTACAGAGGAGGTTCCAAGAGATTCTAGCATCGATGAACAGGAACTAGTAACATTTTCTTCTGGACAATCCGAAGGATCTTTTCCTAGTGATCATCAGTCTTCGTTTGGAAGCCATTCTGTACTTTCTAAGCCTTCTGATATGGCAACTATCGCTCCACCTGTGCATGATGAAGAAATGAGGAGCTCAACAGGAGATTCATCTGGAGAAACTACTGCACTTGTGGAATCAACTAGTAGTGTTCAAAATGGTGTTTCCATTTTCCAAGGGTACCACTTCTCCAACAACTACTTAATACTTATTGTTGTGTTTCTATACAAGTAAAAACAAATCCCAGCTTGTGCACCAGCACCAGACAATCCTGTCTTTTATTACTAAATCTAGTAATTTTCTTTATGATCAAGTAATTCCTTATTCAATAAAATTTAACTTGCATGAAATCATTGCAAAAATTTAGTTGTAGTGTTTTTTTCTTGATCTAGAAAATGGCCTACCTAAACAATTGTTTGTTGTAATGTTCTTTTCTTGATCTAGAAAGTGGCCTACTTATCCCCTCTAAACCATGATTCTCCTGAGTGTCAAGCCTAATGATCCTCTAGTAGGTACTAAAAGAGGCTCTTATAGATTATTCGCAAGGACATTTCTAACTAAGACGCATGGCTGGTGCCTTTGTCTGCCTCTTCTATGGGACACCCTACATCTATTCATTAGGAATATATATCCACCAAAATATCATGGTCGGTGAATTCGTTGGCTTTCAAGTTCTATGATAGATGTATCTGAATGTGCAATAGGAGAAAACATGCTCAATATCTTGGAATTTAGTTAGCATTGTTAGAGGAACCGTGGATGTACCATAGTTGCATGAAGCTATGTACATGGTGGGAGCTTGCTTCCATCACATTCCATTTAGTGATCAAAGAGGGCTATGTATGCAGGAAGTGATGGGATAGACTAGAATCTACAACCTAGGGTGTCCCTGACCTTGAGAAAGTATTATTGGACTGGAACCTTCTTGGTAAAGGATTAATAGAATATGATGCTCCATTACATTCATGATTCAATAATTTAAACCTACGCGATACCATTAAATTAAACCTCTTTCCACAGGATTTTAATTTTAATTTTATTATGTATGTTATTTATTCCAACCAAGAATTAAATATTCAAATCGGATGGTTTTATACAAGGTCCACTATAGACTCTATAGTCTGAGGTGCCTAATACTCCACACATCTCATGTAACGTGTAATCTATGGTATGGCTGCCTATACTAGTATAATGGCAACAAAATGCCCATATCTCATTTTTCGCTTCTTTTTTCCTAAATAATAGAGTCTCGCGCTTCTCGCTTTAGTGACCATGGGTTATACTATATGGTGCATGGTACAGTAATGAGAGCAGATTTATTATTATTATTATTTGGTTGAAATGATATCATGTAACTAACACACACACACACACTCTAAACACACGCACACAACCAAACCTAAGGTAGCCGCTAAGGTGCCATAAGGGTTAGTCCAAGCAACCACTCCAAAAAGGCCTTTATTATGTTTGAGGTTACTTAAATTTAGTTTATATCATAGTGACAAAGTCGGAGTTTGGGAATAATTTAGCAAGGGTCAAGTTCGGAAAAATTTGGGAACAATACGGGAAGAAAATAATAATTATAAAAAGATATCCAACAATTTGATTAGTTAATATACAAAGTTTGCTTTGTCGAACTAACCGAATTATTGCAAAATTTGCGAATAAATCAGGAATAATTCGTGAAATTCGGGAATAATTCGCAAAATTCCCGAATAATTCAGTAAACCTAAAATTCGCGAATAATTCGGAGAATCATTAGGCACACCTAAAATTCATGAATAATTTGTGAATTTTTCAAAAATTTGGAGAATTTTTTTACTATGGTTTATATCAGTAGCCTTAGAATTTTTTATGTTCTTTGTCTATCAACCTTACTGGAAGTTAAACCTTCTTCGTTATTAACTTTTGTCTAGAAAATGATTTTACACTGTTCCCAAATGAACAGGTCATTCCTTAGTGCACAACATTAGCCATAGGGACACACTCAATTTCTCCGCTGGTCCAGGTCTTTGGTAGGGTTTGTCTTTGGATCTAAGCCCTATTTTGTGGCCTTGAAGTGGTTTGCTCTTCGTGCTTGAAAACCGAATGGTCAGTTGGATGTGTTTTCCATAGAGAACGATATCTTCATTTTTGATTTTTCGTGTGAGGAAGACAAGGTGTGCGTATTGGGAGTTAGGGCCCTGGTATTTTCTAAAACATCCCTTGTTCTTCGTCCTTAGTTGCCAAGTTTACGGCTTGAGAAGCCCTCTGTGACCTCTCTGCCTGTGTGGGTTAAGTTTCCTGCCCTGCCGCTCCATCTTTGGGGTTCCTCCATGCTTAGTCGCCTGGCTAGCGCCGTTGGGATCCCCCTATTCACGGATAAAGTGACAGCGGAGCAGGGTCGCCTCTCGTTTGCGCGTGTTTGCGTTGAGATCTCAGCTTCCGAGGCCATTCCCGAGGTTGTTGAAGTGCAGAATCCGGATGGGTCCTTTTTCCATCAGCGTCTCCAGTTCGATTGGTTACCGAAGCGTTGTGTATCCTTCGGTCACCTGGAAAATGCCTGTGACTTGGTGATGCCAACTGCTCGTGGTGAGGTTGGGAGGCCTGTTAGTGGAATTGGGGAGCAATCTAGTGATGGAGGTGATGCTTTGAATTCTCGGGCGATGAGTGGGGAGTTCGTGCTGGGTAGAGCTGCTGGTGAATGTGAAACCGAGCATATTTCTGTGGAGGAGGTTGTCGGTGATGAATTGGGTGAGTTGCAGCTCATGGATCCTGGTAGACTTGCTCTGTGCCTGCCAGGTGTTCGACTCTCTACTGTTGAGAGATCCAGGTTGCCTTCTTTGGATTCAAGGTCGGTGATCTCTCTAAGGAGCCGTGGTCGGTGGCTGGTAGGAACAGGGTATTGAGGGGTTTGGTTATCAACCCCTCTTCGGTTAGTGGGGTTGCTAGCTCCGATGGTCCGGTGAGATGTGAACGCTCCTTTGAGGTGTGCACATCTCCTGTTCGTGATAATGTCTCAGTGACTGGGTTGGAGGGAATGGGGTCTCATGAGGAGCAGATGCCTCTGTCTCCTCTGTCTGGCTTTAGCTCAGGTGAGGTTGCTCCTAGTGCCTTGAATTCGGTGGCCAGTGATCTCCTTCAGATCCAAAGTTTCCAAAGTCTATTGGGCTCTATGGATGCATTGCAGAGGCAGCATGCCTCTCCCTTGGTCGAACCTGCTCTTGCTCATCCTAATGTTGATGGGTTTGTTTGGCAGCTTGTGAGGAGGGGCTTGATCCCTCTAGGCTCCTAGTTTTTGGGCCTCATAGCCCAACTTCATTAAATTCTCCAGATTTTGAGGCTTTAGGGTGTGAAGATTGTGCGCCTAGCGACTCAGTTGATTCTGTGGCTGAGGAGGGTTTTGGTTGTGATTTGGTGGATTCTTGCTCTCGCATGAGTAAGAAACAAAAGAAGAAGATGAAAAAAAAGAAGAAGAAGTTGTTCAATTGCAAGCAGTGCCCGGATAGGGTAGCTGAGCCTATTAAGAGAGGACCCCTCGAAGATAGGTTCGGGAGTTCCGAGGATGAGGAAGTAGCTTTTGGAAGATGCTAGTGAAGAGAAAGTTTTTCCTGAGAGTGAGGGGGAAGATTCTGTCCCTCTTAACCCTCGATTGTCTGGTTATAAGTCTCCTCCCCCTCTTTTTTCTTGCCATAAGCTTAGGATTCCTCAGAAGGTCGGGGATTATGAATCCCCTTGTGATAGGGACCCGTGTTTGAGTGGGACCCACATAGTGTCTTGGGGTACTCGTTTTTTGTTTGTGTATGAGCCATGAGCTCTCTAGTTGTTGGGCCGTGGCCTGGGGGTTTTCGTTTGTTTGCGTCTGAGCTTTGTTCTTTGTTGCAGTGTTTGTGTGTAGTCACTTTGGGGGGGTCCATGTTCGCTCCTGGGGCGGCCTTTCTCTCTGTTCTTCATCTATGTTTCTTCTTTATTTTATTTTAATAATCTGGTTGGGGTCCGCCTTAACCCCAGCTTTCTTCGTTCCAAAAAAAAGAGAAAATATTAACATCATTGTTAAAACCTAGGATTTTGTATGGACGAAGTCACACACAATTAAGTGAACTCCCGCAAATAGGAGGGTGATTTAAAATAATCTTTATTGAAGTTTAGCATATTGGTATATTATGTGGGAGTGTGGGACATCTAAATCTAATAGCATCTTTTCTCTCTCAATCTCATTTTTTTTCACTTTTTTTTTCTCATTTCTATGCCTAGGACTAGGAGCTAATAGTTGGATTGGCTCCCATTAGCGAGAAGTTTGGATGGCTTGATTTGATGTGTATGGGAAATATTATGATGAAAATATATGAGAATTAATATTCCAATAGAATTGATTTTTAATATATTCTACTTCATATTAAATTGATATAGATTATGCAATATGCTACAAATAGCAGTGTACTCTATTCACACACATAGCTACTATTAAGTAGAGCATCTTTTCTGCAAGAACTATGGTTGCTCAGATGTCTACTTTCAGCCTTATTTCCCGGGCCCGGAGGACTGTTCGTGGGTCAGCAGACGATATAGGGTGGCTACAACGTGCTTCAGGAATGCCTCCAGTTGAAGATGGAACCAAGAGATTCAATGAATTACTTGAAAGCATCAGGTATAACAGCACCATCATGCTAATCTTTTTTCACGTGATCTGCTTAACATGGTTATGCAATTTATTGACTCCAGTTTCTTCTTTGTCTATCAGACATGGTGTACACAAGTTGCCAAACTCAATGGTTTACTTATTGGTTCCAGGTAACATACACACTTTTCATTGTGAGTAGTATTTTACTATTTTAAGTCAGGGCAGGACAATGAGAGGAAGCTGTTCTTCTTACCATATACATGGCATACATCCAGGGAGGTTAAGACCCGCCACTGATATGTAACATACATCCCACCAATGGGATGTCCTGGGCCAAAATAATGACGTGATTAAATGAAAGTAAATATGCTATTTATGGACTTTGTTAGAACTTAGAACACCTATCATATTTCCTTGTCACTGTTGGAATGCAAAAGATATAATGGGTTGAGTAATTAGGATAATCTCTCTAGATCGAATTTTACCTCCGACATCTGAATGGTAGAACAATAGCTTGAAAACTCCGCGAGTTGACTTGACCGAGTTTCGAGTCGAGTCGCCTCAAAACTCGAAGGAGACACTATTCAGCGAATTACTCGCATGACTCAGTCGAGTCGAGTTTTTCAACTTGCTAGACTCGATCAAATCATGGAAGGGTATTTTTTTCATTTTTTTAAAACCCAAACTCAATCATTACACTGTAATTTGCATCAAATTTTTTACCAGCCTGCAATGGGTTCTGTTAAACCTGATTTTAAGGTTGTTGAGACTTCAAAACTAACCTACTTTGACTTTTCAGGTTATTTGTGGTTCGATCTTGGATAAAATGCCAAGAAATTTGTAATAGCCAAATTTGTATATATATATCAATGCTTTAAAACGTGAAGGCGTGAAGTGAGGTGTTAGGACCTCAAGATGCATGAGTCGTGAGGTGTAAGCCTTGAGGCGTAAGCCTCACAAGAAAGCTTCATGGTCTCTCATTTTAACAAATAAATAAAATATAAGAAAAATTACAAAAGATTCAAAATGTTAATAAAAGATTATAGTATATATATATACATATATTTATATTAAGATAGAGATACACACACACACATATATAAATATATCCGTATACATTGTGTGTTCGTGTGGGTTTACGCGTACACATAGGAAATACTATATAAATTAGTTGAAACAAATAACAAAAAAAATTGACATTTAAGTCTCAGTTGTGGCTAGAAACCTACTTTTAGTTAATGTATGAGATGTACACCATATGCATAAAGTGAGTTTCAAGGCATGAGGCGTGTGCATCATGTGAGCCTCATGAGGTTTAAGCGTTTAAGCCTCATGGTTGAGGCTCAAAACGTTCCTTAAGTCTCGCCCCAAGGCGAGCCTAGAGGCATAAGCCTCACACGCTTTTTAAAATACTGATATATATATATATATATTCCAAGTTGGAGTGAGTCGATTTTTTTTGAGTTACTCGACTGGGCTAACTTTCGAGTTGAGTTGAGTTTTCGGGTTTTTGAACGATCGGTAGACCAGTTGAATGGTGGACTCTTGACACCAGTGGACTTGTCATTTATATATTTTTATGATAAGATGCAAGGAGGACTCCTCTCTTTCGTTGTCTTGTTTTTGATAGATTATCTAGATAGGACAATCTGATTAGATTGACTTTTACCCAGTAGATTTTAATGTTAGGACCTTCCAATGACTGACACCATTGACTTTATGTTATATCTATGGTAGAAGAAGGGAAGATGGCTTTTGTCCATTATCCTGCTCTGAATTGAGTTTCCTCCTTTCTTAGAGGGAAGTGCTTAAGAACTTACTCACCTTTGTTTAAATACTATCTGCTCATCAGTCTTTTTTGCTTTCTGATTTGGCAGGTCTTTTTAGCAACCATGGGCCACTTTATTTTGTTAATACAAAAATGCGTTTCTCAAAGATGGGTCTGGCCTGCCATATTGCGAAGATTCATAGTGAGGTTAGTGTTGTTTATTTGTAACACTTTTTCATCTTCTTGTTGTATGTACTATATTTATAGTAGTGAATATTCAGGCTTCAGTAGAGAAAAATGCTAGAGAGATAAAAGAGTACATTGAGGAAATTTATTGGGGCTCCAAGAAACGTGTCTTGCTTCTTGGACATAGCAAAGGAGGAGTGGATGCAGCAGCTGCATTATCTATGTATTGGTCTGATTTGAAAGATAAGGTTGCTGGGTTGGCATTAGCACAGAGCCCGTATGGAGGAAGCCCAATTGCTTCGGATATATTGCGAGAAGGGCAGCTTGGTGATTATGTTAATATACGGAAAGTCATGGAGATGCTGATTTGTAAAGTAATTAAGGTATGCTCTTTTGCGTCTGGTTCTGTTTATTTTCTTCTGATTGGGATCTGAATTTTTTGTTGTTGCTTGTGATCTTGAAATCTCTGATGTTTTATTTCCCTAGTCTTCATTCTCGGTATGTACTGGTTTTTACCCCACCTGATACATGGATACGCTGAAAAACAGAATCCCCCATATTGGTATCATATTGCCCGTATCGGACAGATATGGGTGATATGGTACTGATATGCACTACATGCACCCATTTTTCCTTTCATTTACATTAGAAGCCACAACACAGATCCAATACGCATAGCTTATTTACATAAAATATCATTTAAGTAAATGAAAGTAAATTGTACTTTTATTTGTTCAAGATTTTTAAATGTAAATAAAGTTATACCCTCATTTGAATTCAATAAAAATTATCCTAAATCCAAATTTTTGAAGAATAAAAAGTCAATTTTCTAGTTCAATAACAAAATCCATTTTTTAGGGATTATGTCAAAATTTTAACTTTCAAATGGTAAGGTATTTCTCAAATATTAAATTTTCATAAATTCTACTATATCAAAATATTACTAAAACCCAAAAGTCCACAAAAATGTCTCATATTTTAGTTTTCCAAAATATTTTCATTTATAGGGTCAAAATGTCAACAAACAAAAACTCAGTTTAGTAAAAAAAAAAGGAAAAAAACTTTATATTCAACCTTTAAAAATAAACATATGCTGGGTAGGCCCCATTTGAATTCATTGAAAATACTTTCAAATTTAAATTCTAAAATAATCAAAATTCAATTTTCCAATTCAAGGCTAAAATTTGATTTTAGCCATTCGGGCCAATTTCAACTTCCAAATTGTAAGACTTTTTTCGAATCTTAAGGGCTAATAAATTTTAATATGTTAAAACATTATTAAAACACAAAGATTGGTAAAATTATTCCCACATTGACTTTTATATGGTATTAGGACACTCCATGCACAGTCCCAAGCTTCGAGTGACATTTATGAAGAGATCCAGATTTATTATAGACGTACATAAATATGTATCAGTCAACATACCACGTTCACATGAGTTGGTCACATTATTGTCAATATGTCTTGCTCACTTATAATGTATTACTTTATTCCATTCTTGAGCCCACGTCGTTCGAGCCAACACGAAGCTCAAATGCTCAATGTGGTATTGAGCTTTGTGTCATATATGTAATTTACTTAATGAATGTAAGTCATTACTTTCTTATGTATTTCATTGAATGTAATGTTTTAATATTTAAATTATTTTTCTAATACTTGGCTATGTGACTATGCTTTATATTTTTATGCCTGTTTATCAGCACACACACCTTTTTTAACTTATAAAATTCTTAATTCGCATATGTATGGTTATAAATATAGTTGGTGACTTTCATTTAGTATTTTTTTAGTTTATATTTGCATTAAAATAAGTTTTATGCAAGGTATCTGAGTTTTTCCTTACATATCTAAGCATTTCTTAGCATAATCTGATTTTTTTTTACACTGTATCCAACCAATTCAGTACGATATGCCAATACGTATTCTGTATTCGACTTATCGATATAGCACCCGATACCGATATTTTGAACCATGGTTATTCTCTCTATCTGCTTTCCATTGTCTACAGTTTCAAAGAATCATAGTTAGATGGTAATACATGGCTTTGTGGATTAATTTTCAAAGAATCATAGTTATGGTAATACATGGCTTTGTGGATTAATTTTCTCCATTATCACTTAGCTTGAGTGAGAAGAGTCATAGGAGACTTCATATATATTGTTGATGAATGAGGTTGCAACTGAGATTAAAATGTGGACTTCCAATCTGAACATAACTAACAAACCAACTAATTTGATTGACAATAAATTATTTATATTAATTCAGAACTCTAGACGAAACTATGAAGCAAGATGATCCTTGTGACTTATAATTTATTATTTTATAGTTTTTATTTGCAAAGCGAAGTCGTTTGTTTGTTTGATAGGTGTAAAGCAAAATAATGCATGATCAAAAGCCAGTCAAGAAAAAATAAATCAAACCTTTTGATTGGTCATGATTATTAAAAAATAAGGCTTGAAATAACTCGGAAACGGTTCCGCATTCCAACCAACCCACATCTATTGGGCTTGGCCTCCATATCAACCTCCAAGTGAATCCAAGAGAAGAAAAAGAAAAAGAAAAAGAAAAAGAAAATGAAAAAGAAAAAGAAGAAGCATTATTGAAGTTTAACAAGAGTCCGAAGACCTAGGAGGTTGAAAAGTCAATAGAAAGAAATCCAAGTGGGGTTCACATGGATCCACCCTAGTCCAAACCGCAAGCTAGGGGACCACTTCCCAAGTGGTACGACACTCCTATGGCTCCTGTAAGGTCATTAGTTATGGAGATATGCCAAATCTCTTTCTTAAGGGGGTATTTTGGTAAGTTTTGTTTTCTTAAAAAAGGAATTTCCAAAATTTCAGCAATTGTTAATTGATTTACTTTCTTATTAGAGTTAGGGAGTTAATTGAAACAAGTCATGTTGACTTATTCTATTACCATTAGAGTTAGATGGCTATTAGGATTAGTATTTTCCTTATTCTAGTTATTTCTAATTAGGGTTTTAGAGTTTCTTTCCCTATAAATAGTTATGTAACTCATTGAGGAGATAAGTTTATGATTATTGAAGAAATTTCTGTAGAGAATTCTCGTCCAAGCTTTCTAATGCTGAATTAAAGAGAAGTTTACTTCTTATCATCTTTAGGAAGAGGTCTTTGATTTATCCTAGAACAATATTCATTATTCTTCACTCCATTCATCAATTGAGGTAAGTTTGGTTAATCATAGCCTACTAGTCGATCTTATTGAATTCTTAGTTTGTTCTATTGCTGATTTTCAAGAAGATCAATTTCTTCTTTTAACCTAAATCGAAAATTGTTAATATAAATCAAGTTTTGAAACCCTAAAGCTTAGGGTTGATTTAAGACAGCCTATTAAATAGGGTATTTGAGTTGTTTTGATTTACTTGTTTGATATTCCAAGGGATTAAGGTTTTCCCCAAAATTGGAGCATATCTTACATTGAGTTTGTTTGGATATTTTGGCCTTTGAATCGGAGAGAGAGAGATAGGGGATTTGAATTCGAGGTTTGTGCTTTTCGATCTAGAAACCCAATTCAGATTTCAGCCTTTGCTTACCTTCAAAACTCTAATCTTGTCTCTTTATTCTCTTCGTAATTTCATCGATTATGTAATTTCATCGATTACATCACTCGTGTAAGGGAATCCGCTCGAGCTATGCCTGTATAAGACCATAGGTACAGAGAGATGGAGAAATCAAGTAATTTTTGAGGTGAATAGCTGAGATCAGTGGATAATCAAGGGGTTTCTAATCCCTGCAAGTTAATTACTTGCAACATTAAGACAATTGAATTGTCTTATACGTTTTAGATTCGGTCAAGGGTTTCTAATCCCTCTCTAAACGATCATGGATTCAATGGCTATTACAGCCATTAATTTCTACGTCCTCCCACTTGGCTTTAATAGCCAATTTCACAGAACATTACCTAAGCCCCATTTCAAATACGTGTTTATCAAAACACTTCCTTTCAAAATGATTTAGTCAAATGATCCGCAAGCATTTCAGATGATGGGATTTTCAAGAGTACAATTTTCTTTTTTTAAACCACATCTCTAACATAATGACTTTATCTCAATATATTTTGACTTAGCATGAAACTTCGGATTTCTAGCAATATCAATGACGGCTTGGTTATTGGAGAATAATTTTACAGGTCCATCGGAGTTTACCAACTTCAATTCCTCAATGGATTGGTTTAACTAGATGGCCTCTTGAGCAAAACCATAGCATACTATATACTTTGCTTTGACGGAGGTCTTTTCTTGTTCCACAACCTCTCTAAGGGTAAACATATAACTGAATATCAACTTTCGTTGTCCTGGTTATCACCCTAATGAACATCTATGAATCTTTGTAACTCAATGTTGCTGCCTTGATAGTAAAGGCAAAGATGTTGAATTCTTTTCACACAATGCATCATTCTCTTTACTACTTGCCAATAAGGCATCATAGGGTTACTTTAGAATTTGCTTATGAGACCTATAGCAGAAGCTAAATCATTTATCTCGTACATACCATCACATACACATGTTTTTCATATATCAAGTAGGGTTATGCTTGCATAGGAAGTATTGATGCATCCCATGACATTGGGCTCATATGATGTCATGCATTAAGGTTCAACATGATGTGGAGCATAAAAACAATAATTTTAGTAGTTGGGTTTAGAGCATTGGGAATATTTGTAGTTGGTTTCCAATATATAACTGACTTAGGAACTCATCAAAGCACATGGGAAACCGTAGTTTTTTTTATATCGGTAATCAGACATTCATATGATATCAAAAAAAGAAAAGGTCAAGAATGTACAAAGAGAGTTTACAAGAGTAAACTCAGAACAAGATACGACTAAACAAAACATGCTAAACCAAACAAAACAAAGAAACCTCCCTCCTGGGATGAATGCCCATCTAATGTAACGTGAACTTCACACGAGGCCAACCAAATCGACAGTCTGGTGGAGCACCAAAAAGCACTAGCTGTCCAATTGGGAAACTATAGTTGGTTGCATAGGAATGTATTAGTGGGTTTCCAAAGAGGTATGAGGATGACTATATAAAGATCACTTAATATTTTATATGGAATATGGATAGAATATAGCAATGTACAAAAACTCGGCGGGTCAACTCAAAACTCGGCTGAGTTGACTTGACTCGATAGAGTTTCGGGTCGACTCACCCAAAAATATCGATTGCTCCCTTTTACCTGAGTAACTCGAGTGACTCGGTCGAGTTTGGTCGAGTTCCTCGACTCGAAAGACTTGGCCAAGTCACTTTGGGACATAAGATGTTTTTTTTTTAAAAAATTCCGTTCAACCCATATCAAGGTCTTATTCAAGAAGAAAAAGAGTAAGATTCTAATTTCTGAAATTAACAATAACATCATAATTTTTAAGATTAGGATTAATTTTAGGCTTTTAGCATTACAATTACTTTAGAACTGTTTTAAATTTGTAAGTTTGCAGTATAATTGTACAAAATAAAAATTATTTTGCAGTAGATTTTTTTTAATCTATGTTTGATTATATATATATTTTCCGAGTTGGTCGAGTTGGGTTTTTTTTTCCGAGTTTCTCGACTTGACTAACTTTCGAGTCGAGTCGAAGGAATATAGTGTGAGAATTGTCTTAGCTTAGTGCTAATATTTTAAGATTCGAGTGACTCTTCTCAGAAGTAACAAAATTCGCCGAAATTTTGAAAAATTCACAAGATTTAGGTGTGCCAAATTATTCGTCGAATTAATGAAAAAATCGCGATTTTACGAATTATTCACGAATAAATCATAAAAAGCATGGATAATTCGTTTAGTTTGGCATGTAAACTACTTATTTGGTATATCATCTAATCAAATTGGTAGATATATTTTTGTAAGTATTAATTTTTTTTTTGAGCTTTTCCTGAACTTGACCCTTGCTAAATTATTTTTGAATCCCGACTTTGTTACTATTGTCTCAATTTGGTGAGTAAGACCCATGGACCCCATTTTTTTTCTTTTTGAATTGTAATCAAACTTTGAGCTTTAAAGTAAGTTTTAATTTTATCTTCTTCTCTCAATTTTTGGCTGTGTCAAGTATGTAGGTGAATGAAATCTATTTAACATTTTGTTCTTGGAAAAATCATCTACAGAATCATATGAATTTTTTTTACCGTATTTAAAGTATTATAAGTAAGGTATTGGAGATTATAAATCATCTACCATAGAATGAGATAGTTGCTACTATTTTCATGAACTTTTTGAAATTATACGTGTAAGAGTTATAAATTATGGAAATAACTTTGTTTCTCTACATTTCAGGTCTAACGGAGTAGGATAATAATATTATGAGTAGCTTTCTAATGAGCCATGCTCATTGAAGCTTGTAATGAGTGGTTCCTTATAATGTGACACGTGATAATTTTATTCGGAATCTAACCATTGGATGTCAAGACGGGTTGCTTGAGAGACACGTGGCAAAAATTTAGTTCAATCGGACATTTATAGACTGTCCTATTGAAGAAGGGAAGATCAACCATTTCTATATCCTAGGTAGGGTTTAGTGAACCCTAACGGGTTAATGCTGTAAATTAGGGTCTAATCAGATAGTCTTAACATGTCCGATCGGACTGATTTTTTTTGACACGTGTCTCCAATGGATCCAACATAACATCCAACGGTTGGATTCAAAAAAGTATGCTACATGTCATCTTTCTAGAGGGACCGCTTATTATAAGCTTCAATGAGCATGGCTCATTAGTACCTTCTTTACTTGCTGCATCAACTCTAATGAGAAAATTTGATCAAATTTTCTGATTCCTAAGTGTTTATTAGGGACTAACTCCATTTTCCTCCCTTTATGTGCTAAAGGGTGACATGCAGGCTCTAGAAGACTTGACGTATGAGAAAAGAAGGGAATTCTTAAAGAAATACCCACTGCCTAGGGAATTCCCTGTTGTCTCCTTCCACACAGAGGCGGGTTTAACTCCAGCAGTCCTTGCCACATTGTCTCATGTCGCACATGCTGAGTTCCCCATGGTTGCACCACTCACTGCAGGCCAATCTGCAAAACTCCCGGTGGTTATGCCCCTTGGTGCTGCAATGGCTGCTTGTGCACAGTTGCTTCAGGTCAGGTATGGAGAGAAGAGCGATGGACTTGTCACATGTCGTGATGCAGAGGTTCCTGGATCCATTGTAGTTCGTCCAAATCGTAAACTAGACCATGCTTGGATGGTTTATTCATCCTTGAATGATGACCCTGGTGAAGCTGATGCTTCTCAAGTATGTGAAGCACTTTTAACGTTAGTTGTGGAAGCTGGACAGAAGAAGAGACATGAAATCACCATGAAAGATGAATGACGCCATTGAGGTTAGCTTCCCTCAGAGGTCCATTATGTGTACAGTATCTGGATATGGTGTATTCTTTTTTGCTAATTATATTAATTCATTATTACTTCACTTGGATTAGATTAAAGGGATGTTATGTTTTGTATTTTAGTGAAATTAAGAAAGTAAATGAAAAAAGAAAAGAAAAGATAACTTCTTGTCAGTCCTTTCTGTTTTTGAAACAAAAGGAAAATATATGGTGGTGCCAAGGACCATACTGGGACATGACTCATCGTCTTATTCATAGTTGCAAGGAAGCTATGCACAGGGTGGGCTGCTCGCTTCCCAATAAGCTCGTTTCCCATACTTGATTTCTAGGAAGCTCACTTTCATCACGTCCTATTGTGTTCTCAAATGAGGTTTTGTATGGGAAGTGTTGGTATAGACCTGAGTATAAAGCCTAGGTTATAGACCTTAAGCAAGTATCCTTAGATTTTTAGCATCGATTTAGCCCAGCATCAGCATCTACTTAACCCAATTTTACTGGGGTCGAATTCTGTTTCACTAATCTATTTGTTAAGAGCTGAAGCTTTGGGTGCTATACTGATTGAGCTATGACTGTAATGTGAACCATGGAAGTCCCTCTTTGAAGACCATGTAATGCAAAGGCTCCATGTATCAAAAAGCTTCCTCTTAAACTTTCGATCTCAAAGTGGCTACCTTCTGTTTCTGCTGTTTTGTTCATCAGTTGACTGGATTTCAGGCGATTGCGTGCATCCGCATGGATGGTCCGTCCTTGTTAGAGTTGGGATACCCTATGTTACCCAAAAAAAAAGAAAAAAAAAAGAAAAAAAATAAAATAAAATAATAAATCATGTTGAGTGTTGTTTATTTTTCTAATTGCCTCCCAATTATTATCAAATTTTATCTGAAAGAATCTCTGAAATCGTCATTTTCATCATTGAGTTGAAGATTTCTCTCATTTTATTATTGATTTTTATTATGTTCTCAACATTCAACAATCTTCTGGTCCTTATCCTTATTTTGAAGTTCTCAGGACTCTCACTAATCTGATGTGTCAAACCCATTTTGTCGACCCACCTTATCTGACAGCGCACGGTTCGAGATGTATAGGTCCTTTGACCGGAAAACTTTAGAGAGAGAGCCCATTTGTCTCTGGAATTGATGAGCAACAAATCCATCCGGCTCACGATTGTTTCCATTTTTTTTTTCTGGGCATTCCACAAATCAGTGGACATGTGGCGCTAAAGGGAACAGGTCATTTCATTTTCTCCCAATGGTTTTGACTTCTCCCCAATTGATATCTTTCCACCTTTTTTAGCGCCACATGTCTACTGATTTGTAGAGCCAGAATTTCTTTTTCCTGGCATCCCTAGAGACAATCCTGAGCCAATCCATCCCATAACAAGAGTTGGTGCAGTTGGCCAGCATCCCGGGTTTGCTCCATGTGATTGGTTGTGTGTTCAACTCCCAACTCCCCTCGTGTTTGTAGAGAAAATTTCGAGTGGGTCAGTGCGGACAACCAAAGGGACTTGTCCTTACCTCGAAGGGTGTGGGAAACCCTCCATTGCTCCTCCCAACCCAAAAAAACAGAAGAAAAAATACAATATTATTTGCTTGTTAATCCATAACAAGAGTAGGTACCTTAATAAAGATCCAAACCAGGTAATGAATGTCCACAGATCCAAAGATCAAAACATCAAAAAAAAAAATGAAAAACAAGTTTGGCATTATCTCAGCCTACATTATCTCCCCTTTTCTTATTACTGTGAAGCAGATCCTAAATGGTTCCCAACAACAAAGTGCCCAGTTCTAGCAATCTCTGGTGCAGTAGTATGTTGTTTGCAGCCATTCAGAAGTGCAGTCAGCTGATAAGGAGAAGCGTCGGCGGCGAGCCACTGGTCGACGTAGAAGATGGTCTGGCTACAGTCCTTGTGAGGCCCGGTCGATGTTACCTCCACATAGTCACAGTACCAGCCATGGTGAGCTCCTAACCCGTCCGACGTTAAGTTGAGGCTGCAGAGTGGTGCACCTATGCATGGACCACGCCCACTGAATATATCAAGGTTGCTCCTCTCGTAGTAGTCGTAGCCTGGTCCCATCAGGCCCCAACCCTCCAGGTCAGGCACCTGCACCGATCGGCCGGCGGCATCACCGAGGGTCAAGCTGATCCTGGAGTCTGTTCCTGCCTTGAGGACAGATCCTGTCTTTACGTAGACACTGAAAACGCACTCCTGCTGCATCCACCATATCACACATTTCATGTGAAGGTTAACAATGTGTGTCATGTGTGTGTGTGTGTTGCGGTGGTTTAAAGGCAATGAAATGCTCCCATTGATCCTGATTTCGAGCCCGCCCCGTCTTTCCTAATGAAAGTAGTTTGCGGGATATTGCGCTCATCCTTAGGAATTACTCGATTGAAATGGGTTGGCCGAGTCATTATAAATCAAGTGATGCACGTTCTCTTGACAGGTTTCCCCGTCTCTTAGGATCGACTAATTGATGTATCTATCCGGGTATCTAGGTATCCCTTGGATGCGGGGGAGGAACCAGGATTCTCTTGCACCCTCGGGAAAAAAAAAAATTTAGAGGGCAAAGTTCATGGGCCTTGGCCTTTCTTTGTGTCGGTTTGTAAAGAATATTTTTTTATTCTGAAGTTTGGGGGGGGTATTGCCCGGCTCCTCCCCTCCACTAGGCTATACCCCTATTATCAATATAGGTTTTTGTTTTTTTTTTCAAAATTTCAGGGGCCCCCATGTGGGCCCGCCCCTGCTTGGATGATAGATTAATGATGACCGATTGTCGCTATAATAATGTGACATGGGGCTGAGATCTAAGATGGATTTGAACATAGATCTAGTGGTGGTGGTGTACTTACAGAATTGGAGTCTCCGGTGGCGGCGAACAAGAAGATGACGAGGAGGATCAGAAAAGAGAAGCAGCGACTTGTCATCTCCATCTCTACCTTAACCACCCTATCTCTATCTCCTGATGTTTCAGTGAAGAAAATCAGATTTCATGTGGGAGGGGGATGGGCGTATTTATAGTTAGATTGATATGGTGGAAGACAATATATATGGGTTAGTTGAAGTTTTTTACTTTATAGCCATTCAATTCAGTAAATTACCAACTTGTTCTTAAAAGACAAAAATACCCTTGAAGGACTGATTCTCCTTTTGGAGTTTTAGGGAAATTCGGGGACAATGTCATGATAATATATAATTGCATTCTATGGTATACGTGTAGACACGTTGGGTTATTTGGATGGACGGCTATGATTGTGTTCCCTTCATGGTGCCTGAATTTACCAGGTGGGACCCATTGATGTAATAAGCATCTATAGACATTAGCAGGACAGCACGTGATCATTGGTACGCATGAGGACAGATAGTGGCATTATTATTGGGGCCTCGGATTGTCTCTGGCGAAGCCAGAAAGGGTTCTCGGGTTCCATGCATTGTGCGACAGTTGGCATAAAAATGGGAAGAAGTCATTCTATTGTCTCCTATGATTTTAACTTCTCCCCATTTGATATCTCTCCCCCTTATTCTCACTCACTTATCTTATCGCCACATGTTTTATTATGTGCGGAGAAGTCAAAATCATGCCCATGATTTTGACTTCTCCACAACTTGTCCCTAATTCTATGGAACCCCGAGACAATCCTAGGCCTGGCCTTTTATAGGAACCATTTTATATTTAGGAACATGATATCACTTTTTTCTTTTTTGACAAATAAGATATCATTTTAAAAGACACATAATGATAAGCATTAATTAATGCAAAGACAGGCAAAAAAAAAAGGGAGAAATAATCATCCCTTCCTTGAGCAAAACTATTGTAGTTGATATTTTTTAGACAGAATAACATTTAAAATAAGGTGAAAACATGAAAAAAAAAAGATTTCTAATAAATTTTTAATTTTTTTTTTGTTAAATTTTATTTTCTTTTATCTATTCTCACTTATTTTCTTGGCAACTAAACAAATGATAAGGATTAGTAAATCTTAACCATAATTAAATGGAGTTAAAAGGAGATATTCATGACCAAAAAAAATAAAAGAAAAAAAGGTTGAGACATTTTTTCCTCCCTCGAGTAGGAGATTATTTTTTATAGAGAAGAAATTTTAGCCCCAGTTGAAGTCTTCCAAAGACAAAAGGTGTTTTGGTAACAAGTGTCAAACCATCTTCCTATTATAAGGATAACAACACCACAAGTTGCAACCACTTTTTGTCTTCAGAAATTTTTTTCTGACTTAGTGCGTCTGACTAGCACTCAACAAGAGTTCGGATGGGCAACAACGCTCGTTGTTGCACTGTTGCATCTGTGTCTTGCAAAATGGGGGGCCCACCTACTGTTCACATGGGGACCACCAAATGATGAATATGAGGCCCATTTTGTGCTGTTGCCCATCCGAACTCCCTCAACAACTAAGTAAAATGCAAAGTCTAACAAAAGGTGCGGTACCCCATAAGCCATGACGCATGTGCATCCACTTTTTACTCTACTTTTCTCTCTCTCAATACTTGTTTTTTTTTTTGGGGGGGGGGGGGGGTAAGAGGTAGTTTAGGGGTAAAGTCTCTTGTCGTAGACTTGGGTTCAAATCTTACCTACATCAGGGTTGAGGGCTTATGGGAGAGAGAGGGCTACCCCTCATTGTGTAGCTCATAGGTCCATGTGACCTCAACAAACCAAAAAAGGAATACTTGTTTTTTTTTTGGGTAATAGTTAATACAACACCTAACACATGCATAATCAGACCTAAGGTAACTGCTAAGGTGTCATAAAGGTGAGTCTAAGCAACCATTCCAAAAGAGCCTGACTAGTGGAGGGTTGATGGCAAAAAAAATAAAAAATAAAGGGTTGATGGCCCTTATACACCCTTTGGAAAGTTAGTACCCAGTTCATGTGGGACTATGAGGGATAGTAATAACGTGCGCAAAGGCGGATTTGATTTTTTTTTTGTACGAGGTAATATAACACCTCTCTCAAAACCTAACATCATCTCCACGGGCAAGGATCTATGGTATGAGGCAACCTTTAGGCAGAATCTCAATCTTTTGTTACTTTTGAGCATTTGTCAAAGCCTAAGAAAGTGAATGGGATTTCGTCTAGCCTTGCCAGATGAAGTTTAGCCTCTATCTTGCATGTCAACACGTGCCCCTTTTTACACTTCTTAATTGTGGTTAAGATTCACTAATCTTTAGGTCAACGCATCTAATCTTGGGATTTAGAAATAAAATTAACCCAAGTCAAAGTTTCTTAAATAGGGTTAGAAGAGCAGTTAAAGGGTTCTATGGGTGGGCCAAACGGTTTTTGGTTAGGGCCAATCCAAATCCTATATGAAAGAGACATGAATCTTAAGAGGTTAACTGACATGACATGTCAGAAAGGCAACGAATTACCTCTTGTGCACGCCCGAGGCCCTCGGGCGTCCACTCATCATCTCGCATGTAATGCCAAAAAGGGGAGAAAAAGGGGGAGAGATATCAACTGGGGAGAAGTCAAAAAACAGGAGAGAAAATGAATTGGCTTCTTCTTGTTTAGCACCACACGTCGGATGATGAGTGGACGCTTGTGGCCCAGCCTCAAGCGTGCACCAGAGGTAATTCGATGCCAGAATGGTAATATAATTAAAAGGAAATTAGTAAATGTACCCGTGGATCCCATTTTATAACCGAATGGCCGGTACTCATTGGTCCTTGCCCCAATTTTAAATATTGTCGTTAAGTTTCACTCACCCCTAGGGTTAAGCAATCCAACCACCAAAAGCTTAGTTGGGTCTGCTAAGCAATGCTCTAGTTAAAACCCTAACTGCTCTTATGGTAGATCAGATGATAGTCTTAAATTCATCATACCTGCACTCGCAATTAGGACCCACCATTCAATGTCTCCCTTGCATCTCGAGATCTTCTCTTAGATATGATGACTTAGCAGCTGATACGTGGAGCATAGGGTTGTCAATGGGCCGGGCTTGGGTTGGGCTAGGGTCAGGCCTATTTTATATGGGCTTGATATATGTAGGCCCAAGCCCTGTCCATGTTTTACTCGGGCCGGGCTCGGGCCAGCCTACTTATAAATGTTATATACAAGAGTATAATAATACTGTTATACTTATAATGTTGTACACTTTTTTTTTTTAAATGATAACAAAAGTTATTAGAAATCCTCATAAACAATCATAAAGTCAATACTCAATGGTAGAAAGATGATAACAAATGTTACAAATCCTAATATCTTTACAAAATTAACAATTAAAAAGTCATTTGGGGAGGTGGGGCTTGGTGGTAACCGTAGACATAATAGTAATATTAATCCTTACGTATATATATATATTTAACATTGTTGTTAGCTAACATACATCCGGGCCGTGCGGGGCTTCAAACAGTCAAGCCCTAGCTCGACCCATATTTATATTGGCCTGAGTTTTTGGAGCCCGGCCCTAACCCTATGGGCCTTGATAGGGGCCAAAATCGGACTGGGCTGGATCGGACCAGCAGGCCAGCCCGGCCCATTGACACCCTTAGTGGAGCCCATTAGACAAACTATATGATTAAAAAGATGAGTCAATAGATTTATGGGACAGCTACATCGAATGTTATTGTCTTGTGATTCATACACCCATAAATCGTATGGCCTGTGACTATCCCATCGGTGGGCCGCCCCTCGGATCCGATCGACCTGAGCATCCATAAAGGTTTGTTTTGGGTAAAAGATTTGCTATGGTGGATGTCCGAGCGCACAAATCATGGGACATGCGGTGTTTAAAAGGAGGGAGATATCAACTGGTGAGAAGTCAATATCATGGGGAGAAAATGAAATGACTTCTCCCCCAAATAATCGCCAGGTGCCCCATGATTTGTGGGGGGTGACGGAGGGTGTCCCAAAGCCTTCGACCAAAGAACTAGTCCCTTCGGGTATCCACACCAACCCACACGGCTTGATTTCAAATTTTTGAAAAACTTGCTATCGCTCTTTGCTAACTACTGCTTTAGTGTCTCCCTTCTATATTGTTGGCTTGCTTTCAAATTTCTATGTTTCGCTTTGCTTGTATTCATAGGGCCTTTTTGGCTCTCACATCGAGAAAGCCCTTTATACTTGAACTTACTACGTGTGCTTCGTAGACAAAGTTCGTAGCCTTGCTTTCAAGCAAAGTTACTAGGTGCTTGAGAGAAATCCCATTGTATAGCAAGGGTAAGAAACCGACAATTCTAGCTCGCTTGCAAGATTCCGATTCATTTAATACAAAACTTGTTTTCTGACTGCTTTCCTTCCTTCTTGGAAGACCTTGCTTTGTGACTGCAAACTATTAAGTCCAATTAGCTTGAGATTGTTTTCTAGCACACTCTTTGTATTCATGATTTATAGTAGTTCCAAGAGCCCTTAGAGATGGGGAGAAGGAGTACGGAATAAGGATGGATTCCACTATATCCATCATAGCCCACCTCATCTGCCTTTTGTCAGAGGTCAATCGTTGCTCCCTCTCTTGAAATTTCAATCCCTATCGAGTCGGGAATGAATGAGTAATGGGTCGAGGAATCAGCCATTGATCCTCTTGGATCCGGTAGGAGCGGGAGTATGTAAGTGAGTCTCGATCTGGTGAAGAAAAGAGATTTGAGTTGATAGAGACGATAGATCTGGAGGATTCATCTGGTCACATATTCCACACCTCTCCGAGTCAAGGTTTTTCCTGGAATTGTTGTCAAGTTAAAATGGAGAACTTCTTGAAACTATTTGAACACGGTGTTTCGTGGGGAGTCGGCATCCGTTAAGTGGAAGTTAGGTCACATCGTAGATGTACATAATTTGAGATTGATCTCCTACTCCTTCACTTCACTTACACTCAACAAAGGTATAACCTTCTCTCCAACTCAAGGTCACTGTTTTCTTTTTCCAGAACTAGATCATTTCACTTTCATTGCAAGCAATTATTGCCCAAGGATTGGACCCTAGAGGGGGGGGGGGGGGGGGGGGGGATGGACAGGGTCTTGGCAAATTAAAAAAATTCTTCATATTCCTTTAAGAGGAATGAAAATTAGAAATACCACACAAACAATAAAGTAAATTGAAGAGTTAGAGAAAGCAAACACAAAAATATTGTTCAATTCTCGAGGTTCAACAATCCCGCCTATGTCCCCGCCTCAAGCTATACCCGCTAAAGGATTCACTACGATTTTACTCGCACAGTCTTCTTACGGGTGAATACCAAACCTTTTACAATCTTCTTCCGGGTGAAAATCAAACATTTACAATCCCCTTACGGGTAAGAATCAGATCTTTACAATCTTCTTACGGGTAAATATCAAGCCTATTTGCAAGATTATAATCTCTCTTAACTTTACAAAGCTCCCCGCTTTAAGGACAAGAATCCACGATTCTTGATTTCAATACACTTGGATGAGAAGTGTTTTACAATCATAATATGCTCCTGAAACGAGCTGAATGATCTCTCTAAAGCTTATTGAAAATCTCCTGCAAATTGAAGTTGAATAGCTCAATAAAACTGATTTAGGGATTTTAGGTTTAATTCAATAGATTTAGAAATCTATGCCTTGGAGTGGATGATTGAATGATTGGATTGATAGATCGTCACGTTCTAATTCATAAATCATCCATATTTATAGTCATTGCAAAGATATAGCCATTGGAGGCATAATAAATGCAAAAGAGTCATTGAAATATAGTCAATACAGGGTTTTTAATACTTGTCCTGAGGTATCTAATCGACTGGATGAGTGATCTAGTCGACTTGATGAGCCCAGTGGCCAACTGAAATCCTGACCTTCATCTAGTCGACTGGATGGTTCATTTAGTCGACTGGATGATTTATTTTCAACATAAAATCTATTTTTCTTGACCTTAATGATGAAAATGAATTCATAAGTCTTCTACCTTATCTTTATCATGATTTTTAATCATTCTTTAAGATGTTCTAGGTCCTTAAAAAAATATTCAAAATGGTCTTAAGGAACCTGACCAATCTAGTCTTTGAGCTTTCAATCAACCAAACATTGAAGACTTTTTATAAAAGTCCTAAACACTCTCATACTAAAATATAAAGCATTAAACCTTTATGAGATTCTTCATTCTTCTTCAACTTGATCTTGACTTGATTTGTTTTATTTGGCTTCAAGATCAATCTTATTCTTCTTTACTCTTCATCTTCATGACTGGGATTGATATGATATTTGAATTGATCTAACTTGATCTAATAACTTGCTTTTGACTTGATGTCGAATTCTTCTCATAGATGGTGTCATTTTTATGTTTTTTCATCTTGAATGGTTTGTTGCTCTTCAGAAACTGAATATCACATTAACTCAATGAAAACATTAGTAACACAAATCTCATTACATTATTGTGTTTTCATCAAAATCACTAAGGAGATCTATGGTGGACACATATAGGCTAACAACAACTTTATTCCCATATTTCTGGTGGATCACTTGACATGTTCTGCAGTTGCTTCAATAGCATACCGAGAAAAACGAGACCCCTCTTTGATTTCCTCCAAACAACCTGCGGAAGCCCCAATATTTTTATTCCACCTAGCATCCATCATGGTAATAAAGGTATCATTGTGAATCGTTTCCCTACGAATACAAGGGTAAGTTGAGGAGTGAGAGTTGAAACCCGAGATGCTAACCAACTGCACCAACCCCTGGTGGGTGAGCATCTATAAAGGTTGGTTAAAGACATCCCAACTAGGGGTAGGTCTTAGAAGTCTATATGATTTATCTGTACAAAAATGAAAAGATGATTTTTACAAACTTTCTAATTCAGCAATGCTTTGTTGGAAGTCAGAAGTTAGCAACATAAATCCTATTCTATCATTCTAGCCTATTAAGACTTCATATGTTTGGTGGATGTGAGCGCGGATTAATGGAAACCCTAAAAATCTCATGGGTGAGTATAGAGTCACTACTTATTCATTCAAAAGGGATAAGTCCCCGGGATTTGGATAAGGTCTTGGTCTGCAGTTCGAGATTAGGGTAAGAGGTTCAGTTAAGTCCGGGGAAGGAGTTAGACATCCCGACACTTCCACTTTCTGTGGTTCCTTACTTGCTAGGTTTAAGCCAAATCAAAGGTCAAAGTTAAACGAGTGCATAAGTGTTTGAGATAATACTAATCTAAGAAAGTAAAGTTAACCAGGGTCGAACCCGGGTTGGGTTGCCTACGTACTCACATTGGGGTGAGATTAGACCGAGCGTAGTTCTAACACATGAGCCCGTGCTAAGGCTAAGGGGGTGTGTGTGCACCAAGGGTGACTAATAGACCTAACCCGGGGGTTAGGGTTTGGTTGACCGGGGTTGGTCAAGTTCAAGGTAGGGGTTCGGTAAGCCAAGGGGTAGTCTGGTAGACTAGGGTTTGGGCCCAATAGGCCAAGAGAGGATCCCGATAGGCAAAGGCAAAGTTTGACCAAAGTTAGGGGTGCTAACCGGGGTTAGGTCAAACTAACCGTGATTAGAATTGCTAACCACAGTAAAAAGGTCCAGGAACTGTGTTTTTGGTCTTTTTAGATTTTTTTTGATGTTTTTGGGATTTCTCCAGATTTTTTCCCTAGGTAAGGATTGTTTAACCATGGTTAGGGGGGAGATCACCATAGTTAGGATTGCTAACCAAGATTAAATGGCTGAAATAAGCCATTTTTGGGATTTTCAGAATATTTCTGAGTATTTTTTTCAGATTTTTGTGGGTCAAGGGGTACTTAACTATAATTAAAAGTTAACTAAAAATGAGGTTTGATCATGGTAAAAGGTCCTAACCAGAGTATAAATGACTACAAAAGGTTATTTTGGAATCCTCAGATTATTTTTAATTTTTCAAGTATTTTTTCAGAATTTAATGGGTTAAGGGGTGCTTAACTATGGTTTAATATTAACCAATGGTAGATTTAAGCTTGGTTAAGGGTCTGGTCAGGTCAGGTTAGGGCCCAGGGAGCATGGTAGAGCTTAGACTGACTTCCTACCTGGTCTGGACCCTGTGCAAAGCTCAAAAATTAGAGAATTCAGTAATTACGGTAATATGATTACCGCCATTACAGTCATTCATCTAACCATGGTTTACATGACTGAAACTGAGGTTAGGGGGTGACCTAGGGGAAACTGAGGCTACAAAGGTGTAGCTTGAAGTCCAGGGAAGACTCTAGGCCTTTGGTGGGCCCAGAGGAAGGTCTGGTGTGGGCCCCATAGAGAGCCCAATGTGCTGTATTTGAGAGTTTGAAATGGTGGTAGATGATCTACCACCATTCTGTCAGTTTGCTTTTGAAGCCAAACTAACCAGGGTTAAGTGCATGGTTAGGGTCTAGAATGACCAGGGGAGGTAGGCAAGGATGAGAGGGGTTCAACCATGGCCCCTCACAGACCATGGTTACAGGGACGGTTACAGAGGAGACCAGAAATGACGGTAGTTATTCTACTACCATCCCTAGAAAAGTTCAGAACAGACTTTTCTCCTACTGGGGACTGCACCAGTTGGTTGCTATGGGATCCCTCATCGACTGAGGGTCCCCTAGACCATGTGCGGACTTAACCATGCACGCAAAGGGGGTCTGTACCCAAGTTAGGCCTCTAGGAGGTTCTCCCCTACCTACGGTTAAGGCAGGGGGTCCCCTATCCTTAGCTGAAAATCAATAGGAGGTGCTGAAAATAGAAAATAAGGACCCCCTGGGGTAGGACCAGGGGGTCTTACAGAGATTTATCAGTAAAAAGAAGGAGGGTAGGGGGTCTACCCTTCAATAGTGGCTGCAGGTGGTCGAGTAGGGCGGTGCTGCAGTGGTGGGGGTGTTGGAGCCCTAGGGTGTCTTCGAAGAGGTTTGGGGTTTGGCTCAGGTGGGTGGTGAAGCTCTGGAGAGGCTGGAGTGGGGTTGGCCGTATATGGGCAGCACTTGGGTATGAAGGACTAGAATCCAGTTTGAACCCAGGGGGTGGGGGTTTATATAGGAGCTGGGCAGACCCCCTGAGGGCATTCTGGGTATTTTCTCAGGCGTGGGGAACCAACCAGAGGCGAGCCAGGGCAACAGGGGGTGCTGATACGCCATCTGCAGGAATCAGGAAATGGCGATAATTGGATTACCGCCATTCATGAACTAGGCTAGTAAGAGAATGACGGTAATTGTATTATCTCCATTTATGGGCTTTGCCAATTTGGGCCCAACCCCCACATGCCTGAGCCGAAAACACTATTCATTTTTCAAAAAAGGGGAGTGACGGTAATTTGATTACTGCCATTCCAAGAATTTGATTTTTAGGGCATGTGAGCCCCACCCTAACGATCCTAAAATCTTGTGGGTCCTGTTTAGGTCCACATGATGGTTTGGAAGGGTTTTGAGGGTTTTTGGGCCTTGAGATGGGCTCGAGTGGACCCTAGGCTTTACCTAGGGTTAGTCTAGGATTTAGGGTATGACCTAGGTTTGACTAGGGTTTAGGGTTTGCCCTAGGGTTAGACATAGGGTTTGACTAGGTTTAGGGTTTACTTAGGGCTTGGCTAGGGTTTGAACTAGGGCTTTACCTGGGTATGTTAGGATTTGCCTATGGTTTAAGTTTTGAGTAGGACTCAACTGGGGATAACCATGGCTAATGGTGTTTTAACCATGATTAAAGTAGAGTGTAAAAATTGGATGCTTACAACTGTCCCTCTTTACCGGAGAATGCCAGGATGACAGTTGAACGGCAAAGACTAAAAACATCATATTTTTATGCCAAGATTGAGTTCTAAGGGATGATGATATACATGCATGTTATGCAAGTGGTGAGTGTGATGAAGCGATTAGGGCCATTGCTAGTGGGTAGCGAGTAGCTGGGGTAGAAAAGTGGATGCAAGGATGGCATAGCCCGGAGGCGCTTGTCGGAAGATAGTGTCGCTCAGAAGCGGCAGAGAGTTTTGATCGAAATGGTGTTTCCCGAGGGATATTAACTGAATCAATCAAAGGACACACGGGGTATCGAGAACACACGGGATGTTGGACATGCAAGGTGCTAACAAAGTGTGTTATGGTGGCGCTCACCTGGGATGTCGAGGACACACAGGGTGTTGAAAGGAGACATGTGAGGTCCCGGCAAAGTGTATTATATTGGTGCTCACCTGGGATGTCTCGGACACATGGGGGTGTCACAAAGGGGACATGCTGGTGGTGTACATTGTAAAGGTACACACGAGGTGTCGACAAAGTATGTTATGTTAACGCTCACCTGGGATGCCAATGACACATGGGGGTGTCACATAAGAGGATATGCGGGAGGTGATGTTAAAGTGTGACGAGGTTGTCACAGAGCACACAGGATGTCGGGCATGCGAGGTGTCGACAAAATGTATTATGTCGATGCTCACCTGGGATGCCAAGAACACATGGGGGTGTTACAAAAGAGGACATGCAGGAGGAAATGCTGTAGTGACGATGCTGTCACGGAGCACACAGGATGTTGGGCATGTGAGGTGTCGACAAAGTGTATTATGTTGACGCTCACTTAGGATGCCGATGACACACGGGGGTGTCACAGAGGGGACATGTAGGAGGTGTACATTGTAAAGGAACACACGGGTTGTCGAGGACATGCGGGTGGTGGACACTGTAACGGTACACACGGGATGTCGAATTGGTTTGAGGCATGATGCCGGATTTGATTTTGAGATGGCCGAGAAGCATTGAATTCTGATCATGTTTGAATGATGCTGAAGAGTTTTGATCATGCAAGGTGTGATGCTATGCAAAGATGTCATGCAAGGGATAAAAGGTAAGGATGCTTTCCAATGATTCTGTTGATTGCGAATTGCGGGGATGATGTCGGCTTCTTCTACTTGTCTTGCCGGGGTTGCTTGATGCAGGCTGTATGACCAGGTCTGGATACCGGTTTTGAAAAACATTTTTAGAAAAGTGTTGGACTTTTGCAAATGTTTTTGATTCTAGTTGAGCGAATGCTTAGCTAGCTTTTAGATTTGCTTGAAAATTGCCTTTGCCAGGGCTTAGGGGACTTTGTAGTATGTCTTTTACTCTCTGATAGTAGAGTATGACCCGAAAAAGACTCTGTTACCGTTGAGGATTTTAGGGGGTAGACCTGCTTATCTTGTTGTCGCTGGAGATTAAACTTTGGTTGGAGAGAAGCTTGCAAAGAAATAATTGGAACTTCTAGACTCTTGCTGGGGAGAGTGTTGGCAGAGGCTTCTACTGGGATTTCGCTTGGGGAATTATGCATTGTTGTAGACCACTGTTGGGGATCTGATGGGGAGTTGTACTCTGCTGGAGGTTGTCAATTGTCTGCTGGAAAGTTGAGTTCTGTTGGAGACTACTGCTGGGGAATCTATTTTTCCATGCCATCGTTGGCGACTATAGGAGATTGTCGGGGGTTTAACGAGACTGATTACTGTCGGATTCTGTTGCCAAACTGCTCTTCAGCTTTCCTTCCTTCTTTACCCTTGAAATGACCAAGTTAATGGGGTTCGCATAATTTTTGCGCGATGAGGCCATTGTCGCTTTTTCTCATACCTGCGAACCTGATTGATTTTTGTCCCTTAGTCACGAGACTAAGTATAGGATCTCGTAATTTTTGCGCAATGAGGCCGTTTTTGGTTTTCACTCATGCCCGCGATTTGTTGGGGGAAAATTGGACTTCTCCTGTCATTGCCCTGGATGACGCTCCTCTGGGGATTATAGAGATTCTGTTTCTGCCAAAGATGTAGATGTGATATTGCGTTTGCACTCGCAGTTTCTAGGGGATCTAGAAGGATTAAGAGTAGGATGAAATGTAGGTTGGGGCACCGAAGTTTGGGACACCTTGAGATTTCTCTTATTTGATTTTGATCTTTCGGGGAGCTCTCCTATTGTGGATTTGTGCTTTGGGTTTCCCGTCGGAGTTTGATTTTTTTTTTGTTGCTCCATTGGAGAATTCGAGAGAGGTTGTCTCTGCTGGGGGAGAGTGAGAGGTTGTCTCTGCTTGAGAGCGAGAGGTTGTCTCTACTCGGGAATTGCTTTTCAGGAGAGGCTGTCCCTGAAGGAGTCCGGAGAGGTTTTATCTCTATGGGGGAGTATCTGATTCTTGAAAATGTTTCGACTTTTATTTTTGGTTTTCCTTTGATGGAACTTTTGTACCATTGGGAGTCGACTCGACTGGGGAAATTGAGAGGATTTTGGCTATGTTGGACTCTGTAGGGGAGGTTTCAGAGATGCTTCGGTTCCACTGAGGATGGTTTGACTCTGCGTGGAGAAGTCGGGAGATGTTTTGACTCTTCTGGGGGGAGTTTTGACTCTTCTAGGGAGAGTTTTGACTTTGGGGGAGGTATGATCCCTTTTTGTGACCACACCTGATTTGTCAGGTTGCCTACGTACCCTTTGCAGGATCAGGTCATGACGTAGTTCAGGTTAATGCTGCAGGGAGCAAGAGAGGGTGTACCTGAAAAGGTTGTATGAAAGAAGGGCTGTTAGGCTCAAGGGGCTAACTAGCGGATTTCATTGATTTGTAAAGCGGGTTTACATTGAAGGGGGATGAGGAGTGCCAAAGATGGCATCCTATCACTTCCTGGAGATTTCATGAGTGCATAGTGCCTATCAGATCTAGACCCTAAGCGTAGTATTGTTTGACTTTGTCCATGTTGACGGGCTTATGTAGGTTTTCGTCATCCATACGTCCAAATCGAAGGACGCCGCCTGAGAATTTGTCTCGGACGATGTATAGGCCTTCATAGTTTGGAGTGAACTTTCCCCTTGAGTCAAGGCGGTTTGGCAACATCTTCCGGAGGACCAAGTCACTGACTTTGATGCTGTGAGGCTTGAATTTCTTATTGAATACCCTAGCCATGTGCCTCTGATAGGCCTGAGAGTGGCTGATGACTTTCAGTCACCGTTCTTCGATTAGATTCAGCTGCTCATATTGGGTCTGTGCTCATTATGTTTATGAGATTTCTGATTTCATTAACATTCGGAGTGATGGAACCTGTACTTCGATGGGAAGGATTGCTTCCATACCATAGGCCAGAGAGAATGGTGTTGCCCCTGTTGAGATTCTAATGGACGTTCTGTAGGCCATAAGTGCGTATGGGAGCGTCTTATGCCATGTTGAGTAATTAGTTGCCATTTTTTAAATGATTTTTTTCATTTTCTTGTTGGTGGCTTCAACTGCACCATTGGTCTGAGGCCTGTATGGTGTGGAGTTGTGATGTTGAATCTTTAATTTATGTCAGAGATTAGTCATCCCCTTATTGCAGAAGTTGAGAGCATTGTCTGTTACATTCTCGAATGGGACGTCGTATCGTCAGCTGATGTCATTTTTCAGAAAACACTGAACCACGGAGGCTGTGACGTTGGCATAAGAGGCTGCCTCGACCTATTTCGTGAAGTAATCGATCGCAAACAGGATGAATCGATGTCTGTTTGATGCTTTCGGAGCTATGGGTCCGATGACGTCGATGCTCCAAGCAGAGAATGGCCAAGGAGCGGTGAGGGTGTGCAGCTTTGTCGGCGGTGCATTGATTTTGTCAGCATAGATTTGGCACTGGTGGCACTTCTGTACGTGCTTGCAACAGTTAGCTTCCATATTAGACCAGTAGTAGCCCAGCCTGAGAATCTTCTTGGAGAGCATTAACCCGTTCATATGTGGGTCGCAAGTTCTTTCGTGAACTTCTTTAATTACCTGTGCTGCTTTACTGGTATCGAGGCATCTGAGTCAGATCAGATTTGGCGATCTCTTATACAAGATTCTCCCTAAGAGGACAAACTGAATGACCAGTCTTTTGATTTTCTGACGGTCTGTTTTGGTAGCATCGAGAGGGAAGGTCCCATCTTCGAGGTACTGCTTGATGTCCGTATACCAAGGCTTGTTGTCTGACACTTCTTCGATCTAAAGGTAGTAGGTAGGCTGATCCTATTGCTGAATTTCAATTGGTCAGAGCATGATGCCCCTAGGGATCTGGATCATGGAGGCGAGAGTGGCTAGTGCATCGGAAAATCTATTGTGGTTCCTGGACCTGTGACTGAAACTGATTCTTCTAAACTGAGTGATTAGCACGTTGAGGAAGGCTAAGTACGAGACCAACCTTGCTTCTCAGATGACCCAAGATTCATTTGTCTGACAGATCACCAAAGACGAATCTCCATAGATGTCTATCTCTTTAATCCCGATGCCCAGGGCTTCTTTCAGACCGCCATTCAAAGAATTTGATTTTTAGGGCATGTGGTCCCCACCCTAATGGTCCTAAAGCCTTGTAGGCCCCTGTTTGGGCCCACAGGATGGTTTGGAAGGGTTTTGAGGGTTTTTGGGCTTTGAGATGGGCTCGGGTAAATCCTAGGGTTTACCTAGGATTTAATCATGGTTTACCTAGGGTTAGTCTAGGTTTTAGGGTATTACCTAGGTTTGACTAGGGTTTAGGGTTTGTCCTAGGGTTAGGCCTAGGGTTTGACTAGGTTTAGGGTTTACCTAGGGCTTGGCTAGGGTTTGAACTAGGGCTTTACCTGGGTATGGTAGGGTTTACCTATGGTTTAGGTTTTGAGTAGGACTCAGCTGGAGATAATCATGGCTAATGGTGTTTTAAACATGGTTAAAGCAGAATGTAAAAATTGGGTGCTTACAGTGGACATGTTTTTTCTCGCCTTTGATTTGCACCAACTCAATTATCAATTTTTTCGACCAGTTTATTCCTCTAATGCATACAAAATGCAATGATTGATTTGATCATGTAATCAAAGTAAACATCTTTTTTTCAAATGAAACATAAGACTAGTCACACAGCTCAAGATCCACAATGAGTGTGCAACTCAACATGATGAGTCCAAAATCACGTCTCGACTGGCATTACCTCTCTCTCTATACCCAAAAAAAAAAAAAAACTGGACATGATGAGTCAACTTGACTAACTCAGCTCGAGACAAGGTGATAAGTTAAGCAAAAAGAGAATTAGGGGTGCAATGGGTCAGGTTTAGGCTTGCATTTTTGTAATTTTTGAATAGGTGTAGCTCAAGCCCGATCCATTTACAAGAGTTTTTTGTAGCCCAAATTCGGTGAATCCCTCTAAACTTTTAAATATATATATTTTTATACTAAGTGATTTAATTATTTATTTGGGCATAATCATGGGACAATGGGTGGTTGTCCCTTGGTCTATCGCATCAATCAATCTCTGAAACTGACAATTTTATTCCTCAGGATCGAAAGTGATGTAGCAAGCAGGAGGTCCATTAATCAGTTATTAACCCACTAATCCTAACTACTAACATTCAATACACGATTCCTTCTACAAAATAATAATAATAATAATCTAATCCATTCCCCAGTGATAACCCAAATATATGAGCTAAATTGAGGATTTAATCATACTTCTAAACCAATGGTCATCTAGACGAAACTTCAACTTTGATTCAAAGATAAAATAAACATATATATAAGCTTAGAAAACAGAACCTTCCTCTGTTTCAACACAATTTTTTTTTGGAAGCAACAAGGCAATGTCTCATTGTCTTTGTAAAACCCTCCTAACTTATAACAGCTACATCTCTTCTCAAAACATACATAGTCAATGCAAATCTACTTCCTTTCTGGTAGAACTTGTTTCCACATTATTGCTTAAAATTGGTCGTATTTTTTCTTTTAAAGAAACGACTTGGTTCATATGTGGATAATTACAAAGCCAAAATGTCAATTCAACAACATTTTCTCTCATGTAGAAAGAACAACGGAATTTGAATTTGCGACAATTCGAAGAAGAAGGATTTCTGGACACAGAAGAACCCAAAAATTGTAAATTCTGGTTATTGAAGTCTCTAGCATTACAATTTTCAGGCTTTGCAAGTCTCACCAAGGGGTGCTGGGCTTGGTGACATGAATCCTTATGAAAAACAGCCATCAGATGGCCTTGACATATTCGATTGAACTATTTTTTGTAAGGTTATGCGTGCGAGGGATGAAAGACGCAAATGCCACTACTAAAATAAATGCTTATTTGTATGTATTACCAAACATGCTATTAAAAGTAACAGTTTATTTTTAGTTTTTTACGGAACAAATTTATTATTTGAAAAGACCTAAAAATCTAATAAGTAGCTCGTATTAAAGTAGCTCTCAGTAGATCAGTTAAGATTTTGCCAAGCGCCCCCTAAGTTAGCCAACTAGAGTTCACATCAACTTAATTGGCTGGGCTTTGGCCCATTATATTGGGTACAATATGCATAACCTGAGATGGGCCTAAATCAATGTCAGCCCGAGTCAACCTGACCAATCTAAACCTACTAGATATATGCTATATAAGAGAATATACCAATTTCTTTGGCCAATTGGCCTCTTTTGAAAAACACTTTTTTAAAAAATATTCAGATTATCATCTTAGTCCCAAATGCAGATAGTTGCCTTTAATTAATCAAACTCGATTATTAGCTTATAAATGATTAACATACAAATTCTACTGTACAATGCATTTCACAAAATATGTACTAGCCATTTTTTATTTGTTATATTTCCAATTTTAAGTTAGCATAAAAAGCGTATTTTTGCATGGCTAAATGTGTTCATGGCTTGTAATTCATGTTAATGCTATAAATACGAATGAGTTAGCTGATGAATGCTATAAAACGCGGTTGATTTGTGCATGGGATGGGTCAATGGGCCTTAGGCCCACAATCTATATTGTCATCACTTTGAATCTTGAGCTATTCCCAATTAAAACTGTAGGCCCACCAATAAGTTTCCAACCAAGGATTCCCTGTTGAACATGCACACTATGAAGCACACACAGGAAGCCGAATAGAACAGTAGGCCTTAGGCCCACAATCAATATTCTAAACGTGGCCACCGACGCCCCCAAAATTTTGAAAAATAAAAATATTCTTATAGTAGTAATACACCTATATGCAAAGTAGGTGCATTTGCAATTGAATGCATCGTGTTGATTCTAGGAGCTTAGTCTGGGAGAATGGTGGAACCCGGAACGGGCGGCTCTAGCCCCCCTAAACTTTAGAGAAAATATATATTCTTTACAAACAGACACCAAACAAACCCGATGATGACCAATGAACTTAGCCCTCAAAAAAAAATAAATTTGGGGGAACCCCATTATTAACCCCCCTTAAGAAAATCCTGGCTCTGTCCCTGGATACTATGCATATAGCTCTATAAAATCTTATAGGGAAAAAATCTAATTAGTTAGATGATCACGATCATTCGATCTCTCACATTCTTCTTCGTTGTCCCATCGAACAATATGGCTAGTGGATTGATAAGAACTTTTAAGAAGAAAAATAAACCACCCCGCGAGGGGGGTAGGCAAGACTCCTCATACCTGTTTGTTAAAACACCAATTACATCAATGTGGAGGTATGAAGCCTTATCCCTAAACCAGCAAGCGATGAGGCACTATAAAACTACTCATTGAATCTAGAAATTTACCATCCTAGTAAGGCCATGTCTTCTATATGTAAATAGATCTATCACATTCTCTTGGACTGTCTAAAGTACTCTGACAAATCGTTCGTAAAAGAGCGAATAAATCAGATTGATACAATTCTCCATTAATATTGCTTTTCTGATTTAGATCTCAAAGGTGAATAATACCCATCAAATGAACAGTTAAGTACGGGTGTAAACGAGCTGAGCCAAAAGTACGGTGTTCAGACTCAATTCGTTAAGTAACAAGGGTGTTCAAGCTCGGCTCAAGCTTCACTATTCTTTATCAAGCTCGGCTCGTGAACAAAACTATTAGCTTGGCTTATTAACCTAGACGAACCGAACTTGAATTTGAGTTCGTTTACTGCGTTTGTTACTTCTCTATATTTTTTAGATCAAAGGTTCAGATTCTTTTATTTTAGATCAATGGACCACATGAAAACTTAAAACATATTGTACTATCTTAGATACATAACACACTTAAATACATATAATAGATACTTAAACTATATATATATATATATATATATATATATATATATATATATATTATAATATAAAACGAATTGAGTTCATACATGTTCAAGTTTGGCTCATTAAACAAATAAGTTGAAGATCAAGCTCGAGTTAATTGGTTCGTTTATTAGAAAAACAAGCTCTTAACGAGCCGAGCTCGAGTTATTCGCAAGCAGATCGGTTCGTTTACCAGCCCTACAGTTAAGGGTCTTCCTTATTGCGAAAAAATAACTTATATTTACCTCACTTAATTACTACTACTAAAGAGATGTTTCTAGCAGTATCACACTACTGTAAAACCATAGGGATAAAATCCTTCTATTGAAGTCTATCTAGAAATGCAAAAAACAGGTTAAACACATCCATGAGAATATATTGAAATGTAGCTAAGGCATTGTGTCCTTTTCCCTTTAACATTGTATATATATATGGACAAAAGCTGGAATAATGTTCATATATAAATGCATATGGCATTTGGCATGAGGTGGGGTGACTCTTCATGTCTTTCACCTTTTTATATGTATTGGGTGTTCATCTATAGTATCAAATCAATTCAACCATCTCCTGTAGCTTGTAATAGAAATTTTACTCTACCACAAGGATTTCAAAGTCTCAATCACAAGGAAGCTTCCTTATGGGTACAAAGCAGGCCATGAAAAGTACATTAAATCTATGTTAGGGTTTGGGAGAAGCAATAATTTAAGAGAGAGAGAGAGACCTCCCTTGTGTATGTTGCTTTCATGTCCTCTTTTGTTTTGCATGGAACCCTACTTACTTTTACTATATAGACAGACAAGTCCTTGCTACAAATTCAAAAGGTTTCTTCTCTTTGTTGAAGAAGATGGATCAGATATGAGAATCTAGGGTACTCCAAAAGGACAAAGGTCACATCCATAATTATTAATCATCCCATCTTCCCCATTGTCCAAATGCCCAATGCTAGCTAGGGCTCACTGTCATGTTGCATGTGGAGTTTCAATTCTTGGTAGATGAAGGGAGTTGGATTTGTGGCTTTGAGGGTTTGGATGTGAAAGGAGTGTAAAGTCCTTGTTTCATTGAAAGAGATGTGATAACTTACAAGATTATTGAAATCGTTGATGTTGAAAACCATATTAGATGTTAAAATAAATAGATAACTGAGGTACTTTTTTTTACTCATTCATTGATGTTGCTACTAAATATTTGGATAAAGTAACAGGCTAGGCATGTACTGCTCAATGCTTGTTTGGATTGGGGTTGTCTATATCTACAGATACCCAAACCCAGTTAAATAACTATGAAAGCCCAGGAAGTAGAGCTTTAATTTACATCAAAATGGTACTGATGGCGGCATATTTGATGTTATTTTGGCCCAACATTGTGTTGGGCTATAAAGCAACGAACAAGCCCATTAGTGGGCCTTATCGTCAAGCCTGGCTTACCATTGGCTAGGTCAAGACTGATTGCCCAAGAAAAGGAGGGGGGGTTCCCTTATTGCCCCTACAGTTTGCCATTGTTCTCAAAATATCCACCTTTTTAAAACCCTTCTCAAAATGCTCTTATGACTATTTTCTCACAATTCTTTATTTATGAAAAATCTGAAACACCCATCCATTATCACCAATAGTTAAACAATGGTTTCTTTAGTTTTAAAAAATAGATGGTGGGAAAGATGGTTACCTACGTGCATGAGAGAACCTTCATTCGACGTACATGAGAGAACCTTCTTTCTATCAAACTCCTCACTCCCTTCAACTTGTTTTCTCACAAAGCTCCACTCTTCTTCTTCTTCTTCTTCTTATTGTGTGACTTTATAAGAAAAAATTCATTTTTAACATAACCTAAAAAGGTATGTTTGAGTTTTATTCATAGGTATTGTTCATATACCTTGTAAATAGAAGTTAATTCTTCATTTTATGGTGTATTTAGAATGAGTATTCAAAATTGATACAAACCAAACCAAAACCTTGCTCGTTGGAGAAAAAGAAAAAGAAAACGCGCTCAGACCTGTAGGATCGACCAAGTTGATTTTACAGTCCAGTAGTATCGACCTGGTCGATATAGGCAAACCATAAATCCGATAGCATTTTCATATCAATATGAGTATTGATAGGGATCAACCCAGTAATGCCCTATATCGATATAGTAAAACCACATAACCCAAGAACATTTCATGGATCAATATGCATATCGATAGGGATCGACCTAGTAATGCCCTATATCGATAGAGATTGATATGGATCAATATAAGTCATTTCAGTATCGATATGGTGTGCACAAAACATAATTTTTTGTTTCTTAGTTACCAATATTGATATATTCTAACAAATACAAAGTTTTCAATATAATATAGAAAGTGTATATCGATACCTATCGATATTAAAAATGCCTTATATTGATACTCTTAGTCTGTATATCGATACCAATCGATATTAAAATTGTTTATATCAATACTCTAAGTCTGTATATCGATAGAAATTATGGTATTGTATCGCTACTAGGTGTAGGTATCAATACTAACCCATGTATCGATACTAAAAATATACATATCGATACATTTGGATTGATATGTCGTCTTCAACCTCGGACTTCTCCATGGTATTGATTTGTATCGATATGGTTATAAATAGTATCGATAACTCACTATGCGTATCGATTTAGTCATAGACTATAAAAATATGCAAATTTGATTAAATTGTTGATTTCAAGTACCATTGATGGTGTTTTAAACCAAAGTCCAATGAATCTGAGCCATTTTTCAATGATTAAACTCATTTCTTTTTGTTAAAGATTATATAAATTTAAAAGTAAGAAAATAATAGACATTTTAGGATTATGGTGTTGTTTAGAGGATAAAGCATACCTTAATGGTCACAATGTATCTCGGAAGAACAGTGAAGATTGAAGTCAGGAAGTTTGTCAGAATACAAGCTTAGCGGTCGGAACTAAGGTATTGATAGCAAGGTGATACCCAAATGCAGTTTTGGGTATTTTAAAGGGCTCGGGGACTCCAAGGTCTTTCTTTGGAAAGACCTAGGTTATAATGGTAAACAAATTTTGCATGTGTGAAGAGGTGCACATGTGTGTGGAAGCATTATGAGATAGGTTTTAAAAAGGTGGGTATTTTGAGAACAAAGGCAAACTATAGGGGCAATCAAAGAATCCCTCTCCCCCAAAAAAAAAAAAAAACAAATCCTATGAAATCCCAAGGACTAGAGCTAGTACAATATGGTATGTAGGGTTGGTAAACAAATTGAGCTGCTCACTCGTCACTAGCTTTGCTTATCTAAGAAACAAACTAAGCTCGAATATGCATGTACTCGGCTCTTTAGTATTAAATTATATATATATATATATATATATATACATATATATATATATATATATATATATATATGAATTAGTCTAGGGGTACTCCCAAAGTATACTCCCATATATACTCCCAAATCCTAACCGCTTATCTCAATTATTAAATGGTTAGGATTCCTACTGATATGGCAATAGAAAAGACAAAATAAGCCAATCGAAATCCTGACCCTTAGTGGTTGGTTATAAACGGTTATGATTAGGGAGTATAATTGAGAGTACCTATAAACTGACTCTATATATAAAGCACAGTTTGTTTAATAAACAAAGCTCTTATTTATATAAAGTTAAGTATCCATTATTTGTATAATGTATTTAAGTATGTTAAGTTACTTATTAAGTTAGGTATTTATTATATGAATTTAAATATGTTAATTATTTAAGAAAATGCACACATATTTTAAGTTTATCTTTTCTGTTGATCTACAATAAGAGACTATGGAGGTGTCTAAAAGTATAAAAGATAACTGAGCTGAATTGTGTCAAGTCGAGCTCAGATAATAGTTTTGCTCATGAGTCGAGCTTGAACCTGAATAATAAAGATAGAGTCAAGCTTGAGCACCCAACGAGTTGAGCCAGAACACCCTACTACTCCGCTCATTTTGGTTGTTGACGTCGTCAATACCGATCCTTAGTATTTCCATGATCCATCCAATATCTTTACTATTATAATGCGAGAGGCATGCGTACCAAAATTTCCAAACTACCCTTATATAAAAACTTAATTCCCAAACTATCCCTTGCCTTTGATTTAATGTTTTAGTTTAATTCCCAAACTAAACCTTGCTCATCTATCTATTTGGAATCACAGCCAATCGCGATTGAATTTGGGGAGAGTTCAAACGTACCCATGAGTTAACACATGTCCCTTTTAACTCCCATTAACTGTGGTTAACTCCTTTTCCTCGCCCTCACGTGCATTGCACGTGCCACTAGCGAGTTCAATCGCACCCGCGGGTTATCACGTGTCTTTTTAATTCTTATTAACTGTGGTTAACTCCTTCCCCTCACTCTCACGTGCATCGCACGTGCCACCCGCTAGTGTATATATATATCATTTTGAGCAACTCTTTTCAATTTTAAATAGTTTTGAGAATTTTGGAATTTAGATGGATTTAAGTTTGAAATTATGAGTTTTGGATTCTTAATTTCTTTCGGTGCATAAATTTCCTATTGATATCTTATAATTTTGTCACATAACTTAGGTTTCGACTAATTTATTATTTATTGTTTATCAACTTTTATATTATCCGTCTTGTAGATTCATGTTGTAGGATTTTATAAAGTTTTCACACCGTCAATTGACTTGCTGACGTAACACAAACCGTCATTCTTTATCCGGGCCGGGCTTGGAACCAACATCACGCAAAGAACACTAACAGTCACAGAGTTTATTATTAGGAAAATAGTCTCCTCCTCGGGTCGAGGAGGTGACTAACCGTTCTCGTCCATCCATTAACTGTGGTTAAGATTTAGTCAATCCTGGGGTTCACACATCTATCCTTGGTTTTTAGAAAAAATTATTAAAAAAAATATTAACCACAAGAGGTGATTAATTTTTTAACCATAGTTCCAAGTGTTTGTGAGAACGAGGAGGAATAGTCACCTCCTCGGCCGAGGAGGTGACTATTGCTCTTATTATTATAACTACAGAACAAATCTTTACTATGATAATGGGAGAGGCAGGCGTAGCCTGAATTTTCTGAAATTCCTAAACTATCCTTATATAAAACAAAACTTTAATGTAATGTTTTACTTTAATTCCTAAACTACCCTCATCTATCTATTTAAAGAATAGAATCACAGTCAATCACGATTGAATTGGGGGAGAGTTCAATCGTACCTACGGATTAACACGTGTCCCTTTTAACTCCTATTAACTGTGGTTAACTCCTTCCCCTCGCTTTCACGTGCATCGCACGTGCCATCCGCTAGTTTTAAATTAAAAAATATACCCATCTAATCTCATATTATCCTCAAATCTAAGGATCCTTCGTCTATAATGGATATCACAATGTTCCATCTTCGTCGTATCCTATCATAAATTTTTAGGATTTGAATATTCATCGTTCCCGATCCCCCCATAAACTTGATCCTCATACTAACATTGAGCGATGGCCTCATGTTGAGCATCCAAGGAAGGGGTTAAAGTTAGCCCATTCGAGCCCAATTAACAATTGAATCAAATGAGGATTGACTTGGACTTGGATATATCGAGTGTGTTAAGGGACCTAACCTAGGGCTGTCAATGGATTAGATCATGATTTGGATCCAATCTGACTTGATTAGACAGAATCGTGATTCTATTATAGATCCATCAGATTGGATTCGAATCTATAGTGATACAATCATATTAAAACATGATTCGATTACATTATATAATAATAATAATAATAATAATATCCAAAGTGCTAAACCGAAAGGACATGCTTGTATTTTTATTCCTTAAAAAGACATGCTTTGCATATTTATTATCTAAAAAGGAATGCTTTTGCAATATTTACCCTTCAGATATGCATATAAAAGTCAAATACTAATATGGGTAATATTGGAACACATATTCTCTTTGGTAAAACTTTTTAGGGATATTTTTGATTTAGAGGGATGAAATGAAACTTGACTCTAATATCTATAAAACATTGTAAATATATTATTGTACTAACTATATTTTTTAATTAAAATATTAATTTTTAAAGATATTAATATTAATCAGATCGAATTCAGAATCTGTCGGATCTCAATTGGATCTGTCGGATTTTTAATCGCATCAGATTTGGATCTAGCTAGATCTTATCCAAATCCGATCTGTTTATGGCCCTAACCTGACCCATTACCTTCCTATATGCACCTGATATATCGATCGGGATCAATCAGACCAACTACATTTCCTTTTATATCTACCATTCAACAAATTCATCTCCACGATTACCAACACAAAATTTTAGCATTGCATATGATTATATATCAAATCTTCCATATTCTTCTAAGCAATCTCCAAAAGAAAAATAAAAAAATAGACCAAGGTAAAGTCCGCAAGCCGAAGGCAATGGCAATTCCAAGCAAGCATTATTAGTACCAAGTATAAAGCATTACTCGATTTTGGTACCCTCCGATTTAGTACTCGCAGACTAGTCGATTCAACGTCTTCTACGACATCGTCTCGTCGCTTTCGCTGTTCTGGCACTACCACGTAACATTCCATGTCCGGACCCCACATGGTTCCCCACCGTACGATTTTTGTATGGCATTTTCTTCGATCAGAGATTGGATTCTATCGTTCTACTTAGTTTTTCACCGATATTTATAGGGAATTGTTTGAAGCCTTGAAAGAAAGGACTTCTATTTAATGCTAATAAGTCAGAAGTTCTTCAATTCGATATATCCGTTTCGTACTAGTAGCATCGTTGTCATGTCGGGCATCTTTGTGTGCAAGTAAGTTAAACAAATACCTATAAATATAATTATTTTGGCCGGTACGTTACAATGTAAAGATTGGATTCTAGCTTCTTCTATAAGTTCTTAACATGGCCCATCACTTGTTTTTCTCTTCTTTCAATTTATAATTCATTAAATAGGTTGGTTACCCTTCCTTTTCTTTTTTATTCTTCTTTTTTTCTTTTATTTTTAAATTTTTTTTCTTAAGGATTACATTAGATTAACAGCTAATATAAGACTCTGCAAGATCCTATGACAAGACAAGACTCTGCAAGATCCAATGACATAAATTTGTCAAAGGACCCTAGCTACCCAGTGTAACATAAATGTCTCCCTGGCAGATCAACTCATCAATACATCAATTTGCCACATCATGGATGGATGATAAATCATGATCTCAAGAACTCAAAGAGTCCATTGATTGAAGACCTTCTAATTTTAGGGATTATTTAGTAGGACCTCTCATGCCTTTATATAATATCTAGCTTTATTCCAACTTGACCACATGAAAGTGAAGCTAAGCTAAATCATCAAGGAAATATAATAATTTGAAAATAAAATATGGAGGAGGTAAAAAAAAATTAAAAAGTTTGGGTGTGAAATTTCTACTAGATATAAAGTCTTTTTTGCACGAGCATCACTTTGACGCTCGTACATTATGAGTTGTCGTGATCAATCGAGAAATGCAAATTTCTCTTAGTAATTATTAATAATTCCAAACGACGCCTGTCATTGATGAATTAGATGGGTGATAGGGGTGTGAGTTAACCCTAAAATGGTACTTAGAATTTTATCTCACAAACTAAACTGTAGAGGTGCTTTATTAGAAATTGAATTTTGTTAGTTATAAAGCAGTACTTTGCAGGGAAAATGACAGCTTCTTTCTAAACAATTCATGTTCATTATGCCTTCTAAACCCACTTTACACCTCAAACATTGTCAAAACTACATGAAAATGAATGAATCATCACATGTTCTGGTAGCTCTTTCATAAGATAAATATATAATAAATCCCATCATTTATACTACTATTACTAATAATAATAAAAAATAATTAATAATAGTAATAATTGATGATAATATTAATATAAGAACAGACTTTTGTGTATTTAAAAAAAAAATAGATATTTTTGATTGGTTAAGATGACAAACTTAATACTTAATTTCAACATTGAATTGACTACCATATTGGATCATAGTGAAAGAAAAATAATAATTGTCTGACTGAATTTAGAGGCACAAGCTAAGCCAAGTGTCATTTAGTGATGCTCAAATGATGATCTGACTGCTAATAGCTAATTTTTTTTAATCAATCTGTCACACTTCTGACCAATAGAGAATTGCATCAAACCTTGGCTTGGATTCTCTAAATTGGTTAGCATGTGAGGTACCATATGATGAATTTCTAAAGGTGTGGTTATATATCCTCATGGTTAATCTCCATTAATTACTCTCACATAAAGCTTCATTCATCTCTCTCTCTCTCTCTTAAAGCAACTGAAATGAAAGAGGAGAACATAGGCCTCAAAAGCATACAAGTATCTCATAATTTGGGTAAAAGCATTTGATGCACTTCTTTCCAACTTAAAAGAAAGACAAGGTTGGCTTCTTTGCTCTTTCCTCTTCTATAGATATTCCATATGTTGCACTCTTTTTATCCTTTTGCCTCCATCAATTTTATCTATCAGTATTACATGTTTTTGTCAATATTTCTGCAAATAACCTAATCACTGCTTTGTAACATCTCTACTGGTGGGGCCATTTCAGGTGCTAGTTAGATATTCTCTGGTGGGAAAGAGATAGAGAGAGAGCATATACATCAGAAATTACCCAATTTGGGTCTTCATCAAGTATTAGAACTACCTTCTCCTTAAACCTTAATTAATCAATTAAGTGTTGATTAGTCAATTAATTCATCTTCCTTCATTATAAGTTGCTCCCTTCTCGGACTTGCACGTCGTTGTTTCTCACATGTTACATGCTTCAGTCTCACTAATGACATTTTCGGCCGTGGTCCCTACAGTATTAATTTCGGTTTGGCGTGGACCACTAGTGTAAGGGAATCCTCATCTTCTTGTTAATATATTCAAACTATGGTTACCTTTTTATTGGCTTAAGATTGCGATCCAATCATCGACGAATCCTATAATGCAAATATATACTCATCGACAAATCCAGTAATGGGTGTCAATCGTCGACAATATATTGCTGAATATTGGTATAATTTCACAATAACTGTGGATAATAATTCAAAGGAAAGTGATACTGAGACCGCCCGGTCATATGACAATTTGAGACCAGACACAATGATGTGGGATTTTAGGACGTCAAAGTTTTTGGACGCCCTAGTGTCCATGTTACTTGTTGATCCCGTAAAACCTGATTCACATTATATTTTTTAGTGAATCATACAAATTAACTTATATAGTTAAAATAACCTCAATCAGGTTATTTTACCTGAAGATGGAAAAGTTTCATGGGATGAATAAGTTATTTTACCCGAAGACAAAAAACCTTTCACAGAATGAATAATTAGTCGGGAGCCACATTTTTTGATGCCCAAAAATACCGTCAAAATGTGAACGGTCTCAGAAAGCGCGTTGTAATTCAAATGATGTGGAATTAACTTACAGCACCATTTTTTTTTAACAAGCATGAAAGTCATTTCATAGGGAACAAAGTACAAGTGCTCATTCAAACATATCTAAACTACAGATAAACTTTATCTCTCAATCCCCATCACCCCTCTTCTGTTCTCCTTTTCAATACAAATGAATCTAAACAAGTTCAAACAAATCTTGTCAAGGGAATCATCTGATAGATCAATCATAAACACACTTGTCCAGAAGTAGTAAAACCTTAGAACCTAAACCCTAAATATCTATAACATAACAGAATTAATCACTCATGATTAACGTCTACTTAGTCGCTGAGTCACTGATAGTCAGCTTTCAAATTAAAAAAAACTTCGCTTATCGTTAACAAAAACTTGATCCGAAATCTTTCATTTTCTAATTCAAAACAATTACTCTTCATATCATTAACAACAGGTGGGCCGTAATTATTGTAATCTGGCACTAATATTTACTGGATTAGTAAGGTAATTAACAGGATATGAACATTTCCCTTTCTGGAATCTGCTGCCAGTGGGCATACTAGGTATGGCGAAAATGATGGAGATGTAGACTGTGAAGGGGTGATCATGGTGAGGTCATGACTTGCCATTTAGTGGGTTCAAATGGTCTAATGAGGTTACAGTCTCCTTTGTTGAATCATTCAAAAAAAGAAGTTTATTTAATTCAAATTAATTAAATTAAATGAAGATATTGTCCCTACATAGGGTGCCCATATGTGTGTGTCCACATAGGGGAGTACATATACTTTTCTATGTTTAATCAGGTCATCAAAGGTGATGTATGCAAAAATATTCTGACCCAGATCCTTCTCTATATGGAAGATTAGCTTTACACTTATATATATATATATGGTGTCATGCCATCATCACCATAAGAAGTGTTTCCTTGCAATTTCATCACAAGTGCCATGGGTAGTCCTAGAGTCAAATGCACTAAAACCAGGGAGACACCCCTCCTTTGGGAAAAGCCTTAAAATACATTCCATATTCACTCATACACATAAAGGAGAAAATTCCCATTTATTATAGAAGATTGTTCATATATTATAAAGGGGTGAAAGTTTAAGGCCCCTTGTCACCTTGGTGGCGCATATTGGCAAAGAAGATATGGGGAACCACCCATTCAATCCCTGCAAATCCAATCTGAACTGAAGTAACAAGAAATTGAACCCAACCTGTGGATTTGAACTTGAATTTCCTGATGTGAGTTTCTTTGCATTTGCAGAAAGATGTCACTGTTGTAATCATAGGTGGCAAATTTGAAAATTTTGTGTATGGGCTCTCTAGTAGCACTCCCACAAGAATGGCTCCTCGAGTCGGAATCCGATATCGGCTGAGTCAGCTATAGGTGGCTGCCACGACGAAGTATAACAAAACCCGTTAATTCCACCGGCGAGGTCGAGGAAGAGATCGGGCAGGTCGAACAGTGTGTCATCATTCTCCGATGGAGAAATGTCCATGGACAATTCTTGAGTGTCATCTGAAGTTGTAGTGGTAGTCGGGGAGTGGGAGTGGGATATCGGCAGCTCGGCTTGGTTAGGCTGATCAGCTTCATCATCTTCTCGGCTTCTCAGGCCAGTACTATATGTGGCAGTGGCGGCTTTGGCAGCGGCAACTTGGATATCTTTGGGGGACGTGGTTGCTGGGCGTGGAAGTTCTTGAGCTAGCTCTGGGAAATTGAGGTAGGCAGAATGGCCTTTGATTGTAAGCGCAGCTACGTCGTGGGCTCGAGCAGCCATTTCAGGAGTTGGAAATGTCCCTAGCCAAATTCTCGATTTCTTCTTTGGCTCGCGGATTTCCGACACCCATTTCCCCCAGTTACGCATCCTTACTCCGCGATAATTCGGATGCTTACCTTCCTTCTCACACTTATGCCGTTTCCTTGTGATCTCATTCACTTTCTTCACTACTTCAACTTTCTTGGAGCTTTTTTGAGTTGGGATCTTCGCATTTTCGTCAAATTCCGGTGAGGCGTCCCGACCCAAGAAAGCCTCCGGGGAGGAGGAGGTAGCAGTGGTGGTGGTGGTGGTGTAGGAGGAGGAGGAGCTTAGAGCCTCACATTCTATAGAATTGTGTGGTCCTTCCATGGTAGCTAGCTAGCTGGGAGAGAATGTGAGAGGTGGCACATAAAATAGTGGAGAAGGGCTTTTATGATTCTTCCATAAATTGGACTAAAAGCAAATAATAAAAATAAAATAAGGCCTTACCACGATTGGGATGCTGAGTACAGTTATGCTATTTTGTTTACTAATGTTGTTTTTGAAGAATCAATGGTTTGACATCATCTTTTACAGTGCTTTTGTTCATCTCCTTGGCTTATTCTCAACCCAATTTTTTTTTTTTAATATAAAAAACCTCTTTATATTTGATTAAAATGCATTTTTTTCATTTTCCATGTGTCCCTTTGGCCTGTTTTTTTGATTCTCTTTACTTAGACTTGAGAGATATTGGTGGGCCAAAATCTGCTTCTTGCCACCCAAAAGCCAAGGGCTTATTCAAACCATGAATTTCACGTGAAAGCTGGGTTATTTGGCTCCCTTTATGCAACCCCCAAACAAATCCTTACCGTTTGATTCTCCCTCCGGCTGACCGGTGACGTGGCTAATGTTAGCACTGTATGTTTAACGGCTATAAAACGGCTTGATTAAGCAAATTGACCAATCGAACCTCCTCGAACACGACAGGTATTAACATGAGGGGGGTAAAGACTTGGAATCCTCTACGATTATAACCGAACTCTTTGGGTTCCGGTTACAACACGAAAGCCTTTTAACTCTAGTTAAAAATTTATCTTTTCAAGTAAATAATTTTTTTCTAAAAACCAAGATTAGGTGGTTGAACCTTAAGGGTTAGTGAATCTTAATCACAGTTAAGGGGTATTAAAGAGACCTGTGGGACATAACTGCAAGGAGTACAGTCATAACTATAGAGAATTCTAAGTCAGGGTGAGTTGGAATCCTTGGGATTCAACACAAAAGCGATTTAAGTGCACTTTTTTAACTCTAGTTAACAATTTTAATCTTTAGAGTTAATATTTTTTAAAAAAAATTAAGGTTAGATGATTGAACTTTAAGGATTAGTGAATCTTAATCACTGGGGTATTAAAAGGACACATGTAGGGGCGGAGTCAGGATTTTTTTGCAGGGGGGCTAACAATGTGGGTGTGGGCCAAATATTTTATTTTGATGGTCAAGTTTGTGGGCTAAGGTCAAGTTCGGGGGGCTTCTGCAGCTCGCTCCACACTGGCTCCGCCCCTAATCCAAGGTACACCCAGCTGATACAATTAAAGATATTTGTTTTTTTTTTTTCTTCCAAAAGTTAAGGAGGAGGTATGTGGCTCCGCCCCTGGACACGTGTCCTGATTCTAAGGAGTCCGGTTATGACCGTAGAAAATTCCAAGCTGGGGTGAAAATATATTCAGTTTCTCTAAGAAAAGAATTCCCATGTGGGTTTAATGGATGAGGACAACTAGTGCAATGCATATACAGATGTGCGGCCATTAACCTATTGCATTTTCCCCTATAATGAAATCAATAAATCATCATTTATCCACAATTTAAGCGGAAAATGATGGGATACTACCAAAGAAATATACGTAAAGTCTCTGTTGTACACATGGTGCACATGATATGGGTCCGGAGTACTATTCAACTTATGGGCCCTACCCTAGAAATCTTCTAGCCAGGAAGTTGGTTTCAAGAAAGTAATTTTCCCATGAGCAGTGACTAGATCGCCTTGTCCCTGTGTCCCTTTTCTTTTAACTATGGTTAAGCTTAACCAAATTATGATCAATAATTTTCTTTTTCTAAAAACCAAGGTTGGATGGATAAACCCTAGGAGTGAGTAAATCTTAATAGTTAGTGGGAGTTAAAAAAAAGGACATGGACCAGTAGGGGAATGCGTGGACCATCACTACAAGAAAAGATGCTTTTACTGACAAAATTTTCCTGACGGCTAAAGAACTGTCTATATAATGGTTATACCGACGGTTTTCTAACCATCAGTGGTATTCCGTCATTACTAATTATAAAAATAAATAATTGCGTTTAAAATAATTGGATATCCAATCATCGACGGAAATATACAATAGTGACGATAAGTAAACTGTTGGTATCATATAATTAAATACCGACAGTAATATTTCCGGAACTGTTATCGTCAGTAAAAATGTTTTAATTAAATCCCTAAATTTTCTGCGATCATTTCCTCCCGCCCTAAAACCATTCCTTTCTCTGTCGCTGTCTCCGTATGCTCTGTGGACATTGCCGTTGCTGTTTCCATGGCCGTCGCTGTCTCCATCTGCTCCGCGGATAACCCCTCTCTTTCTCTCTCTCTCCATATCTCTCTCTGTCTCTCTCTCTCTCGCTCTCTCTGTCTCTCTCTCTTTAATTTCTTTCTGAAGCTTTGTTTGGTCTTTGATCATGACGGAGAAATAAATTAGTTTCTTCATAGGGTTGTTGCTACTATTTGTGCGATTATTATTATAATTTTTAAACTATTGGAGAAGGTTCTTCATAGGGTTGGAGAGGTAAGGATGAAAAATGGTTTGTCATTGTGTGATTATTTTCATTTTGGTTTATCAAGATGGAAATTTGGAGAATATGGATGGGTTTAGTGTTTTTGTTGGTTTTGGTTCTTGATTTCATTGGAGAAAGATGGTCGGTTGGAGGGGGAACGTCAAAGAGAGTAGATTAATTTGATTTTACTTTTTCATCTTTGAATATTGTATTGTGATTTTTCTCTCAATCTTTATTTCTTGACGTGGATGATGGAAAAACTCCGAGTTTTCTTTGGTTTCATTGATGGAAAAGAATGGGTTCGAGTCATATGGAGCTAATGGACTCTGTTTTCTGTTGGAGAAATACATTAGTGTATTTTTTTTTTTTGGATATTTTTTATTTGGATTTGTAAGCTGGAAGATATTAGATTTATATTTTGTAAAAAAAAAATATGGATTAAAGAAGGAGAGGATTGGTCATAATAATATTTTTGTTGGTTTATCCAGAAAACATATAGAAATTTATCATGTAACACACACACCAAATCAAAGTAATTGCTCAAGTTTCGATTTCTTTCGAAAACATAATGGTTAAACACTAAAGGAGAGGATTGGTCATAATAATATTACAGACGACCGTAGAAGATAAGCTTATGTTAAGTTTGGAGTGTGTGTGTGTGTTACATGATAAAATTCTCTAGCACACCTGTCATTGGTCATAATAATATTAAATAATGAGAGGATTGATAAATATATGCCATAATGGTAGCAAGTATGCTCATAATAATATTTTTGTTGTGAGTAAAGTTGTGGATATGGATTAAAGAATGATAGGATTGGGTGATCCTTCTGTATATTTCTTGGTTTTTGTTCAAAATTGGGTTTAAGAGAGCTCAATATGCAATTTTAGAGAACTCTCTCTATCTGTCTGTGTCTCTCTCTCTATCTGTGTCTCTCTCACTATTTTTTTCTTTGTTTTTTCCAGATGGAAGAAAGTCACTTCAGCTTGTGATCCCACTCGAGTCAGTTTACCCTCCTGGCATCCAAGGTCTCTCTCTCTTTCTCTGTTGCATGCCTATATCTAATATTATTTTAGAGATTTATTTGCATAGATCTTCAATTTAAACATTATGCCTAGATCTTCAATTAGTGGTCATAATTTACATGTGTATTTCATGAAATTTATTTAGAATTTTGTTAAATATTATGTTGATCTAATATTATGTAGGAGACCTTGAGAAATATCATCTTTTATTTCTGAATGGGTTTGTACTTAATGAGAATACCTTAATTTGAGAATACTTTAATTTGTTTAAAAAGGTGAAATTGTAGCTTTTTTGATGATTTTTTGTACATGGCTCTTGAGAAATGAAAAAAAAGGGAGTTTAAGGCAAGCAAACCTTGGCCATGGTTTAAATTACTTTACTGTATATGTATTAATGTATGTTCTCTACTCTATATGCTTAATTAAAATTAATGTGTCATAATAAATATCCAGTGAGAGTTATGCATGGTTTGACATATTTTTCTCATTAATGCTTCTATATTGCTTTGCCTTCTAATCAATGTTATTTATAAGAATAAGACACTTATTAAATTTTGGCAATATTTTTGTGTCTCTATTTTTCAAAAGGAAATTTTGGTCCGAACTCTTAAAGCAAAATGGAATTATATATACTAGGGGAATACACTTGCGATGCACGTAAAAGTCCACTCTTCGTTTACTAAATTGATAGCATTATCTAAGCAAGCACCCTGCACGGGACAAAAATAGATGAAACTAAAATAAATAGAATAAGAAATGTTAAAATCAAATATTAATTTACAGTTTACTTCATTCTCTTGTTCTCTGACTCTGTTATTTAATGTTTTTCTTTTTCATCGGTCCTTGTAGATTTGTTAATTAGGGTTTTGTTTAGGGTTATCTTTAGTTGCTTCTTTTATAGGGTTTGGTTGATTTCTGAATAAGGCAAGTTTGAGACGTAACTGTTTATGGCTATGATTTGTACTTTTTCTTAAAAATGTTTTTGCAATACTGAAACATCTCTTGAAATACAATTTAGGTTTTCCAAATACTTGAGCTGAATTCACTCATTTCATTAATGGTTTCAGTCTAATTCTACATTAGCATCCTATATGGTAGCATCGACCATGACCTTTTTGTAAATCTGTTTTTTGAAAAGAAGCAATAGATCATCCTAAATGCAGAGACTTATTTTGACAAAACAAAAGATAGTAGTGCTAATCCCATTATGCAAATTAATGACTAATAATGTTGGAACACAGTCCAACCTTATTAGTCATTATGCAAATTAATTGCGATCTTTCGAAAAAAATGATGCTATGATATATGGGGCTCCCAAAAATGATGTGATTCCTTAACTATTGTTTACTTTAGTTGGGCATTTCAATGGGTTTTCAATAGACTTGTCATAATTATATTTCTCATAAGGACTTGTCATTAGATTGCTTAATATTAATTTGACTTCGTAATATTATGTAATGTACTAACCATAGGTAGCTTTTCTTCCATGATTGGAAGAAGGTGTTGGGGGTACCTAACACCTTCTTCAAACACACTGGAAGATTCATGTGAATGCATGCATTGAAACCATAGATCTCCTATTCAAGAATCATTATGTTCGACTCTTGGAATTTATGTATTCTTGAATGGGATGGGAACACCTCACCTATTACATACGAGACGAATGATATTGTGGCATGCATTCCATAATTCTCTTCTCTCTTTTGCTCTGTTTCAGTGTTCTTGTAATTAAACTCCGGGAATCCATTATGGATAAGACTTATCAGGCGGAGCTTGTGGCTATGATACAGTCACAGGGTGCATTGATTTCCACCTTGCAAGGCACTGTGTCCAAAATGGAAGGTTATATGAATAGTTTTGGGCGGGAGGTGAACAATATGTCCAACTATTCATCGTATGATACAGATTGTACTCTGCAGCCGGACGAGACCCAGCATTGATGATGTAATGGGTAAATTTCGTAAAACCCCAAGTATGGTAGTAACGAGCTCGTCCTCGGTGTGGTGTTATCGTTTGAGCTCATTTCCGTCGTCTCTTCGACGACGGGCCCGTTGTCATATGGACGACGAGAACGTTGTCCACCGAACGACGACCCCGTTATCTCAGAGACGACGATCACGTCTTCATTCTGACAACGTACCCGTCGTCTTATTGTCAACGACCCCGTACCCCAACACGTAATGAGATCCGGTGCTATTGCACAGTCGCCTGGGACTGATCCTACCTCTACGATGGTAGGTGGGAAACACTGTCTTGGCATTAAATACAGCATTAAATGCCATTAAATGCTAGTCACCTCGGACGAGTTCCTACTCTATGCCTGCTCTCTTTTATATGCAGATACGCGTGCAGTACGAATGACCGGGAGATCTATCTAAAATGATTATTGAAGTACACATCAGAGATTTGAGGTGTGCATGGTCATCCACGGGTGCCTATGGCCATGGCAGGAGGGGCCTATAAGAACCTGTGAAAAACAGTGTGAAGGGACGGATTTTTAAAGAACTAAGACCCGCAAATTCTCTGCATTTTCTTACTGTTCATCATCTTCTACACCTACTGACTTTACCATCGGAGTACAGATCAGGGTGCCACACCCTCCACTCCACCCTTCTACCGGTAAACCAGAGCGTGGGGAGGAGCTGTTGCTGACGCGTGTCCTTTTCGGTAAATTCCCTCACAAAATTGGCGCCTTCTGTGGGAATTTTAGCTGAACCCACCCTTTGCTCACACCACCTCTCCCGGTCAGCATGGCAGACCAAACTCCTCAGTCTATCGTCGAAAACCAGCCCCCTCAAGCCATTCCCTGCACCCCTTCCGCCATGCAAACGTTCGCATCAGGCCAATCTTCTGGACAACCAAAAAGGCCCATGACCATACCTGATCCCATCCTGTTATTATTACAACAACAACAGGCCACTCTGGCCCAGATAGTCAGCCAGCAGCAGTCGCTGCAGGAGCGGCTTGATGCTTTGGAGCATGGTAACTTGGAGATCGATGACGAATCTCCTAAAGGGGGCTCTGCGGCTCGTAAACTCAATTTCCCTTCTTCCCCTCCCCCCAAAGTAACAATCCTGATCTCGCCGTCTGCACCAGAGAATCTGGAGAGAAGATTCACTCTCACTCCTTCTACTGACGAGACTGCCTATCCTCGTTCTCTTGGTGCTCATGCTGAACAATGGGATCTCCGTGTCAGCAACGACGGGTTGAAGACAGGCTTAACCCTCAAGGACGTGGAAGCCCTGATCAATGCTCGAGTCAGAGGAGTGACGAGCGGGGCCTCTCTCGATCAATACGCTCAGAAGTACAAAGACGAGGAGGAGACGTCCCCTTTTTCCAAGGAGATCGTCGAATCATATACCCTGTCAAAATTTATGGTACCGAATTTTGTTAAGTTCGATGGGAGGAGAGATCCTATTGACCATCTGACTGACTTCAAGAATGCTATGGCTGTCCGTAATCCAGATGATAATCTCATCTGTAAAGCCTTCCCTAGTAGCCTGACTAGAGCGGCTGCGAGATGGTTCCGTAATCTACCCGCTGGGTCGATCAAGTGTATGGCTGATCTCAGGTCAGTTTTCATTGACCAGTACATCATTAACAAGAAGAAGAAAGCAGGCGCAGATTCACTCTTCGCCATGCGAATGAAGTCGGCGAAACCCCTTAGAGACTTTATTCAACGGTTTACCGATGAAGTCTCTAATATCGATAAGATCGAAGACTGCACTTGCATAGCGGCCTTCAAGAATGCTATACCCAAGAATTCTAAGCTCTACGAATCTCTTGCCATTGACTGTCCAATCAAGATGGACGAACTGATAGTTCGTGCCTCTAAGTACGGGAGGATGGAGGACGATATTGCAGCAACGACGAGACCCAGAGCACGAGGGGTAGATGCTGTGGAGTGGGGAAACAGACCCTCCTCGAAGAGAGGGAAGAGACCAAAGTATGAATCATCTTCTAGCGACGAGGAACCACGGTGGCGCACACGACAGGAAAAAGTGGTGTACGTTGAACGACGGGGAGAACCGAACCGACACTCGTTGGGAGTCCGCCAAGATTTAGACTCATCGAGAAGGACGGATCTACGTCCCAACTCCCAACGGCGGGACGACCGTGCCTATCAGAGACAAGAGGAACCCGGGCATAACAAGGAAAGGGAGAATCAGACAACAGAGAGACGTCCTTTTGCATCTCGCTCTGGTCAAGTCAACTTCACAGCGAGCCCGGCGATGATTATGAAGACGATGGAAGACAAACCATACTTCGAATGGCCAGCACGGACCGTTCGTGATGTCACCTCGGGACCCAGGGCGCATGAGTATTGTCAGTATCACAAGTGCCACGGGCACCTTACAAATCGTTGTCGCATCCTGAGAGAATATCTGGAAAGATTAGTCCGTGAAGGCTATCTGGGAGAATATGTGGACTCTGGAAGAGGAGAAGGGCGTATTACGGATCCATCCACTCGATCTCATGAGGGAGAGCCATCTGGTCATATGGGCCCAGGCGGAGAAGCTCCGAAGGGAGTCATAAATGTCATCCATCGCGCTCGAGTACCGGAAGTAGACATTGAGCAGCAGTTCCGAGCGAAGGCAAGGAAGTTATCACACGTGGCAAAAGTTTGTCAGGTGCGATCGACAACGAGGGAAATCGAGCAGGCCCTATCGTTCACTGATCAGGACATGACAACTGTGGTCAGGCCTCACTACGATGCTCTTGTCTTGACTATGCGAATTGGCGATTTTGACATCAAGCGAGTGCTCGTTGACCCTGGAAGTGGGGCAGATATTCTGTATCTCCATGCTTTCGCAAAGATGGGGTTGAACCCGGCAGTTCTCGTCCCTACACAGACCCCCTTGATAGGATTCGACGGAAGCTCGATGCAACCCGTAGGAGAAGTCATCCTACCGGTCAGAGCTGGACCTATCATCCTGTCCACTCGGTTCTCCATTGTCGACGCGCCGTCCCCATACAATGCCATCTTGGGGAGATGGTGGACTCACGAAATGAGAGCTGTTCCGTCTTCTTATTATCAGGTACTAAAATTCCCTACTCCGGACGGACCAAGTGAAATACGAGGAGACCAGCTGGCATCGCAGAAGTGTGATTATGCCCCACCCGACCTACTCAAATAGCAATTACAGATCGAGTCCGTGGAAGAGGAGAACCCGGGTGAATCGTTGACAAACCACTCTGTTGAACCCACGAAGCTTGTCAACCTTGGGACGGAGAACGAGCCAAGGACGCTACAAATTGGGACCTGTTTGACAACAGACGAAGAGCAGGAGTTGATAAATTTTCTGAGGAGGAATCTTGATGTTTTTGCTTGGTCCCACGAGGACATGACGGGTATCAATCCTGAAATCATCTGTCACCATCTCAACGTTGATCCCTTAGTGAATCCGGTTAAACAGAAGCCTCGTAGACTTGCTCCGGCGTACCATGAGGCCGTCAATGAAGAGATTGATAAGTTAATTCAGCACGGGTTCATTCGTGAGGTCCAATATCCAGAATGGATAGCCAATGTAGTAGCTGTTCCGAAGAAGAACGGGAAAGTCAGAGTCTGTATTGATTTTACTAATGTTAACAAAGCTTGTCCGAAAGACTTCTTCCCAGTTCCCAGAATCGATAGACTTATCACTGCCACCGCGGGTCACGAGATGTTGTCCTTCATGGACGGGTATTCGGGTTACAATCAAATCCTCTTAGCTGAGGACGATCAAGAGAAGACGGCCTTCATAACGGAGCGTGGCCTGTTCTGTTACCGAGTCATGCCCTTTGGCCTGAAGAATGCCGAGGTCACTTATCAACGGTTAATGAATCTGATGTTTGGACCCTTGCTTGGTAAATCGGTGGAGGTGTACATTGACGATATAGTTGTGAAAAGCCGAACTCGGGTCTCTCTTGTAGCCGACTTGGCGGAGCCGTTTTCTATTTTACGCACTTTCAATCTGAAGTTAAATCCTGATAAATGTATATTCGGCGTCACCTCGGGTAAATTCCTTGGTTACCTCGTCAGTCAACGGGGCATCGAAGCAAATCCCACGTAAATCCGTGCTCTGATAGATATGCCGGAACCGAAGACAAGGAAAGAAGTTCAAAAACTGACAGGACGTATCACTGCTCTTAACCGGTTTATATCGAAGTCTTCTGACCGTTGTAAACCTCTGTTCGAGTTATTGAGGAAGGACTCCGTTTTCAGGTGGACGGAAGAGTGTTCCCGATCTTTCGCCGCCTTGAAGACGTATCTAGGCTCCGCTCCGATCCTCTCCGTACCTGAACCTGGTGGAGTGTTGTACCTCTACCTCTCCGTTTCGGAACGAGCCATTGGCTCCGTGCTGCTCAGAAGTCACAACGGCGTAGAAAAGCCTATTTATTTCGTCAGCAAAACATTCCACAAGGCAGAATCCAACTATAGCAAAATGGAAAAGGTATGCCTGGCTCTTGTCTTTTCTGCTGAAAAGTTACGTCCTTATTTTCAGGTACATACCATCGTCGTCATCACTACGTACCCTTTGAAAATTGTGCTGGGGCGACCTGAAACTGCGGGACGTATGTCAAAGTGGGCAGTGGCACTCAGCGAGTTCGATATCCAATATCAGGCCCAAACCGTAGAAAAAGGACAGGCCGTTGCAAGCTTCCTGGCCGATTTCCCCGTGGAGGAGGCCGAAACTTCAGTAGAGCCCGATCGTCATGAGCTCCCAGACGATGCGGAGGAGGATGCCGCTGTGGAAGACGAGGCGGGAGATGGAACCAAACTGACAATGTGGTGCGACTGGGTCTTGTACGTAGATGGGTCGTCTAATGTCAGCGGTTCGGGACTTGGTGCTGTTCTTGTCAGCCCAGATCATGTTAAAGTAAAAATAGCTGGCGCGTCTTGGTTATGCTGCCTCCAACAATGAAGCTGAATATGAAGCGTTAATACTTGGGTTGCAAAGTGCACGAGAGTTGAGAATTTCTAAACTCAGAGTGTTCTGTGATTCACAGCTCGTGGTGAACCAAGTCAACGGTATCTATGAATGTCGAGATGAACGGATGAGACGCTACGCTGCACTTTTACAAGAACAACGAAAGGCCTTTGATGTCATCGAGATTAAACATGTCCGAAGGGACGATAACAGGTATGTTGATGCATTGGCATACCTCACCTCGATGATGCAAACTGATGAATCCAAGACAATCCTCATGGAGTATAAGGAATACCCCTCTATTGAACTGCAAACACAACGCACGGTGTTATCCGTAAATCAAGTGCCAAGCTGGATGACGGGCATAATAACTTATTTGAAGAATGAAATTCTCCCCTCCGACACAAAGGAAGCAAGACGAATACAATATAAAGCTCCCCGTTATACCCTTGTGGATGGGGAACTGTACCGTAAATCCTTTGGAGGACCCCTTTTGAGATGCGTGCATCCTGAAGACGAATAGAAGATCTTAGCCGAGCTCCACGAAGGGATTTGCGGCATCCATTCGGGAGGACGGACTATCGCTCATCATGCTTTGGGGCAAGGATATTTTTGGTCATACATGCAAGCTGACGCACAAAAGTACGTACAAAAATGCAGTCAGTGTCAGCGTCATGCGAAATTAATTCATGCCCCCGCTCAGGAACTCAACATCGTGTCTCAACCTTGGCCTTTCGCTCGCTGGGGACTTGATATCGTAGGACCCTTTCCTAAGGCTCCCGGTAATCTAACTTTTCTGCTGGTAGCCACGGATTACTTCTCCCGGTGGATTGAGGCTGTTCCACTTGCGCGTATTAGAGAACAAGAAGTGAAGAAGTTCTTGTGGGAACATATTGTCTGTAGATTCGGCATTCCGCAGTCCATCATTTCTGATAACGGGAAGCAGTTCACAGGAAAACTCATTGCCGACTTTTGCCGAGAGTTGAAAATCAAGCACATCTTCTCTTCTCCTTATTATCCTCAGGGGAATGGCTTTGCCGAAGCAGCTAACAAGAACATTTTGAATGCCCTCAAAAGAAGACTGGAAGATTCTAAGGGAAAGTGGACCAGCGAGTTACATAATGTGTTGTGGGGATACAGAACAACACCGCGGAGCCCTACGAACGAGACCCCGTTCTCTTTGGCATAAGGGACGGAGGCTGTTATTCCCACCGAAGTCTGCCTGCCAACAACACGTTCCCGAAAGAAGCACGGAGAGGAAGACAAAAACGTCGAATTAATGGCTATTCATTTGGACTTGCTGAAAGAAAAGCGGGAAGATGCTAGTATCCAGATGAAACGGTATCAACAACAGTTACGAAAGGCATACAACAAGAAAGTACGGAAAAGGATTCTTTAAGTCGGAGATCTCGTTCTTCGAAAAGTCTTCCAACATACACGAGAAGTCAATAGCGGAAAGCTGGGTCCCAACTGGGAAGGGCCATACATCGTGGACCGTGTCGGGAGCCCCGGTGTGTACTACCTTAAAGACCTACAAGGTAATGTAATTCAGAAGTCATGGAACGTCATGAATTTAAAGCAATTTTTCTAATAAAGTTGTGCGTTATGAGCATTTACTGAGAGCATGTGATGAATCGTTTTTATTTACATATCCAGTACTTGGTAAAATGTTATACATGTGTTACCACAGCGGGTGCATTTCACACGAACCGGGTATTCACCACGGGACACAGGTGGCTCATACAAAGGAATTGCCATCTGAGCATACTGGTGGCTTATACTAATGAAATGTCCTCTGAGCATGGTGTCCCGATGTGTTACCATAGCGGAAGCATTTCACACGAACAGGGGACTCACCACGGGACACAGGTGGCTCATACAAAGGAATTTTCATCTGAGCATACTGGTGGCTTATACTAATGGAATGTCCTCTGAGCATGGGCAAGTTCGTCTTTATGAAATGGACCATTTGACGAAGTACGTCCGTAGTGTTAATCCGCGTCTTTGACAACCCCTTATTAGAGTAATACAGTAAATTATATTCGTTATGAGAGGGGTATCCAATCACGAGTTAATTATATGCTATTTGTCTTATTTGAACGAGATGCCTATTCCGGATCGATCGGTTGCTACACGGTGACCACAAATGGAGATATATATAAAATTTACTAACAGGAGTACACAAAATATGAAAAGAAGGGGATAGGAAGGAGAAAAGATCAGTCTTCGCCAACTTCAACAACTACGTCGGCGTCATCGGGAACGATCGGAACGTTGTCAGCAGCAACAGCGGGATCGGCGGAAGCAGTTTCAGCTGGAGCCTCGAGGAGAACGGGAGATGATCCAATAGGTAACGGGGGTTGCCCCCCTCCTTGTACCTCGAGCTCTTCACCGAGCGGGAACTCCATGCCCACAGCCTCAGAACGAGTGGCCTCGTCCTTCGATTGCTGGGGAGACTCTACCAGTCGTCCCGATTCTCGGAGCTCGTTCATCAGCTCCCTCTCCGTCTCGACCCGATCTTCGGCTATCAGCCGTTCCATCTCTGTCTGGAAGTTGGCTCGAAGAGACTCCGTTAAAGCCTCCTTGGCGGCTTCAACCTCCTTGTCCCTCATGGCCGCGGCCTCCTCAAGCTGTTTGGCCAACTCTGCCTTCTCGGCTTCAGTCGCCTCTAGCCGTTGACGGAGAGTGTTCACGATCTCGTCCATCTCGCTGATCCGAATGACGGATCTCTCGGCCTGTTCCACCGCCGCCTTCTCTCCCTCCATCGCCTTACGGGCTTCGTCCCGAGCTTTGTCCCGTTGTTTGACGGCCGTGGCAATCGTGCCTTTAGCAGACCACAGGTTAGCTCTAACGGACATCAACTCGTGGTTCAGCCGTTTCACGTCCTCGGCCCCCCTCTTCTCCAGGTCAAGGACTTTGTCCCTCAGCGCATTGGCATTACGCCTGTTTTCGGTGGTGAATTCGTACATCCCGGCGAGCATGTTGCCCAGCTAAAAAAAAAAGGAGAGAGAAAGATGGTATCAAAAAAAAAAAAACATACCGTGGCAACAGCTCGACTCGCGGCACTGAACATCCCCATCTAGTGCATGTGTCTCGTTACGGCTATATCCGCTGGGAGTCTCATCGCCAACATCATCGATGTGGCAACGGAGTCGTGCTCCATCGTCGAATAGACGACGGTAGGATGAGCATATCCTCGGGGGAAGACGGGATTCCATAGCTCGACGGGGCCCCCCATGGTAATCCTCTCTCGAGGAGGGACAGAAGATGGAGGAACAGAAGACGGGGAAGCGGAAGACGAAGCCATGTTTACGGCTGGTGAGGAAGTAGAGGCCGGGACAACCACAGGGGCAGCCGTATCTGCCACAGTAGACGGAGCAGCTACGACAGCCACGGGAGGGCCGATGCTAACAATTGGAGGCTCCTCCGCGGGGATACTACTCCCCTCGCCGAATGTTGCAGCTTGAGTTGATGATACCCCGGCGGACTCCCGTTCTTGAACCCTCTGGTCGTGCTTCGCCTCTCGCCGAGCTTTTTGGGCCTTCAGGGCTTTGAGAGCTTCTTCCCTCTCTCTTTTCTCCGTCTTCTTATCCACCGCGGATAGACGGGAGGGACGAGAAGGGCGGGGAGGACGAGTCAGCGTTGGAGCCTGTGAGGATCGCTGTGGTAAGGGAAGTTGGTCAGCCATGTCTTCCTCTATCTCCCCGTCAAGGAAAGCTATCGGCCCGAGCGGTCTCTGAGGCGGTGGATGAGCTGGTCGGCGAGGCTTTCTAGGTAAGGTCCCTGCCTCTACAGCGGACCCTGTCTCTTGAACAGAGGACGGCGTCCAGGTGACTTAATCGTCCCCTTTATCGATGCGAACTTTCCGAAGCGCGTACTCTTCTTCCGCGGAAAGTTCAGAGAAACGTGGCTTGGAAATCTCTGTAGAAAGAGCGAAACGTTATTAGCCATGTAACAGGGATACGTTTTCAGAACAGACGATAGAGAACGATTCAAAAGTAACAGACCTGAAGTAAATTCGTGGGGAACAGGACGGCAGTCTCTGCCCTGCAAGCTCCGGAGACCACGAAAGGCATCTCCTTCCAGTCCCGTTCCACATCAGGGAGGTGTGTGATGATATCGGGGATTCTGGGTTTCTGCCTCCAGGTGAAGTACGTTTTATTTCCCTCCTCATCAACCCCCGAACATTTCACGACATGGCGGAAGTGGAAGACGTGCCTGGCGTCTACGTTGTACCCGTCTCTGTTGAACTTGTCCATCAGAGACATGTATTTGTAGAACTTTGGGTGCATTTGTCCCGGGGCAACTTGAAGGGCGGACAGGACGGAGTCCGTAATGGGAGATAAGGGAAATCGAAGTCCAGCCTCGAATTGGACGAGGTAGACGATAGTGCAGGAAGAACGGTGGTCTGGAAGAACGTCTTCTTCCTTAAAATGAATGTGGACATGAGGGGGAATTTGGAAAAGGGCTCTGTAATGGTCAAGAGCGTATTTGACAATTGTTTTGGTTTTGGGTTTGGAAACGCTGGTGATAACACCGTGAGGGGCACTGCCTGAACAACTGGCTTCATCGGCACTATCTATTCTAACAACTTCGGCAGACATGGTGGCAAACAAGTATAGCAAAAAAAATATATATATATATATAGAAAAACGACCACAGAACAAAAGAAAAAGAGGAGAATCTTACCAAAAACTGTATATCTAGGAAGCAAGGAGCACAGTAAGAGAAGAGAGAAGAGCAGAGCAGCAGACCGTCGGTGAGAAGAATTTCCGGCAGAGTAGCAGAACGCAAGAATTCAAGCGAAGAAGATGAAGTACCAGGCCTTCTGTACTTATAGACCAGTCCATAACTCGAAGGACGATAATGACCTCGATCTATACCGTACGCGTGTCCACGCATGCAGACAACATGAAGGGCAGGATGGTCTTCTGACCGAGTTAAGTAACCGTCGGGTAAAACGAAACGTCCGAAATATAATGATGACAGCCTCCCAAACATTTATGAGGTATGACGTTTCGGCACGCGCAATACAGCTGGCACGACGCTACGTCTTTGCGTGCAGAATACGTGACCTATCGCCATTCTGAGGTTAGCAGTATCTTCTCCTCCGTCGTTTCGCTATATTTATGACACTCTGAACCACGTTCAAAGTATCATAAAGGGGCAATTTGTAATGGGTAAATTTCGTAAAACCCCAAGTATGGTAGTAACGAGCTCGTCATCGGTGTGGTGTTATCGTTTGAGCTCATTTCCGTCGTCTCTTCGACGACGGGCCCGTTGTCATATGGACGACGAGAACGTTGTCCACCGAACGACGACCCCGTTATCTCAGAGACGACGATCACGTCTTCATTCTGACAACGTACCCATCGTCTTATTGTCAATGACCCCGTACCCTAACACGTAATGAGATCCGGTGCTATTGCACAGTCGCCTGGGACTGATCCTACCTCTACGATGGTAGGTGGGAAACACTGTCTTGGTATTAAATACAGCATTAAATGTCATTAAATGCTAGTCACCTCGGACGAGTTCCTACTCTATGTCTGCTCTCTTTTATATGCAGATACGCGTGCAGTACGAATGATCGGGAGATCTATCTAAAATGATTATTGAAGTACACATCAGAGATTTGAGGTGTGCATGGTCATCCATGGGTGCCTATGGCCATGGCAGGAGGGGCCTATAAGAACCTGTGAAAAACAGTGTGAAGGGACGGATTTTTAAAGAACTAAGACCCGCAAATTCTCTGCATTTTCTTACTGTTCATCATCTTCTACACCTACTGACTTTACCATCGAAGTACAGATCAGGGTGCCACACCCTCCACTCCACCCTTCTACCGGTAAACCAGAGCGTGGGGAGGAGCTGTTGCTGACGCGTGTCCTTTTCGGTAAATTCCCTCACAGATGACCTAGGAATGACTTTATATTTTTTGGGGAACATGTATTTTTTGGCCCATTGCCCTCGTGGATGGGATATGTTTATGATTTTACTATTTGAGACGATCACTTTGTTTATTTTAGCTATGGATAGGATATTTGTGTGATATTATTAGCCGTGGATGAGAAACTAGTCTTTGTTTATGATTTACATACGTTGTGGATTGCTTTTATTATGAATGTATATAAGATTTTGTTTGAACCTCAAGTGATAGGTTATAGGGTTACAGGTTAATAGGGTACTGACTTATTTACAGGTATTGTTGTTGTTGTTTTTTTTCCGAATAGGAAGTAGCGACGGTAACATGACCGTTGGTAATAATTTTTACAAAAACCAAATTGAATGTACCGACGGTTGGGTTCCGTCGGTAATAGACACGGTAAATAAACCGTCGGTATATATAATATTATACCGATGGAAAAATATTGGTTGGTATTTTAAAATAGTTGCGACAGAATCATAGCCCTCAGTATATAATATGTTACGACGGTTATCTACCGTCGGCATTTCATAATAAACCGTCAGAAAAATTACAATCCGTCGGAAGAGGTCTTCTATATCACGGAGGAAATTTGAGATATACCGACAGTTTTCTTTCCGTGGCTACCAGCCACGGTTGCTTTTGTCCGTTAGTATATGATTTACTGACGCCTTTATCACCGACAACAAACCGATGGTTAAAATTCCGTTGGTGATGCTTATATCGACAGAAAATTATATGTTACCGACGGTTCTAAGCCGTCGGTAAATATATTTTTTCTTGTAGTGCAATAAATATATTCTTTTGAGCAATGATTAGTGTACCCCTCGGTACTTATCTAACGTACCATTGTGTCTCTTTTAACTCCCCTTTAACCCTGGTTAAACTTAACTAAATTGAAATTAAAAAAATTTCTTCTAAAATCCAAGGTTGGATTGCTTAACCCTAGGGGTAATTAAATTTTAATTACAATTGATGATTGTTAAAAAGTGGGGTGTGGACCAATAAGGACCGGTCATTTCGTTACATAATGGAAACAACCAGTAAGTTAAGCATTTTCCTTTTCTTTTCTCCTATTTTTAAGTGAGTATCTACATTTCAATAGTGAACGGTATCATCGGGGGCTAGATTTCTAAGCGGGGTGTGTAGAATTTGATAAATGGTTAGGATCATTCGGGGCTAGATTTTATTGGGAATTTATAAAAAAAACATGTATTAGAAAAAGAGCAATAGTCCCCTCGTCGGCCCGAGGAGGGGACTATTCCCCCTCGCTCAGGGGCGGAACTAGGAATTTTTCATTGGGGGGGCCAAAATACATGAATAAAAAGCCCCGAGAATTTTTTTTTTTGGGGTGGTTTTTTTATTTTGAGAATTTTTTTTCCTGGTAATGCCTTTGAGGCCGCCATGTGTCCCTATTAATACCCCTTAATGGTGGTTAAGATTCACCCACCTATCCTTGGGTTTTTTTTAAAAAATATCAAATTTCTTTTCGAACCCTAGTTTAAAATTCACTAACTCTTAAGGTTAAAATTATTTTAAAAAATTTTTTCTAAAAACCAAGGATAAGTAGGTGAACCCTGCGATTGGGTGACTTTTAACCATAGTTAAGGGGTGTCAATAGGGACATGTGGCAACCTCAAGGGCATAAGGGGACTCCATTGGGGGGCCCACTATATATGGGGGGGGGGACTATATTATATAGGACAAAAATATTGAGGGACCAAGTATACTAAAAGAAAAAAAAATTAAATGAGGGGCACACTATTGATACTACACTAATAAGGGTTTCCAAAATATTTTGGGGGCCATGGCCCCCCCGGCTCTGCCCTTGTCCTTGCTTTCACATAGCTGACCCTTCAACTCCCATTAACTCGGGTTAGTTTTTTTTAACCCTTTAGTTAATTTTTTTTTTTTTTCTAAAAACCAAGGGTAGATGGGTGAACCCTAAGGATGGATGAATCTTAACCACAGTTAAATGGGGTTAGAAGGGGGACACATGGCAAGAAAATGGAGCCGAGACGCCCCTCCTCGCGTCACCGACCAAGGAGGTGACTATAGTCCTTAGAAAAAGGGTAATTGTACACTTTCTACTGTAATGTTTCCTCCAAAAGAGAAATGAGGGGATTTCTGGTCCCATCTGACTAAATAAATAGGGTCCTGCCTTGTTCCAGAATCAAAAACTCTTTCTTGGAAACTCCATTGAGAAGGCTGGAGAACAATGAAAAGAAAGCAATGAGGTGGTGGTGTTCAAGATCTCAAATCCAAATCCTCTCATTAAAAAGCAAAACCTACCTTTGGGCCACCCCACATCTAAGAAATGTTTTTTTTTAGGTGAAGTTGCCTTTGCCCTTTGCAAAGCAGCTCCATTTAATGGGTCTCATCTCCTGCCCTGGCTATGGGACCAAGGGCTCCTCATAGCTTCCTTTGTCTGGTCCCCAATGGCCTCATCATTTATATCCTAAAAAATATGTTTAATCACATTGCCTGCCCTACATGGTCTCACCCAAAACTACCCTATTTGGCTTATATGATCATTATCATTGTCATTATTAAATTTTTTAGGATCTAATTAATTTAATGACTGTGGAGCCTCTGGTGCACATTCTAATCTGTATTAACTATACCTTTTGTGGCGTTTTCTTTAAGTAATGATGTAATAAACAATGCAGTCAGCATTTCTTAATCAAATTGTTTTTCCGATTCGTCGAGGAACACTAAACATCATAAGATCTTGGTGGTATTTTCGCCGTTTCTAAGTAATATCAGGAGATAAGTATGTTGGGTAACAACAATATTTTTTCTACATAAATGTTGTATTAATATTAGATGTTGAATATTTCTGATATTTGGCTTCCACTTTAGAGTTCAAATTGATCCATGTGACCCTAAGAACCTAATTTTTCCTCTAAAGTGTTTTTTTACTTCTTTTTTTACATGTAAGGAGGGTGCTTGGTTGCAGGATAAACACAAAAGTTTACGCCTTTAAGGGGATAAGTGTATTCCCATGCAAGCCAATTAAACATCAGAAATTAAGTTCTGACCCTAGTCAGAAGTTGATTCCGGATTGAGTTATGCCCGCAACCAAACAATTTCTTGTAATTTTTGTTATTAGATGTATTTGATATGATTGGGGTAGGTGGCATGTCCTAAGGCAACTTACTGTTGGAAAGCAAGAAATCCAATTGTAAATCCCAAGTCCATAAACATTTTGTGGTGGGTATAAGGCCAGAAATTTCCAATTAAAAATTGCTACATTCTTTTTGAATAAATGAGTATTTTCATTATTTAATTTCCACCTTATTTTAGGGTTGAGGTCGGTTGCCCGAATCCTGTTACGGAATTCCACTCTATCTTATGTTAAATCACGGATTAAAAATCCTTTATCAGTGCTAGAGTTCATTTTTTTTATCTATCTCTTTTATTATTTTAAAGCCTTCAATTTTTAGTAGTTAACAATCATTACTAGTATATTATAGGTATTAGTTGCATATGATGATCAAATTGCCTCGTCGTCATCCCCTCCTTATTTTATGACCAACTGGTAATTAAGTTATTCTTTATAACAGAATTTTTTAAAAATTTTTCCCTAAAATACAAGGTTAGATTCTTTAACCCTAGTAAATCTTAACCACATTTTAAGGGGGCACACGTCAGGCAAAGAGGCTAGACCAGAGTAACTTGGGCTTCAGCCAGAGTAAATCCATTGCCTTCTATCAAAAGGATTACGATCGTTGCTCCGAGTTACCTATTTTCACAAGATTGTTATACCAAGGTACTGGTATATAAGTGAAGAGGTCCAGCAGAAGGAGAACATGGAAAAAATATTGATTTAGAAGGGGAAGAACTGGTCAAGTTGGTTATGATAAAAAGGGTACAATTTTGCTTTATAGGGAAGTAAGAGAAGACAAAGTTAAAGACCAAAAGCATTGTATGTATATAGTAAGAGGAAAACTTTTGATTCTCTAAGAAAGAGATAGGCATCCAAACTAATTATAGTTAGGTAGGTCTGATTTTAGTAGTCTTTTAAATTGTTTAATTAGGTCTAATCGCTTTAAATATTTTAACACATTCACTCTCCTTCAGTATACATGACAAGATAAAAGAGTTTTAATTGGTTACTTTTGCATCGGTTGAAGAAAAATATAATGGGTATTCGAAAAAAAAACTCTCTATGACGCTTATATGTGCTTTTACATGCTACTTTTGCAACCGGTTAAAGAAAAACATACTTTACTTGAATTGATCGTAAAAGTAACCAATAAATTTATAAGCGAGAGTAACGCGATTACAGCTCTCACCCCCTTAAATGTATTATCATAAGATAATTAGGAGGTGTTTGGTCACACTTTTTAGGCTGCCCTTTACCAAAAGATCAAGCCATATTCTTGACGCAATTGAAAACAAATAATCCAGCTACTACTTGAACTTGTTATTTAGTTTTGGCTTACTTCCAATATGCATCCACAAATAATAAAGCAAAATACTCTCCTATTTTAGTAGTCCATGATTATTGTTTGTTTTCCTCTGCAGATCATGAACTCATCACAGTACAACCCACCCATGGATCATCCAGTAAGTCATGATAAATGTTCTTTCACTCTTGTAGCCGCCTTTCGATCATGACCGAAAATGTTGCTTTTTTCTCGTAAATACTTATTACGATCGGATGGTGGATACGAATCCGACAGAATTTTTTCATATCATGCACTGTGCTGAATTATGTTAGGGCCATGGAGAGAACCCCACATCCTGCATCTGAGGGACCCTGCATTGATGGCTCATGGTTTGAGTCTGGACCTTGCTTTATAATACCACTTAAAGATGGTCTGGGCTTAGTCTAAGGGGAAAGGCCCATCACTCAAATACTGCAAACTTTCATCATATAATTTTCGGAGGGCTTGGGGGAGACAAGGGGGTGTTTGGGGTGAAAGGATGGTGTATCCTTGTTTCAAGATAATCGGGAAAACGACTTTTTATTAAACTAAATTTTCCCCATTGTTGGAGCCAGTTGTTTAATCTATTCCAGGACAGAGCTATCTCTACACTCAAACAATCCCACTATGGATTTGGACATCAAAACCTAGTGGGCTTGGGTCAGACTTGGGCCTCCCTAGCTGAATCTATACCCAAACCCATTATCACTCCCACATTGGTCTGTCACATCCGCCCACCGATGAAGGTAACTGGCCCTCCTAGGCTCACAAAATTGAGGGCTTATTTTCACCCCCTAAAGTCCAAGGGCCGGATAAGACCCAAAATACATAAGCCTTACATGAGGGCTAGGCTTGGGCTATACCCTGTAGAGCCCGGCCCATTTATAATACATGATTAATTAATCTGTATAAGATATCATAACATATTAGTAGTGGAGGTATATTAATATAACTCTCTCACCCCTCATTTTACTCATCTCATTTCCTCTTAATATGTGTAGTATATTAAATATAATTTTATTATAAAAATATAGTAGTTGAATATTTAATAATTTAATTATTACTAAGGAAAAATTTTCTACTTTGATATTGACCCCACCAATCAAAAAAGGAAATTAATTCAGTCATACGGCTCTTTAGGTTACATTGCCAATCTCAACACAGATAATGGAGGACAGTTGATGTTAGGGTGGCAGTCCATGGTTGCTTAAGAAATTTTTTTATGAATATTATAACAATTTGTTAATCGTCTTTTTGGCACAGGCCCAGCCCTGGCCTTGAGGATGGGCTTGTGCAGCTTAGGCCCTTCAAGGGCTTGGGCCTAACTCTTATGAGTGTGGACTGGGCTTGGACAGTATTTTAGTGTGACGTTCTAATGGACCATGCTCACTAAAGCCTGGAGTGAGTAGTTCCATTAGAAAAAAAAAAAGGATATGTGGGGTTTGTTTTTTAATCTGGTTGTTGAATGTGAAGTTGGATCACTTGGGAGATACATGAAAATAGGTGATTGGATATTTATAGACCATCCAATTGAAGGTAAAACAAAAATCGAGAATCTTGTAACCTATGTATGATCTAGTGAACCCTAGAGAATTATGCTAACAAACTAAGTTCTAATCGAACGGTTTACAAAAATCCGATTAGGCTGATTTTTTACCATGTGTCTCTTGAGAGACCTACCTTAACATCCAACGATTGGGTTGGATCTGAAAAGACATGCCACATGTCAGCCCTTTTTTTTAGGGTTGCTCATTAGAACCCGTCTCTCCATCTACTACTTATCTATTACTCTAATATGAAGAAATAAAAATTTTCTTTTTGCTCTCCAAACTTCAATCCCTCCAATCTCATAAGTTCTATTTTAGAGATGACATATGACTTTTCTCTTTAATCTCCACGGTTCAAATTTGGGACCCACTATTTCATCCTAGAGCCCTCTCTATCTCCACTATTATAGACTCCTCTCTTCTCTCCAACTCTTACAAGTTTGGGACCCACTATCTCATCCTAGAGCCCTATCTATCTCTACTATTATAAAGTTCTCTTATCTTCAACTCTTGGGTGTATTAATTTAAGTTTAATATTAAAAAAATTTTTGATTTTCCTATACATGTTATTAAAATAATAATTTATTATTATTATAAAATTAATTAATTAATACAAATAATAATTTATATCAAATAATAAAAAACTAATATTATTAAAAATAAATTTATGAAATATTCTTAAAATATAATATTTAATATTTAAATAAATAAATAATATTATTTAATTTTAGATATTCTTAATTATTACCGTGCATCGCACGGGTCTCTGTTAGTATTATAAAAAAAAAGATTTTCTATATTTGCTCTTCAAATTCTCATCCCTTCAATCCTATAAGCTCTATTTTAGAGATGACATGTGGTTTTTCTTTTTAATCCCTACCGTTTAAGTTTGGGACCCGCTATCTCATCCTAGAGCCCTCTCTTATCTCCAACTCTTTGGTGTATTAATTTAAGCTTAGTATTAAGAGACTTATGATTTTCTATTTAATATTATTAAAACAGAATTGAATTATTATAATAAGATTAATTAATTAATTAATTAATACAAATAATAATGTTTGCCAAATAAAATTATATTATTAAAAATAAAATTCTCTTAAATTATATTACTTAATATATAAATAAATAAATAATATTATTTAATTATAAATATTCTTAAATTATTACCGTGCATCGCACGGATCTATGCTATTATTAAATATACATGGGATTGGGACCTACAAACCAACATACCCCAACCCCAAAGATCTCCTGCATCTCAAAAGCATAAAGTTTAGGATGCTTCTACAAGATAGAGACTATACCTCTCTTCTCATGAGTTTACAGAAATTACTTTTACTAATGGATGCTTCTTGACAAGATAAGAGACATGACTTCTCTCTTTGTATGAATATACCTCTTAGTTGCTTTTTCCTTCTTGTTTTTTTTATGAAGTAGTTGCTTTTTCCTTTTTAACAGTGTTACCATTAAGTTTTTTTATATTGGTAGAGTCACCATTAGTTTGAAAGCTCACTTTTATCTGCTGTTTGTAATGGGCCTTCATAAGCTTTGCTTTGCAACATGGGTTTTTCTTTTGAATAGACTTATTCTCTCTCTTATTGATCCAATACTATGAAAACTTCTTGCAACTTTATTACATGGTGTATGTGATTCAAGTGCATTAAAAGTAATTATCATGTGGATATCAAAATCAAACCCTAATCTTATTAAAACATGCTTAAAGAGTCTTAATCGAGTTGACTCAACGAGATTGAACTCGTAGATCAATTGGTACTGGTGCTTCAAAAGAGGGCTTGGCTCGCGAAAATGAAGGACTAGATTCACAACTATAAGAAGCATTCTTCAACTCATTTTCCACGTTTTCGAGAATCTGAGAAGACTGTAAGGTTTCTAGTTTCAATATGTAATTATCATGATCAAGAACACTTTTAAGTCCAAGTTTACAAGAGATCTCTCAATGATTATAGAAGAAGTCTAAGTAGTTGCTAACATATAAGTGCTTGTTTGGATAAACTTTTCTAAGGAAAGCACTTTTTCAAAATAACTTTTAAGTATAATATTTTTGAAAAATCTTTGGAAGTTTTCACTGGGTAGCTTTCCTTACAAGCTAACATTTCCAATTTTATGACTTTTGACTCATAAAGAAATTGCTCTCTAAGGTGCCGAACCAAATGACATTTTAGCCGACTTTTAACTCTTTAAGAGCTAAAAAGTCAATTTAGAAGTATATCCAAGCACAACCTTAGTCTCCTTAGGTAATAATTTTTAGTAGGTACCTCACACGATTAGAAAATCCGAATCGGATGAGAGTTCGGATGGGCAACAATGCTAACTGTTGCGCTGTTGCCCGATTATGTCTGCAAAAACATCGGGGCCCATCTCTATTGTTGTGGGGCCTACGCTATTGAATATGAGCCCATGTTTTTACAGACACAACCGGGCAATAGAGCAACAATTAGCGCTGTTGCCCATCCGAACTCATCAGCCGACTACAAGGATTGGACAATAGAAGCAAGTCATCCAACGTGTCAAAACAACGACCGATGGAAGAAGCGGCCAACCTTTAATTGAATAACATGGTTACCACAGGATCCACACAGATGGACAAAGAATCATGTTGTAGGGTATGACGAAGAATAGTACTACTCCTTTTCCCCCTTGAGAACCATTTTAACTAGTCAAAGAAGGGAGCTAGGCATATCTTCTCTTTCTCTACTGGAAAATAATCACCTCCTCAATTGGTGACGCAAGGAGAGGCTTCTCGGCTCCTATTTTCTTGCCATATGTCTCCCTTCTAACCCCATTTAACTCTGATTAACATCGACCCTCATGCTATGTTTGGTTGTTGAGAAAATAGGTGAAAACATGGAAAAGAAAAGAAAATTTTAGATTTCTAATACTAATTTGAGTTATGTTTTGCCTAATTTTCTTTTCTTTCCATGTTTTCACTTATTTTCTCGGCAACCAAACATAGGGTTAGGGTTCACCCATCTATCCTTGATTTTTTTTATTAAAAAAATAATAATTAAAGGGTTTTTTTTTAAAATAACCTGAGTTAATGGGAGTTGAATAATTCCCTCCTTTGCCGACGAGGGGACTATTGCTCTTCTCTACCTTAGTCTCCTTAGGTAATAATTTTTAGTAGGGACGCCGCACGATCGGAAAATCCGAATCTGCCGACTGCAAGGATTGGACAATAGAAGCAAGCCATCCAACGTGTCAAAATAATTACCAATGGAAGAAGCGGCCAACCACTAATTGAATAACATGTATACCACAAGATCCACACAGAGGAACAAAGAATCATGTTGTAGGGTATGGTGAAGGATAGTACAACTCCCTTTTTTCCTTTAAAACCATTTTATCTACAAAAGTGATGGGGGCATATATTCTCTCTCTTTTCCCCTTTCCCTATGGTCTATTTATAATCATTCAAATAAGGAAGGCAATTTCTGAATTGTATGAATCATGTGCATCAAAACTTCATTACCCTAATTCTTCGAAAATTTCAAAATGCCAATTCAGTGACCAAGATTAGGGTTAATTCAATTATAGGCTCACAAAAACTGCACTTAATATTAAGTGACTTTGAGTTTCCCAAACCAATTTACATCACAAACTTTGGTAATCGTTACTTATTATTGACAATGCTATTAACTAATATTTGTCGGGACATTTTTATAATGGCGACACCGAGCCCGACTTTTTTACGAACGCACTTTTGTAGGTGCAGGATCAGAGGAAAGACCATTGAATTTAGCCTACAAATTCGCGATATCGATGGCGTAATGAACAACTCAGCACAGTGTCAAACCTCATTATTGACATTAAAAGGTGTCATGATCCCATTTTGTAGGTTGCATGAAATGTCTTGAGTCAATGTAATGGTGGTGCTCAATGCTTACTTAGAATTTGGAGGTTTTGTTTTCCACTATCACCTGTTGAGGAAAAGAAGAGCAAGAAGTTGGCTCCTCAAGAAAGTTTCAAGTTCAAAAATCAATTGTTACAGCCCCCTTCATTCATCCATCAACTGACTTCTTATAACCTTATAAATTGAATAGTCAGCTAAAGCATTGTCATTTGTCCTATGTACAAGAAAATAGTGCATGTACCTTGCCTACTTTTACAAATTGATTGAATTGAATTTTTTTTTTGGAGGATGATTGAATTTCCTCTCACAACGCCTGGGGTTTGTCCCAGTGCTAGTGTATTTCCCTATGGGGTGGAATGACTCGTGTTCGAGTCCGGTGTGGCCATTGAGCGCCCACCCTTGAGTTCTAACCCCCTAACCCCTCACATAGATAGATATAGTTCTACCAAAAAAAAAAATAATTTGAATTTCCTCTTTATGGTGAACCAATTAAGCTTTTGGTAGGGGTAGTTTTTCTAGGTTACAGGGTTAGTACTCATGGCGAGCACTCAATGATCATACCAAGACTCGAAACCAAGTCACACCTCCACAAATGGAGACACACAACTGCCACACCAATACTTGAAACCAAGTCAACATCCACAAATGGAGACACAACCACCGGTTCGGAATGGCTAAAATTTTTACAATCAAATACTTCTTCATTTGTGTTCCAATAATGTCCCTATCTTTTCTTTTTCCCTCATTTTTGTATTCTCACAATCTCCCTACTATTTTTACCTTTTAAAAATCAAATATCTCTTTATTCGTGTCCCAATAATGTCCCTACTTTTTTAACTTTCCTCAATTTCTACTTATTCCAATGATGCTCTACTCGATAACCAAAAAAAAAAAAAAGATGCTCTACTTATTTACCTTTTTGCAAGCAAATCTCTACTCATTATTTTGTTTTAATAATATCCCTACTTCTTTATCTTTTAACAATAAAATATCTACATTTTTGGTTGTTCCAATAATGTCCATATCATTTCACCTTTTCTCATTTCCAAATTCCAATAATCTTACAATTAAGTATCTCATTATTTTTATGTTCCAATAATATTCCTACCTAGGAGTGCACTCAAGCAAAGCTAGCTTATTAGCTCTTTTGAGCAAAGCTAAGCTGGCATTTCAGACTCGAACGAATTCAAGCCAAGTATTTGAACTCGAATGTTTAATTAAATCAACTCAAACTATTCCCTATTTCATTTGAGTCGGCTCAAAGCTGACTCATTTAAGGCTCGATTCGGCTTGAGCCGGCTTGAGCTCAACTCAATATATATATATATAAAGAGAGAAAAAGAGAGTAGCATTCTGATGAGTCTTGCTCATTAAAACTTGTAATGGGCAGTTCGTAATAATGTGACGTGACAATTTTTTTCAAAATCTGACCGTTGGATTTCAAGATGGGTTGCTAGAGAGACGTGACAAAACATTAGCTAGATTGATCATTTATAGACTGTTCGATCGAAAAAGGGAAGACCAATCATTTCTATCTAATAGGTAGGGTTTAGTGAACCCTAAGGGGTTAATGCTACAAATTAAAATCTAATCGAATGGTCTAAACATGTCCGATCGAATTGATTTATTTGACATGTGTCTCCAATGAATCCCACTTAACATCTAACCGTAAGATTCAAAAAAAAAAAAAAGTATGCAACATGTCAACTTTCTAGAGGAAACGCTCATTACAAGTCTCAATGAGCATGACTCATTAATACCTCTCCCTATATATATATATATTAGCATTCCAATAGTCGAGCATTAAGGCCTTTAATAAATGGTCCCTAATAACATGACGTGTAGCAGGTTGTTTGAGAGACATGGCAAAACAATAACTTGATTGAGCATTTATAGAGACCATCTGATCAAAGATGGGAAGATCAATCATTTTGAATCAAGCTTGGCTCAAATACACCCCCCATCCCTACGTTTTTACTTTCACTCAATTTTGTATTCCAATAATATCCCTACTTTTCTACCTTTTTACAATCAAATCTTTCATTTTTGTATTCCAATAATGGCCCTATATTTTCACATTTTTACTTTACATTCTAACAAACAGTTATGTTCTCATTTATGTATTAAGGAAAGTTAGCCCTAGTCGCAGAATTAAAAAATTTTCACTCTCATTTAAGGTCTAATACCTAACATTTAAAGAGAATCTATAGTTTTCAAAATGGAAGAAACTACAGTTTATAACTATACCACTCTCATTTCAGGTGTAATACCTAACATTTAAAGAGAATCTATAGTTTTCAAAATGGAAGAAACTACAGTTTATAACTATACCACTCTCATTTCAGGTGTAATACCTAACATTTAAAGAGAATCTATAGTTTTCAAAATGGAAGAATCTGTTGTTTATACCTATAACGGTTCTCAAAGTAACAGGACAAAGTAACAACACTTGTCATCATCACAGTAAGCTGCAACTAAGGCTAGAATTTGGGACGCAAAACCTCTTATAAATGAGCCAATTCGGACCTATTCAAAAATCAAAAAATCATAGAAAAGCAAATCCAAGCCTGCACATTGACACCCCTAATTTTGGGCTTCTCAAATAGTCTTAAAACTCTATTTTAGTCTTTTTAGGTTTGTTGCAAACATCTTGTACATTTAGATTCCTACCGGAAAATAAGATGTGTTGCTTATTATGTTATTCTTTCGTGTGATATGTACTATGCAGTGCACACCTCTATAATTAGTGTTTAGCAACATATTGCCTCATATTGCCGGGTGTGCCGATCCTAAACAGATGTTATTCTTACCCTCTAACAAAATTTGGTCTGACCACCACTACTGGTAAAAGAATTGATTCGTTCCATGCCTCATTACATTGACCGAGTTTAAATAGAGATGAAATCATGGAAACTACAGTCAATCAAATCAAACATGGATTTTGATTGATTCTAATAAAAAATTGTGATTGTCATCAATCAATCAAAGATAGTGATTGAGATAGGCTCAGGGTGAGGCAGAAATTTTTTTTGGGAGGGGGTGGGAACGAAATACATGTATAAAGAAAATGGATTTGAGGGTATAAAACTTGGGAGTTAAGAAAAAAAAAATGTGGTAGTTTTTTATTTTGAGAATTTTTTTCCCAGTAATGCCTTTGAGGTCACCACGTGTCCCTATTAATACCTCTTAACTGTAGTTGAGATTCACCCACCTATTCTCGGTTTTTTTTTAAAAAATCAAATTTATTTTCAAACTCTAGTTAAAATTCACCTACTCCTAAGGTTAAAATTTTTTAATATTTTTTTCTAAAAACCAAGGATAAGTAGGTGAGCCCCAAAAGTGGGTGAATTTTAACCATGGTTAAGGGGTGTCAATAGGTACATGTGGCAACCTCAAGGGCATAACCGGACTCCATTGGGGGGCTCACTATATATATGCCAAAAGCAATTGAGGGGCTCACTATATATATGACAAAAGCATTGGGAGGGCGGAACTATACTAAAAATTTTTTTTTTGAGGGGACCACTATTTCATACTACCGCATGAAGGATTTACAAAAAATTTCGGGGAGCCACACTGATAGTGACACAGTCCCATTCGGATAATTCTAGTGTTGGGTAAAACATCACAACTAAAGTGCTTATCAAAGAGGTCTGCCAACACCCTAAGTTCAATCAAGAAGCAAACATTTTTTTTTGAAAGGTAAACAAGAAGCCTATAATATATATCAAATACCCAAAACCACTGCATTATGGAATAGGTATCTAACCAAAACATTTTAGGATCTTACCAGGGAGCAACAAATAGCTTTGATTCCAGACACATGAATTATAACCTGTAAAACATATCACCCACGGAATTTAATGAAGAGAAACCATACTAATTAACCTGTTCCTGGATTGCTGAAAGCTTCTGTAACCCTAAGACCTAAAGTAGATTTAAATAAAAAGTACAAATTGCCAAGAATGCTTGCTAGTTAATTAGGGATAATAATGCAGAGATACCTCCATGATGACAAGACGTGAATGCCTTCTTGGACCAAATAGGGCAGAATCAGGGAATGGGAAGAGAGGAGCCCCAATCTTCTTATTGCTGTGCACACTGGACTCGAGGCATTGATGGCTCATCTTCGTCCTCATCATATGCCTCCTGCTGCTGCTGTTGCTTCTTCCGCCTCATCTCTTCCTCAATGTTGACATCATGCAAGGTGGTCTCCTCACACTCGTCCAATTCCATCTCCGACAAGTGGTTGCTCGGCCTTGGGGGGAGGATTGTCTCCAACATGCGACATTGATCTGGGGAAAGGATGCCAGCATCAGGAAAGTCCACATTGAACTGGATGTACAGTCGGCCCTTCATGAAGGGCCTCTGATAGTGCGGCATTCCCTCATCATTAATCGCCTTGTGTTGACCTGTATCGAAAAGATCCCATGAACAAACAAGAAATTGGGCTTGGTGTGCACATGAAGAATAAAAACAAAAGCAATTCAAGTAGGAGTCAAAACTCAAAAGTAATACCAGGTTTAATGATCTCGCCCGGATTCGATTTAATCAGAAGCTGTCTACCATCAAGATGGGTTAGGGCAAATTGAAAACCACAGAGAGCTTCCGTCAAACTGAGTGTGTGTTCTACATAGAGATCATCAAATTTCCGCTTGAACTTGGAGTGATCCTTCAGTTGCAGCACAAAAACAATGTCCCCAGCAATTGTGTCAGGCTGCAACGAACGAAATTGTAATGTCAAGTGTCAAGTAAAGTTTTGGAAAAGGAAGCCCCCACATCAAAAACCCAAGTCCAAATGAAGGTTTTATTTTACTTACAGCTTGATCGGCTTCTCCCTGGAATGTAATCTTCTGGCTGTGTTGCATCCCTTTCTCAACATGCACCTCCAGCACCTTCTTCTCCTGGGTAACCTTGTTCCCTTTGCAATGTGGGCATCTGTCTTTCTCAATGATGACCTCACCTGCATCAACGAAAGAATCATTCCACGAGAACACGAGGATACAGTAATAATGAAAAACTGAAACGAAATCGGGTATCTGATGAGTACCTGTTCCCCTGCATTCCGGACAGACCTGCTGCATCTGTTGGATCATGCCAGGTCCAATCTGTCGAGTTGTGACCTTCATTCCTGTTCCATGGCATCCATAACATCTTCCAGATGCCCCACTCTTTGAACCTTTCCTGAAACAGTTAAAAGGATGCAAATTAGAATCAAATCCCAATTTACAAATAATACACAATATTGGGTACATCGGGACAGAAGAGCACCCTCAACAACCTTTAAATCTTCCACCTTAAGAACCAATTCTCATTCAAAATGGCAAATTAAACAGGCAAAATACTTGGATTGAAAGACACTAGGGAAAAACACTAAAATGAGCCAACAGATTGACTTGGGTCAGTTAGCCAACTAAGTTCCACAAGTCAACTTGGCCACGTAGGTGAGTCATGAAAGTTTTGATTTGGTAATAATATAATGGACAAGATAGAAAAGATCAGTCAAATAAATGACAAAGAATATACCAAGGGTATGAAATAGATATTAACAAAAATATAGATAAACAAAAATACATTAAATATTAGATGAAAAGAAAAAGTGAAATTTCCTATTTTGTCACACGAACGGAAGCTACAAGTTAGCTTGTGATGGACACATCAATGTTCTTACAAAAACCAGAATCTAAGAGTTTCAAGAATAATGTAAGCATACTTGCAAATTAGGGTTGGAGAGGAAATTCAAGGCTTAAAAATATTTGAAACCAGTTGCACAAACTAACTTATAAATAATTGAAAAAAAAAAAAAAAACTAAGCACGAACAGCATATGTTGAAGTGGGAAACCCATAGTCAATTCATTCTCAAACATACCATTGAACAAATGGAGATGCCACAATCCACTTCTGATGATCATGTAGGAATCTCAAGCCAATACCAAATGGAAACCCCTCCCTTCAACTTGAACTTAAGCCTCGTTCTTGTTATTGAAACACATTTTTTCCAATACTTTTGAAATATTTAAATCCGTATAACCTAATTGTGCTTGTACTATAAAATAATAATGGAATATTACCCTCTGAAAGCTTGACACATGTATAAAGATGCATCCAAAAACCATCCAACAAAATAAAGTCATAAAGAAGAAAGTGGCTTCAACTAGGATTCAATCAGAACTTCAGAACAGATAAAACTCTAGCTCGTCACTCAGCAGACCACATAATGGTGTGGAACACTCCCAAAAAAGTTATAAAAAAAGAAAGAGCATAAAGGGAAAAAAAAAAAAAACCAAATGAAAGGATACAGAGGGCATACCCTTTACATTTCGGGCACAAAATGTTCCTAGACAGAGATAGCTTCTTAGATGTTCCATTATACAAGTCCTCCAAGGAAACCTTCAGGCTATGGACTACATCATCACCTTGTTTCTGCCTTCTTCCTCTTGAGCTACCACCAGCTGGAGCAATATAATAATCAGAAAGTAGAAACCACAATATATTCTTCTGCTAAGAGAAAAAAAGAAAAGAGGAGCATAAATATAATGTAGTAATATAAATTTGTTCTTAAAATATGCAAAATCTCACCACCAAAACCTCCTCCGCCAAAAAATGATTCAAATATATCAAATGGATTGTGAGAAGCACCGCCTCCTCCCATTCCCTCTTTAAGTGCATCTTCACCGTATTGGTCATAGGTGTCTCTTTTCTCAGGATCACTAAGAACTTCATAAGCCTGAGCCAATTCCTTGAACTGATCCGACACACCAACGGACAAAATTAGGACACGGGAAGTTATCCAGAAGAATTTTCTTAACGAGTGTGACACATGCAATAGCATAAGCACACGACTAGATCCATGACAATCTTGAGATCTTGGATTTAGTAGCATCATTTCATTTTATAAAAAGTTTGAAATCCATTAGTGATATAAGAATTGATTGTCCTTTTCAGTGTATGTCCATTCAGATCCCTTTTAAGTTTAAGATTCTTTGCCTATCGTATAATCTTGCATGTCTTAGTGCATAGAAATTTCAGAAAACTGTAAGAAAACACACTGTACAGTTGAATATGTAACTTCGGCATGGAAGATGTGTCAATGTCAAACATCACAACCTAGGAAGACCAAACAAAAGGACGGGCCCACATCATCATCGTCAATGCCTTTTTCCAAAATAATTGGAGTCAAACAAGATGAATCTTGTTCCAATAGTCCATTCTAACAATTCAGGGTTTATGTCATAGGAATTGACGGAGTTTTTTACACCAACTGCCACCTAAAACACTCCTTTATACGGGCTTGATACAGGCCCTCATAAAACTATTAATATTGAACTCTAATATTACCTAAATAGAACCCCATTAAAGCATAAGTTTTTTTGGGTTACCAAATCTGCATATTATACCTGTAGAATACTTTTAGGGGGGTAGCCATTTAAAACGGCGTGTTTTGCCATACTACGTATTATACACGTATCACCATATAATACACGTTTAATACCCAAATTTTGTATTAAATGTGTATAATGTGCGTATTTTTGCCGTACTTTTTCCGGGTTAAAAGTTAAAATGCATATTCCATATTAAATGAATGTTATTAGTTAGTATGATGATTCCTATTTATTTATAATTATTAACTTTTTCGTACTTTTGCCATATTTTTGCCGTATAACACCCTTACTTTCCGAACAAATCATTATCGTATTATACTTGTACTACTATGCTCTTATTAGTGTTGCTTGCAATAGTTCTGCTTTCATATTTAATTAATTTTTTTAATCTTTCATAATACTATTCTCATAAAATTCAAAGTATAATAATCTTTAAAATAAAAATATCCTCTGGTGTCCTTGAATCTTATTTTTTGGGGTTTGATAAGTCTGACACCCCGCATTCAAGTCCAACTCTAACACTCGTGCCCTTGTCTGGCAACATAGGCTATAGATGATTCCGTGGTCAAATGCTATTGAAACAATTCCCAAGCACGATAAAACACACCCCTCATGTTTAGATGATTATGTGGTCAAATGCTATTGAAACAACTCCCCAGCACGATAAAACACACCCCTCATGTGACTAGCTTATAAAGGTTTCAAAATTCCAATGAAACTAATGACTAATACAGGAACTAAAAGCACCCTGGTCCAAAACAAAGAAAAGGGAGAGAGGCTCACCTTCTCAGGGTCTCCACCCTTATCCGGATGATTCTTTATGGCAGCTTTTTTATATGCTTTCTTGAGTTCATCTTGACTTGCACTTTTTGAAACACCAAGAATCTCATAATACTTGGTGTTGTCACTCTTCTTTGGAGCACGCCCAAACATAATTGAAGAGCTTCAATATCACCAGTTATGTACTAATAGAACTGATCCACAAAACTCACTTCCCAAATACTATGGTGATCCTGTTCCCAATGTACAATAAATAAAGTGAATAGAGATAAAATAATAAAAAAATCATTTTATAACATAAATGGTAAAACACTCAAACCAAGTCACTGAATTTTATGGCATTTACTAGTACTTGTTTTCATCCTCTTTGCACTTCAAAAGTCTTTAAACAACATAATAATGAAATACCACAACACATCAATCCAAGAAGAAGCCCAAATCTTAAGATACATTCTTTGGATAGTGAAACTATGGAGCAAATATCAACCAAAACCAATAGGAAATAAATTATAAAATAAAAAAATATATCATGCATATAATACAAAAAGAAACCTCATTGTATAACCAATATCTAACAATATTTTAGTGCCAACCAAACATCAAATATTTGGCACGAAATATGATTTTTCCATCCAACGTGGGAAATAGTGAGTTAGTCTGGAACTGATATGTGCACAATTCAAGTACGAGAGTCTCACTTCGATGGTGGATTCCTCCTTGTTCCAAAATGGAAGTTTCACTTCAAATTCAACATGCATTCTTAAACAAATACATGTCCTTAAATACAAATAGCAACATAAGCATCCCCTCAGATGACTCCCACAAATAACTAAATAAAGGAAAACGCATTAACTACTCCTAACTGTTCCCCCCTTTCTACTCAACTATTTCCCCCATAACACGACTATAGACACAAGCTTCTCACATGCTCTGCAAAACCATATCGGGAACCATCCCCAGAACTTGACCGGAGCAAGGTTTATCTTTACTATTACAATGAGAGAAGGAGGGATAGAATAGCTGATTAATTTTTTTCCTTTAATGACCATAAAATCCAGTATTACCATATTCTATTCTACATTATCTTAAGGGTATTAAAGTAAAATTCAATATAACTACCCACAAACCCTTTATATCCCACGATTCCTCCTTCCCCTTTTTCTGTATTCTCTCGCATCATCTGGCTCTCAAACCGTTTCCATTTTGGGTTTTCCCATTTTGCTCTACCGACCATAGTTTGAAAACTCGGCAGTGGGTCATCCGAGTAACTCGACTCGAGTAAATTTCAAGTCGAGACGCCTCAAAACTCGAAGGAGACACTATTTGTCGAGTTACTCGAGTGACTCGATCAAGTTGAACTGTTTTCGATTGGCCAAACTAGGTCGAGTCAAAGAATGATATTTTTTTTTATTTTTTAAAACCTAAACTCGAATGTCGCATTGTTTTTAGGTTGGGTCTACAAAGAAAATCTCTATGGGTTTTGTTAAGCCTAATTTTTAGGTTTGAGGCTATAAAACCAGCGTACTTCGAATTCTTTTAACCTGGTTTTTTCAAGTTATTACATCTATATTCCTAGTTGGACCGAGTCAAGTAATACCATAATGCTTTGAGTTCTTGAGGCTGTAATACCATAATGCTTTTACATATCACCACGAGGGGTAATAGACTAAAGTTTTTGCAAATCATTTTGAAAAGATTGGATTAACCCTAGGAGTATTTTCATAATTTTCAGTGTAGTCAAGGCGTTTTTGGGCCTCAATCGCCTAGGCACCCCTCTAGGCGGGCGAAAGTCATTGGCGACGCCTAGGCATCTAGGCGCTAGGTGGTTGCCTAGGCGGTCCATACAAAATTTCTTCTATAAACCTATTTTAAAAACTCATTTAAAACCCTCTTTTAAAAGGGCAGTGATTAGCCCACCACGCATTTGACTATGTAGTCAAATGTTGTGTCCATGTGTCCCTTTTAATATCCTTTAAATATAGTTAAGCTTAAGAAAATTAAGGTTAATATATATATATTTTTTTTTTGTTTTTATTTTCAAAAACTAAGGTTAGATTGCTTAACCCTAGGGGGTGAGTGAATCTTAACTACAACTGATGGGTGTTAAAAAGGAGGACATGGACCAATGCGGACTGCACATTCCACTACAGTAGAATGCAGCGTTAAGTTAAACATTTCCCATTTTAAAACCCCTCTTTTAAAAGCATCATTTAAACTCTTATACCCTAGTTTAAAACTCTCTTTTAAAGTCTAAAAACACTATCTTAGATATAGGTGATGCATTTAAACTTTAAACTTACAAGTTAGAAAACTTCAAACTATTTATATATTTATTATCTATGTAATATGTGTATATATTAATATTACAGATACATATATTTAATAAATATAAATATACTTTAATTATTTTTATCGCCTAGGCATCGTCTGGGCATCGCCTAAGTAGCGTCTCACCTAGCCAGGCCTAATTGCCTAGGCATCGCCTGGGCGTCGCCTAAGTAGCGTCTCACCTAGCCAGGCCTAATCGCCTAGGCATCGCCTGAAAACCTTGACTACGCTGATAATTTTCAAAAGGCAAGTGCATTTTGGTAAAAATACAAAATGAAAAAATTCATAAAATATTTCTAAAAATAATATAATTTATTTTAAAATAAATTTTAACAAATGTACGAATTTTTTTTTGGTCAAGGACAAAGATTTATCGAGAATGAGCCATGAAAAAAATGTGTGTTGATAGACTGTGCTTGGGCATTAGTTTTTTTTGTTAGGCCCGGCCTAAGCCAGACCCATTTAAAGAAGATATTTTAGACTCGAATTTGGCCTGTTGATACCCCTACCTCAATAAAGCTTGAGGGTCGACACAAGCCATCCAAGTCTCTTTTTGACATGACAACTAAAATTAGGAAGGTCACCACATGCTACACGTTTCGTGTATGGTATTGTTTAATCATTTTTACAGTGTAATCAAGGAGTCGCTTAGGCAATTTTGGGCCTCAACCATCTAAGCGCCCCTCTAGGCGGTCGAACCCAATAAATAAAAAAAAAAATTGCTTTAAAAAAATCCAAAAAATCTCAATAAATAGGAAAAAAATATAAAAAACATGTAATGAAGAAGTAACAAGATTCTAAATCATTTTTTTCACTAAAAATATCATTTTTTTTTACTAAAAATACCATTTTTTAAACTAAAAATATCGTTTTCGACGCAATCTAGGCCTATTAGGCCCAGATTGTGGACGCACTTCGTGCGTCGCAAGGGGGCGCTACCCTCTTGCCACCCTCCGAGACAATCGTAAGAGGGCTCTACCTAATATTATACATGGACAGTGACATGAATTTGGGTATTTGGCCCAGATTTTGAAGTGTTTAATACTCCACTATGTCAACATGTCTTTGGTTATGTGATGAATGATTGTAATAGACTTTTTATTTTATGTTTTTGTGGAATGCGGGTGTGGAATTTTGGTCTTTTGGATGTTATATATAATAATATATATACGTGATATATATATATTTATATTAAATTTATCGCCTAGGCAACGCCTCGCCTAGCCGGGGCTAATCGCCTAGACACCTTGACTACACTACATTTTTATGATATTATATTTCATGTATGATATTATATTTTGTGTATGGTATTGTTTTTTTTATCCTGTTGGTTTAATTTGAATTTTTTCAAGTGAATATGGTTTTGAAATGGTTCAACCAACAATTGAAATTTTGTAACTTGATGTTTTAGGGTCTAGATGTCGGATTAGAAATTTATTATTCAAATCCATTGAATTCATGCTTTTCAAGTCTGTTGTTTGGTCTACTACTTTAAAATCATTAGGACCGTACACCTTTTTTTTATCGGTAAAAACAGTATTCTATATATAGGAGGGGAAAGAGAGCTACATCCCCAGGATCACCAATAGTGAACCTGGGGAAAATAAAAAAGGAAAATACAAACCAGATCAAACAAAAGCCTGTAACAGGATCGAGACAATCAAAGTGAAAAGGTATTCCTCCACGGATCCTCCAAATCTCCCCCAACTAAACCCCAAGCGGATACTAAATGGCGCACCCTAGCCTGAATGCAGGTAATCTCCGAGGCGGAGTCCTCAAATACTCTTATGTTCCTCTCCTTTCAAATAGACCAAACCAATACCCCAGAGAGGAGAGGCCACACAACCCCTGTTGCGACGGGAACACCCCTGATAACCAACAAGATAAGAAGTTTTAAAAGGAGACGAGAAAGACCTAAGGAATGTCTAGATGGCCAAGGAAATAGGACCAAACATCTCTCGCCACCGGACAGTGAAGCAATAGGTGATCCACCGATTCCTCTGTTTGTAAGCACATAAAACATCGATTCGCTAAATGTCAACCTCTATGCATGAGGTGATCAATCGTCAAGATTTTATCCAATACCACCAACCATAAGAAAAAAGATACCTTTGATGAAATTCCTAGGAACCATACAGTCTGATGAGGAAAAAGTAGCAAAGGTCTAGGACGTATGACTCGCAAAAAGGATCCAACTGAGAACCTCCCTTTGTTGTCTAAGGACCAAACAAGGCTATCTCTAGTGGAGGAAGACGGGATGACCTCCAAAACACGAGCCAACAGACCTAGTAGATCTGGGATTTCCCAATCAAAGAGGTTACGTCTAAGTTTAGGGGCCCAAACCGGAGCCCCACTTTGCCAATCCAAATATTCTGCTACGAAGGCCTTATTGTTAGACACAAGGAGAAACATATTCCGGAAATCTTGCTTAAGCGTTACTTGACCACACCAACGATCATTCCAGAAACTAACCTGATCTCCAACTCCCACCTTAAGGTGTGTGTGGGATGAGAACTCCGCCCCACCTTGCATTATAGGCTTCCACACCCTGACTCCCAGGGGGCTCAGATCGGCCTTTGGATGCCACGTATTGACCATCCATGCCTGGCAATAATCACTTCCCTCCACAAGCTCCCCTCCTCACCAAAATGTCAGAGCCACTTCCTCAATAGAGCCTTGTTCACCTAGAGAAGGGGAGGAATGTTTAGGCCACCTCCACTCTTGGGAAGGGATATGGTTTTCCAAGCCACCGAATGATATTTTCAAGTATCTATCTTTTCATTCCATAAAAAGTCTCTCCGGATTCCTTCTAATGTGGAAGCAATCGAGGCTGGGATGGTAAGCAGAGATAGGAAATATGTTGGCAAGCTCAAGGTGCTCTTTAACAAGGTCAACTTTCCCTCTTTGGAAAGAAAACGGGTCTTCTACCCTTGAAGGCGCTTAGAGAATCTGTGGATTACGGGGTCCCAAATCTTCTTGTCCCAGATCTTCTTGACTTTAAATGAAGCACCCAAGGGTAGCCCAAGATATGATGTCGGGATGCTCCCCCTTTGACACTCAAGGCAAGCAACCAACTCCTCTAGGTTGGGAACATCTCTCACCCCATACAACACGCTCTTCCTAAAGTTTATACGTAATCCTGATATTGCTTTGAAGCAACGAAAGAAACGGACTAGGGCCAATTTTGAACAAGATGGTTCGCCGAAGAGAAGGATATCATCTGCGAACCAGAGGTGGGAGATATTAAGGCCACTTCTACCAATAGAGAATCCTTCCCATACTGAGGGCGAGACCTTCTGAATCATTCTGCTCAAAGCTTCCAAAGCGATGATGAACAAAAGAGGCGAGAGAGGGTCACTTGCCGTAAACCAAGCGAGCTCCTGAAGAAGCCATGGGGGGTCCCATTAATGAGCACTGACGTCCGTACAATCCTTACACATACCCTCATCCAAGCCTCCATTTGAGGCCAAAACCCATACGACCAAGCATATATTTCAGGAAATCCCAATTGAGATTGTCGTATGCCTTTTCCATGTCAATCTTGCACATAATTCTCAGGTCTTCCTTACGAAAACGATCTTCTAGGCATTCGTTTGCTATTAGGGGGCCATTTAGAATTTGTCTCCCACCCACGAAAGCGCACTGGTAAGGGGAGATGATCGAATTCATCACCACTATCAGGCGGAGTTGTAAGACTTTGGCCAGGATTTTGTACAAAGTACAAACTGCCCACCAAACTGATTGGGCGGAAATTCTCAAGGTTTTGGGCTCCTGCCACTTTAGGGATAAGAACTAGGAATGTGCTATTTAAGACCAGGTCAAACGAGTTATAGTACACCTCTTGGAAAACCACTAGCACATCAGGCCCGACAATGTGCAAACACTTTTTATAGAACTCTATGCAGAAACCATCAAGGCCCGTTGCTTTATCCTCCCACCATACCTCGGACCACTGAGGAAATCTCTTCCTCAGAAAAGGGGAGCTCCAATAAGTTGCGTTGGGCATTAGAAAGCAGTGAGAATTCTAGCTCATCTACTGATAGTCTAAAACGCCTAGACTCTGAAAATCTGTCATCGAAATATTTCACTGTTTCCGAGGCTATCTCTCTCTCCGACACCACTAGGGAATTGCCGATGAGAAGGCTAGATATCAGGTTTCATTTTCTCCGAAAATTCGCCACCTGGTGAAAGAAACGGGTGTTCTGATCGCCCTCTTTAAGCCATTGAACTCTAGCCTTTTGCTTCCAGAACAGTTCTTCTGACGCGAGTAATTGGTAGTATTCGGTCTTTAGTGCTTCTCTGGCCCGCCTCTCCGAGTCAGAGAGGGGGGCTCCCTCTTCCCTCGAGTCAATGCGATTGATCTCATCGAGCAACCTCTTTTTCTTGATCGGAATCAGACCATAAACCTCTTTGTTCCAGGCCTTAAGGTGGGCCTTCAAGGCTTTCAACTTTAGACTGATCCTGGTGCTAGCTGGGCCCCAGAAAGTGTTACTCGACCAGGATTCCTCACTAGACTTAAAAAGGTAGGGTGATCCAACCACATTATTTCAAAATTAAAAGGATAGGGCCCTCCCTGTATCTTTGAATGATCAAGCATGATGGGAACGTGGTTTGAAGTGGATCGGACTAGGGAGAATGCTCGAGCATCTGGGTACTTTTCTTCCCAATGAGTGCAGAATAGGAATTTGTCTAGCTTGGAGCATATAAGGGCCGCTTGGAAGTTAGACCCGGTGAAGCACGACCCTAACAACTGGCACTCTAGAGTAGCATTCCTTGATATGAATGATTGAAAAGCCCGCATCTGCCTGGAGAAAGGGCCTCCGTTGGATCTTTCTTGGGGTGACCGAACACAATTAAAATCCCCCCTAAGCACCATGGAAGGTCCCAGCGAGTAGCCACATTGTCAAGCTTTAACCATAATCTGGGGTGGTCGGAGGTAACTGACGGCCCATAGATACCTAAAAAAACCCATTCAAATCCATCCATCCTGGCTTCACAACGGATGGAGAGGGAGAACTCCCCTTCCTCGGACTCTACCACCTCTATGACATCCAAATCGCAAACCATAAGGATCCCTCCTACCGCCCCATAGGCCGGAAGCTCCTTCCAAGAGTGTGGACCGAACCCCCAAACCTCCTCGACCACTGTGGCCGAGACTGTGTTCATTTTGGTTTCCTGTAGGCAAAGGATGGATGGTTTATGGGACCAAACCAACTCCTTAACTGCACGCCTCTTATTCACCGTGCCCAGACCACGGATATTCCAAGATAGGAAACGGTTGTGCATCATTGAGGAAACAAACTGCCCCTACCTTTCTTACCCGTGCCTCGCACATGACCCCTCGAGTGAGAAAATTTCATGAAGAAAGAGATGTGCCTTAGTTCATTTGTTAATCTCTTATTGTGTGGTGAACCCCCTTGCGGTTCCAAAGATCGAAATAGATCTATTACCTCCCTTTCACGACCCTCATAGGACAACCCTAGGAAATTCCCGAATTCAGCTATGTGATCTATAACCCACTTGGGGACAAACTCGCTCCCAGAAACCCCTCTACCCACTTCTTCCACAACTGCCCTGTCTACTTCCGTCCGATCCACTGAGTTTTGATCTCTAGACATTGACCTCAAGGATAATCTATTCTCTGAGGAAACCCCTTACGAGACAGAGCTACCCAGGATCGAATGACTGACCATGTCCTCGTCAGGTTGAGGTATCAAATTTTCACTAGATGGTGGTAAACAAATAAAATCTTGAAGTAATCCCTCAGAGCACCTACTACCCACGCCATCCTCACCACTAAGGAGTATGGTGCAGGTAGTAGAATGAGAGAGTTGGTATGTACCTTGCACCGGAAGATAGATTAGCAAATTATCATCGTCCTATCCACGCGAGACTGAAGGTGGAGAGGATTGAGTCAAAGTTCCTTGCTCTACTGTATTCCCCCGGTTCTGAGCTCCGGATCCCGCCATTGCTTCTGTAAAACAAGCTGAATGAACAGAAAGCGCTCCAGTAACCCTTGCTTGTTCCATCACCTGCGGCTCTGAACACTTGCCACCCAAGTTTTCCCCATCTAGGCCCTCGTCCTCTTCCCAGAGTCAACCCTGGAGAGGAGATAGTTTATTAATTTCTTGAGACAACTTGTGGTCTAGCTGGGTTAATTTAGGCAATGACACTCCATGTACTGTCATTTCCGAAACTATGCTCTGATCTGCATTAACCTTCCTGGTCTGGACTCGGTCAGCCATTATAGATACTCCCTGCTGGTCTTCCATTGAACTTTGTAATAATTTCCCCTTGAGCTCCGAGGTAATGGATTGATTTGTCATGCCATAGATTCTCTCTGCAGCTTGATCATTAGAATCTTGAGCTACGAATGCAACCCATTGCTCAGCTGGCCCAACTGCTAGAGCTTCGGAGGCCAACTCCCTCCTTAACACCGAACAGAGGTCTGTTTCTACACATTGAACTCACACCGACCCTCCGAATCCTTCCAACCTACCTGATCCCCTTTTCCATCACCTGGTTTTCCGACTGTTTCCTCTCCTAGATCGCCGATTTCCCCTAGCTCCTCGCCAAACCCTTTGTCGTCTCAAAGCTCATCTCTTGTTGCATGCTCAACCTCGAAGACTTGGACTTGAGAAGATTTGATCGGATTTCTATCTCCTGAATTGGAGATAGCATCAAACCCTAATTTGTCTTGTGGGTTAGGGGCCTCTGGGCTTGATCCTTGTCCATAACTGCTGCAATCAATCCTGTAGGATTGGGCCCTGATTAAAAGGGCCCAACTCGTTATATGAGGGATGAGTTCTTCTTGGACTGGGGAATGCGGGCCCAGGTCAGATGGATGCCTTTGATTCTCAACCGATGGATTAGTTTGTTCCCTTTGCTCCCTTATTTCACCATGTGGCGGAGATAATATATTAGGGTTTTCTCTTATTTCTTCATTCACCTGATAGTCCAATACTCCTCGTTGGTGACCTCCATGGGCTGATTCCCTCAACGAAATCGACGCTTCTTAACTCAGACGAGACCATCATACTGCGTGGAGTCGTAGGTACTCTAATCTTCCATTCCTTCTTCATCTTTCTTCTTCTGATATTTCTTCGTTGATTTTTAGCCCTCTTTTTCTACTTTTTCGTTTAGCCTGCGTCAATTCCTCTCTCGGCTGAGGTGGATTTCCTAATGCTTCTCTGTTACCAACCTCTGCATCCCCCTGAAACTCACTAATGTTACTTGCCTGTAGCTGACCTATTCTATAGGTCCTTAGGCCACCAACCGACCCTGGTTCTACCTCAATCACCTTACCCAATGCCTGCCCCTTTTGCTTTTCACCTACCACGAACTTGAGTGAGCCACCAAAACCCTACCCCCGATTTGAATTTTAAATCAGGTTGCGTGATTGATTTGGATCCCCCAATTCAAGGACACCACGTGTTTTTCTGAGCTCCCCGGGATCGTCTGCCACCACTACCCAGCTCCGACAATAGCACACCTCCATGGAATCCGGCCATCTCCTGCAATTCTCGCATATTTCAGCCTCCCACTCTGAAATTTCTAGGGTATATGTGGTTGAGTGGAAAGATGGAAAGATAAGGCTATAACTCGTGGAATTGATTTTAGCCCCCCCCCCCCCCCCCTTTAAGCTTGGCGAATGAGAGATCCAACATGGCTGTGGTCGAGGAGTGTACCTCCTCCAAACCACTACATAGGTCACCAATTTTTTCGAGAATTGTTGGAACCCATAGATGGAAGGGGATGCCCTTCACAGCAATCCACCTTGATTTGGACAAACCAGTAAAGGATAGGGCGTTCGATGCCGGCCACCATCTGTGAAAGCCCACGTGCATCACACATGCGTTCCACTAGTAAACATGTTCCGCTAGTAGAAGGAAAAGAGTGGCACCCAGTTTGGGAGTCTCAAGACACTACCATATGTATAATTTTCATAACGAAAATAAAAAGTACAAGGAACCCTAATAGCAAAAGGAACATTCTTCTCGAACCACCACGAATCGTATCAATTTAAACAAAGCACTCAAAAGTATATATAAACAAAATAGATTTTTTTTTAAAATTTTTAAATGAACCTTAAAAAGAAGAAGACAACAAACCCTAGATTCATAACCCCAACAAAAACAGCTCATAAACTCAAACAGTTCAAAGAAGCCATCATAATCAAAACCATATAACAGTAACAGAACACTAAAATTCAAACGAATTTAAAGTACCGGAATCCCATCCTTTCTCATCCATCAAAATTTTTTTTTAAAGTCTCAAAAGCATTCAAGATCAAAGGAGATGATACAAATTACACAAAAAGAAAGACCTAATCAGAGTCGAAATCAAGAATATATTAAAACAGATCTGAATAACAGAATCGAAACGAGAATGAGAGAGATCTTACAGGGTTTCAAAGAGCGGGATGCAAGAGAAAGAGCGAGTCTCGTCTCTCCTGATGCTTCCCTCGGAGAGGGATTTTCGCCGTTGTTGACGGTCTCTTTATATATAGAAAAAAAAACAATGGTAAGAAGACCCTTTTCATGAAATCCTGACTCTCCGTTTTTTGAAGATCGGACGGTGGCTACAACTTTGAAAGAATTAGGCAGCTATTGGGCAATTTTGTTGTTGGTGTTGGGTACGCTTGAGGTTGGTCACATCACTCTAGATTTTTTTATTAAATTACCCTCTGTTTTTTTAGAGATTTACAAACTTTGACCCGACTTTTTGTTGACGAGTATAACCTTGCAAGTAGGGGTGTGGATGGGTTGGGCTGGCATGTCGGCCCGGCCCAGCCCGATTATTTGTTGGGTTGGGCTTGGACTTGAAGTATAAAGCCCATGGCCCATTTTGGTAGGCTTCTAGTCGGGCTTAGCCTGACTAGCCTGGCTCCGATTAGTTTATAAGCAAAAAAAATTGCACATGATTTTTTAGATGGGGCCAATCCGACCTGACATGATTAGGCCTAATTAATAAATGGTCTAACCCGACCCAGCCCGATTAATAAGTGGGCTGACCCATCGCTGTATCCCGCCCAATTTACCGGGCTAGGATTTAACTTATGCTTTGTTTGTTTCTACATAAAACAGGAGAAAACAAATCAATTCCATGAAAACTGTTAATTATGTGTGTTTGTTTTTACGTAAAATCTTTTGTAAGTAAAATATTATATGAAAAATGAACCAATTTTCCGGAAAATGACTTAGACCATCTCGAAGGGGAAGTAGCAAAATTGGGTAGCAAATGTGTCATTTGCTACCTTATATGTATATTACTACTTTTATTTGCTACTTTTTAGATTTGTCACTCTAAGGGGAAGAAGCAAATCTATTATTATATTATTATTGTTGTTGGGGCCCACTTATTAAAAATAATCAAATAAAATTATAGTATCAAATATTATCATTATCAGTGGGGTCCACTTAATATTTTAATCAACTTAAATGATTTGTTGTGCGAGAAAACACAAGGCAAATTTGTTGTAGATCAAAGAGGCTGTGTCCATTGGAGTTATTCCAATCCCACATGGCACATCAATTACTTTGCTACTCTCGATACAACATCCCTTAGAGATGGTCTTACATTTCAAAAACTCGTAAGTCATTTTCCCGTAAAATACCAACCTCTTAAAAATATTTTAAAAATTACAAAAATACCCTTATTTATAATTTTTTTATATTTTTATTTTTTTTTATAAAAAAAAATTCACCTTATTTTAAAGAATGCAATCAGACAGCAAAAATTGAGTAGAAAATTCACATTCTACCGTAAATGATTTACGTCGTAAAATCATTTACGTGCAAACAAACGGAGCATTATTTGAACCATTTGTAATTTGATAAGGTTTAGGGTTGGTTTCTACTTAACTTATTCATAAGAGTCCGTCTATGAGTACTCCCAAATATGCTCCATAATCCTAAGGCAAATTACTACTAGTCATGATTTGACTTCACTTATTTTATCTTTTCTAGTGTCACATCTACTCTAATCTTGACCATTTAATTTAATTTAATTTAATTAAAGGGTTGAAATTTGAGAGTATAATTGATAGTACACTTTGGGAATACCCGTAGGCTTAATAAATCTATAGAGATTTTGCACGAAATTCCAACAGGATTTTAAACCTTGTCCTGGCCCTACTCTTATACATTTCACCAAAATCAACACTTGTTAAAGTAAGGATAAGTGTTGATTTTTGGCCAAATGCATGGACAAATACTGATTTTTGGCTGAAAGTAGGCCTAGCATGGTTCTTACTTGAAGATACATAATTAAAAAAAACTAGTTTGCAAATAAACACATGATTTATGTCCAAGAATTATATTATTCCATTAGATGTTCCTTTAAGTTTGAGTAAACCGCCCAATTGTGCTTTTACGAAAGTAAGGTCACCGGATCAAACTACCCCTATTATTTTTGTTATTTCCTCTCTCAAAAATAAAGTCGTTGTGTGTAAGAGAGGACATATAAGTCCACTAAATATTTGAGGTTAGTTTCATAATTTTCTTAGTAATTTGGAAACAATTATATTCAAATTCTAAGGTTGAAAACCCCTTGAGGATGTAGCCTAGTGGCCGAAGGACGAACCCTAAACCCGGAGGTCTCAAGGTCGATTCCTGGACTCCCTCACTATCGATTGTATGGGGTGGGGGTATTTCCTATATAGCACGTGGGACTAATTGAGTCTTTAAGGCTCAGGATATATATATCAACGTTAATAAATAAAAAAAATTAGGTTGCATGTTATCTATCTATCTATTACTACTACTAAGGTAGAGTTTCTCCTCTCCTTCAGCCACATAGGACTACCCCTTCATGGCACTTGTCAAGCCACATAGGATTCCAAACAGTTTTGTGAGTTTGTATGATACCTCGTATGCATCCTTTTGTGAAGCCACATCAACAAGTGGGCCCCACTCTTCATCACTCCTCACACATGTTATTATTCTCTTTCAGAACCTTCCTTTATCTCTACTCACACAAGTAATGCCCCTTCACACACGTTACCAAACTACAATGATTCTCTCTTCTCTCTCTCCCTCCCTTAAACAATACCACTGATTTTCTTTTTCTCAACAACTCTTCATTTATGTCTCTTCTCTCATTAATGTTTTTTTCATCTTAATACTCTTCTTCTTCTCCATGTTTTTTTTTTAATTGTTTAAGTTGCAGAGTTTTCGAAGATGGAGTTTCATGGAGAGGAAGAAGCACAACATTCTTTACTTCTGAAGGTACCCACCGTAGCCCCTTGAAACGGTTCAACTTCATAAAAAAAGAATTTTAAACCCTTCGTGTTCTTCAGCTCAGTCTTTACTAGTACAAGGCAGAGTTGCAGCAGATCAACTATCTCATTGGCTCTCTCCTCTCTAGATCAATGTACATGGCTCTCTCCTTACCTCAACTAGAAAAAAATCTAGATTTTTAGATTGGTATTTGGGTGATAGATATACCATTACATTCCAAAACTAACTGTATCTGCACCCGTCCGTATTTATTAGATAACAATGTTGACTCTAAAATCCTCAAATACTGGAATTGGTACCACCATTGGTTTGGGAGTTTGCCCTCTTCTTTGGAGCTATGAATATTGTCATTGAGATTCATATCGGAGGTGCAGGCGATGCTTGGAAGATAGGCTACAGGTTTCTTCTTGCCATCATTCTTATCACAATTATTGTTTTAGAAGCATTGTTGTGGATTAGGGGTCGGAGAAGATAGTTTAGCCTCCAGACTTCCAAATGAATCCAATTAAATAGGTCATAAATAAGACTTCTAAATGAATCCAATTAAATAGGTGATAAATAAGTAGAAGACTTGCTCTTTATTTTTTTCTTCCTTTTACTTCCAATGAGCCTTTTAATATCCCCATTATTTTCTTAGTCTTTTTTTTGTTTTGTTTTTGTTTTCCTTTTGACCTACTTACTATGCTGATATGTGTAGCACATTGTTGAATCAAGGCAACACAGATTTCTACTTTAGATTTTGTATACTAGGAAAATGTTCCTGATCATGATGGAAATTCACCCTCTTAAAAAGTCTATGTCATGTCGGGCTGGATTCCCGCACGGCCTAGGCCTGTGTGTACCTTCACAGGCCCACCAATATGTGGGTCGGGTTCAACGGGGATGCTAGAACATGTTGTAGCCAGACAGTTATCTTCTGCCAAAAATCACACTCTTCGTACTAATCTAGCTATTTGTTTAGAGATGCACCGCTGCCCTTTGGTTTACGACAGTCTAATGAAAGCTCAACCACAGTTCCACAGAGAAAATTGTTTGGTCAAGGCCCACACGATTGATAAGGATTATGGTCTCGTTCATGTTGTCGAGATTTTTGGATCATAGATCCATTTATAAAAGGCCCAAACCAATCTTTTGCATATGAAATTTATGATCCAAGTCTTTTTACCGCTTTAATGGTGTCATTGAAGCTTCTCAAACCCTATAAATCACATAGAAGTAGAACTACTGAATTTGCCATTTTTTCTTATCCCACGTGCATTGCACGGGTGTTTGCTAGTATTGATACTAAGGTAGAGTTTTTCTTCGCCACATCATCTCCACCTATACAATGAAAGGCTTAGGCTTAGACTTAGACTTTAGGCAATGATGACTCAAGATCATCATTGTCAATACAAGTAATCATGACTCAAGATCATCATTGCGATTGAATTGGGTGAGAGTTCAATCCACCTATAGGCCAACATGTGTCCCTATTAATCAGAATCAACTATGGTTAAGAATCACAAACAAACAATCTAATGTTGGTTTCTAGTAAAAATTTATTAATTTTTAACTCTGGCTAAGAACTTTTAAACCTTAGGGTTAAATTTATTTTTATATTTTTTTCCTAAAAATCAATGTTAGATTATTGAACCCTAAGGGTTAGTGAATCTTAACTATAGTTAATATTAATTGTGGTTAAGATTCACTAACCCTTAGGGTTCAACAATCTAACATTGATTCTTAAATTTTTTTAAACCCTAAGGGTTAAAAGTTCTTAACTATGGTTAAGATTCACTAACCAACAATCTAACGTTGGTTTTTAGTAAAAAAAATATTAATTTTTTTAATTCTAGTTAAGAACTTTCAACCCTTAGGTTTAAATTTATTTTTAATATATTTTTTTTCTAAAAATCAATGTTAGATTGTTGAACCCTAAGGTTAGTGAATCTTAACCATAGTTAATAGGGGTTAACAAGGATACATGATGGATTGTAGGTGCGATTCGACTCTCCCCAAGTTCAATCGCAATTGGTTGTGATTCAATCTCAAAAACATTGAGTTCTCATAGTTCAATTGCAATTATAGGCCAACACGTGTCCCTATTAACACCTATTAACTATGTTTAAGATTCACTAGCTCTTAGGGTTCAACAATCTAACCTTAGTTTTTAGTAAACAAGTATTAATTTTTTAACTATGGTTAAGAACTTTTAACCTTTAGGGTTAAAAAAATCTAAGAACCAATGTTAGATTGTTGATCCCTAAGGGTTAGTGAATCTTAACCACAGTTAATAGGGGTTAGCAACCACTAAATTACAGTCAATTGCGATTTAATTGGGCGAGAGTTCAATCACACCTATAGGCCAACACGTGTCCCTATTAATTCTTATTAACTATGGTTATGATTCACTAACCAACAATCTAACATTTATTTTTAGTAAAAAAAATATTAATTTTTTAAACTCTTGTTAAGAACTTTTAACCCTTAGCGTTAAAAATATTTTTAATATTTTTTTCTAAAAATCAATGTTATATTGTTGAACCCTAAGGGTTAGTGAATCTTAAACATAGTTAATAGGGGTTAACAAGGATACGTTTTGGCCTGTGGGGGCAATTGAACTCTCCCCAAGTTCAACCGCAATTGGTTGTGATTCAATCTCAAAACCACTGAGTTGTCATAGTTCAATTGCACTTATTGGCCAACATGTGTCCCTATTAACTATGGTTAAGATTCACTAACCCTTAGGGTTCAACAATCTAACCTTGGTTTTTAGTAAACAGATTTGAATGGAGATCTCAGGAAATAGGTTTAATAGGTAAAAACAAGTCACTGGACCATTCATTGAGAGTACTATCATATTTGATAGTCTCTCCCCATGGTATAGATAGTGCAAACTATAACAGTGTGAGGTTGAGTTAAACTCTTAATGTATCTGTATCCTTTATAGGTGGTATGTTTAGTTATAATACACACTTGATAGATTCACATATGTGAGTGTAGAAGTGGGGTCACTTCTTATGAAAACTTAGGCAAGTTCTCTAGAGTACTTATGAAAATTTAGGTAGGGTGCAAGGCCAAAATGTACCAAACCGTTAGAATTTATCTGATATTGAGAATGTTGTGTGTGATATGCGTAACCGATTTACAATAAAGGCGTTTGGTTCAAGAATATTATTTCACCAAATTCCTGTAAATCATATCTTGCTTACACTAAGTATTGATTCAAAGTCCCAATGACATTAATACCAATACACTTCATTATCACGGTTACCTAACTCGTTTTTAAAATTTTTATCATGTGGGGGATTGTTGGATTTATTTAAATTTGTGAATCAAATTTTAATGTCTTTTAAAATTAACTTTAATTTTGTAATTGTTTTTCTATTTTAATTGACTTTTAATTTTGTCTAACCCATTTAATTAGTCGGATATGATATGTGTTATTAATGTCCATTATCATCATGAGGAGAAATCTCTATTATAAAAGGGGTTTCACCTCTAAGGTTTCTTGTAAAGAAGGTTTTACCTCTAAGATTTCGTGTAGAGAAAAAAGTTGAGTCTTTTCATCTTTCTTCTTGTCTATTTTGAGTTGAGTTTTCTTTTGCGTTGGGTGTCATATCAGAAGTTTATTAGTGAGTACATGCTATTAGATCGCGATTGTTGAATCTTGAAGATCGGCCGTCATAACCCGTTTGCATCATCGGATATACTCCAAGGGGGACGAAATCGGTCTTAAGGACAACGATTTCAATATCGTGCCTCAGTCAAAACACTAATACTAACGATAAGTTTTCTCTATTTTATTTCAGGTTTTTGTTAATTTGAGCTTAACAAAATGCTTTAGTCTTGTGTGCAATCTTTATGTTTCAATTTCAAATTTGTTAACATGTTCAATAATCTCTAAATTTTCCAATAGAAAAAACTTTAAAACATTTTGGATATAGAAACTTTAGAGGCATTTTGAAAATACAAATAATAATGTAGGGATATTTTGGAGAAATAAAACTTGAATGACGTATTGGAAACCAAAAAAGGACCTAGGGACAATTTGGAAATAAAATTTGGTTGAAATAGTACTCTATTACAATGTAGTATATGTTATACTAGTGGGCGACACGTGCGATGCACGTGAGAGAGAGGGGAAGGGGAGCGAGACAAGGAAGAGGGATCCTAGTGAGGGTATTTTGAAAAAAAAAATTAAATATTTTTGGTATAGAAACTTGAGGGCCTTTTTAAATAAAAAAAATTGTGAGGGACACGTTAGTATAGAAAGGAACATTTTGAGAACTAAAAAGCCGTACTTTTTCCCTTGAAAAGAAGTTACCAGGTAGAGAGGGTGTGCCTCTTCATTGAGAGAGACCAAAGAGGGAGCATGAGAAAAGATAATGATAAATATTTGAGGAAATTGTGGGGATATAAATGAATTATTGTTAGTTATGTTGATATTACTTCAATACCTCTACTAACTTTTCTCATGTAAAATAAGATAACATAATATCTTAAATTTTTTTATATGGAATAATGGATAAAATAGGAAAAATATATACAAAAAAAAATATCTTACTAACTACATTCACAGTAAGATACCATAAAATTGGGACTCAATAAGAATATTAGAAAAAAAATCAACCAATTTTTAACCCCGCTTCTCTCATTATAATAGTAGAGAAGATATTATATATAATATTTAATATATATTAATTAAGCGTTTCAAAATAATAATATTATTAAGGGAGAAAAAATAGTTAGAAAGAGGATACGTAAGAGAGAGAGAGTTGGTTTGGGAATGGTGCTACTTTAAAGGGTGCTACTTACTAACCGTTCTTATCCGTTAGGAATTCTATCGGGTTATTTCCTTATTTGAAAAGACACCTCCTTTGGAGATAAGTCTATTTAAGGAGATAAAATCTTAATCCAACATAACTTATTCTTTCAATTAATTCTCCTATTTTTTTTCTTTATCAAAACAAGCATTGTATTAAAGAACTAGAGTGACAAGTTCTCCTATTGATTGTGCAGTTTTTTGAGAGAACATAAAGTTTATGAGAAACTGGGCTTTGTTATATCCTGAAGACAGATTTACCAGAAATTTCCAATTGCATCTTTGATTTTATCGGATTGAGGGCGTCTGCTGTCTATAAGACAGTGTAGTGATCTACGTGCCTCAGAGCAATTCCTATTTATCTTCATTCTTTTATTTCTAACCCTCATTTATTCTAATAGTATAGATACACCCCCATCTCTTGCATGAGTGGTAGGGGTGTGGCCTTCAATGGAGAGAGGTCTGGGGATCTAATCCCCCAAGGTATGACTTGCAGGAGCTCCAATGCCCAAGCTAACATATCTGACATTCTGGCAGTACTAACGTAGGTAAATGATAACCACAACAAAGAATAAATAAATAAATAAAAATGTAGTATAGATCATAGTTCAAAAACTTGAAAATTCGACTCAACTCGATAGTTAGTTGGATCGAGTAACTCGGAAAACTCGACTCGGTCCAACTTGAAATATATATATGTAATAACTTGAAAAATCTGGGTTAAAAGAACTCAAAGTACACTAGTTTTATAGCCTCAAAACCTAAAATCTAGGTTTAACAGAACCCATAGTAGGTTGTCTTTGAAGACCCAAAAAAATATGATGCAAAAAAAGTGTGACGTTCGAATTTAGGTTTTAAAAAAATGATAGAAATACCCTTCTGTGACTAGAACTAGTCTAGCGTGTCGAAAAACTCGGCTCAACTCGATCAAGTCACTCAAGTAACTCGGTAAATAGTGTCTTCTTTGAGTTTTGAGGCGACTCGATTCGAAATTCAGTTGAATCGAGTAACTCGACTAAGTTACTCGGGTGACTCGCCGAGTTTTCAAACTATGGTGTAGATATGTTAGTTACTTTAATTATTTGACATTATAAGAGGGCAATTGAAGATTTGGCCAACCAAATAGAATGTTCCATTGAGGTAGGGGGAGTCAGATGGGCAACAAGCTCGTTGTTGCCCCTTTGCATCTTACAAAGGTAGGCCCCACATTCAACAGTGGTGGACCCCAGATCAAAAAAGGTGGAGCCCATGTTTTTGTAAGGCATAAAGGGGCAACAACTAGTACTATTGCCCATCCGAACTCGGCACGGGGTGTGCCTAATTTCATGGAAGATGACAGGCCTCACAGGCCAGCTTGATCACACAATTCATTTGGGAAGTATGTTCAATGTAAATTGTGCAACTTGTGGGAGTCGGACAGAAGGTCCTGGCTTATACGGTAAATGACTGAGTGGGACTTAAGAGGGAGTGTCGGGCACTATAGTAGATAGGGTTTGGATTCTAGCTTGTTTTCTTCTACAAAATAGGGTCTTCAAGATAAGTTCAAAAAGTGGAAAAGGGTAATGAGTCATGAATAATAGATGCTCAGAAGATTGTTTACTAGAGACTAGAGATCACATGCCTGATTGCTTCTATTATAAATAGATTGTAATAGAGAAGGGTTTTTCATTCTCTCTTTGTTTGATCATGAAGAGTATCAGGAAGGAGACTTTAGTGCTTGCTCTCGCATTCCTCATGATGGCATCATTCTTTGTGATGACCGCAAATGCGACTCAAAGACCTCGCTTGCAGACTATTGAGCATATGGCTCATCCCCAAGGTCAGTCTGCTACTTCAGGATCGCCCACGTACCCCTTGCATTTTAAAGTTTATATATATATATATATATATATATATATATATGTGTGTGTGTGTGTGTGTGTGTGTGTGAGTGCACTCGCAGAGGTGGAGCCACATGGGGCCAGTTGGCTGTTGCCCCTTTGAAATTTTGGAAAAAAAAATCAGTAGAGTCTAAGGTAGGGGTGGAAAGCGAAGGGCCTAGGGGTGTTGAGCCCTATGAAATTTTGAAAAAAATAAACTAAATTTATACTATACTAGTATAGACCCCGTGCGATGCACGGAAATTAAAACAAACAGTCCATAATATATTATAAAGGAGATCGGGTATAATTATGACGTTATCAACACGTGTTCCTTATAACCTTTCTTAACTATGGTTAAGATTCACTAACGGTACAACAATCTAACATTGGGATTTTAGAAAAAAATTATTAAAAAATAGAGTAGTGATAGGTGAGCATTTAAGAGGGGGGCATCCACCAATAAGTGGATGCCTTAGGTTTTGAAATAGAATTCATGGGTATGCTAACTATTTTTCTAAAAAATATTAACCCTAAGGTTAAGAATTTTTTATGTTGGTTAATTTTTAAAAATATTTTTCTAATAACCACGGTTAAATTGTTGAACATTAAAAGTTAGTGAATCATAACTACAATTAATTGGGGTAAAAAAAGACAAGTGTTGACCTATGGGTGCGATTGAATTATGGGAAATTTTAATAGCGATTGAATCTGATCCGATCTCAATGGGAAGACGGGTTGCAATGCTTTTAAGTTATGAATTGAAAATGTTACAAATTGAAAGAAGATACTGTTATAACAATTTTAACCCACATATCTCTACTCTCTATCTTCTTCCGATTACGTGTCCCATCCCACTAACTCTTGTAACTCTTCTGTGATTTATCTACAAGTCATGCCTGATGGACGGTTTGGAATGGGCATGTCAGCCCCTCCACATAGCAAATAACAAAAACCCAAAAAAAAAACAGCATTGTGTCCACAGAAACTCTTTCCCCAATACACACTTTTTTACATTGTACTGGATAGTTGGGGTTAGTATTTGTTCTAGGTGAGGAAACACCACGCTCCTGTTGAGGGAATACTTGCTCGACCAAAAAAATATTTATATATATTTGCACAAAAAACATAACATGTATTACATGTGGTTCCTCTGTTTTCCACTTAGTTGGTAGAAAACTAAAGGAAATTGGTCCAACACGGGAGGGATGGATCATCAACATAAGTTTTTGTTGACAATCGTACGTAAAAAAAAACGGAAGGGTGTCGAACTTTCTAAGACACCGGAGAAAAACAATGATGTGAAACATCATAGTGAAACCCACCAACCATCTCCTCTCCCATCCACCTCTTTCCCCTCCCACCATTACTCCTATTGAGCACTTGATCCACTGCTAGTAGGGGAATTCACTTTAAATGGAACAACAAATATCAAAATTGCCCGCATGTTGGCCCGATAGTTCTATTTTAAAGAGTGGACTACCTTCAAATCATCAAAAACCACCTTATGTGAACTCCTAAATGATCAGTATGCAAACACCTTTGAATCTCTCTCTCTCTCCCTCCCTCCCTCCCTCCATACATACAAACTACAAAGAAAGGCACTCAGAGATAGAAAGAAGTGTTTGAATAACTGTTTAGTGGTGAGATGGGGTGGAGGAAGGGTGGAAACGACAGCAGAACAAATACTAAAGATGGCCAAAATCAACCATTTCTAAAAATTCAATTAGAAGAAAGACCACCGAAACCAAAATCCAATTCATCAAATCACGACCTCTCAAACTATAAATACACGGATATCTGATTCTATCATAGGATTGAAACGGCAGGGAGATAAAGAGAGGAGGATGTACGTTTAAAAGAAGTTATGGGAGGGGTGTCACATCTGCTCCTCTCTATGAAATGACAGGGAGATGAGAGGAGGATGTGCATTCAAAAGAATTTATGGGAGGGGCGTTGCATCTGCTCCTCTCTATGGAATTAAAACACTCAAAAAGCAAAGAATTCCAGAGGTTCTTTGGAGCTGCCACTTGTCTCTAACCTTCTCTAAAGTCGCCATCTGTCCACCCACCTGCTTGGGTTTCATAGGTAGTAATTATTTCATTTAAGAGGGCGTAGACATGGGGGCAAGGGGGTAGTTGCCCCCTGATCTTTTGAAAAAAAAAAAAAATAAGTTTTATGTTACAAAATTTAATTTATGAAGGCATAGCCATGGGCAAGGAGAGCAACTGCCCCCTAATTTTATATTATATATATAAACAGACGAAATGACCAACTCCTCAAAAAAAAATTTAATATTTCACACCCACCTAATTATGATTGTGGTCAGAATGTAAAAAATTTGAGCTACTAGTCAAGTTGTGGTGCAGTATCTGAATCAGTTGAGTTACGGGTATGTACACATGCAGTTATGTATTATGCTGATATAAAGATTGTTCATTACTTTTGAAGGGTGTCGTTGCTGCTGGTTCATTTGGAAGCCTCGAATCAGTTGCGGGAAAACGTGTTGTGAAGACGGGTGTTGCACTTGAACCACTACTTTTGTTATATTGCTTAAGGATGTATCTGGGCATGGGTCACGCCCAGCACTGTTTGCATGGCCTGAATTGTCTCTTTTCTCTTTTGTTTAATATAATAGTTTTGTTTACAATTTTTCTGAATTTTTCGAGGAATGCTAGTCCCACTCTCAGCCTCCACCAACCACGTCCAATTTGCAATGATTAAAAAATTCTCTCATGCAAAATAGACAAGTGATTGGTGGAGGCTAAGAGTAAGAATTGACTGAGAGTAAGGCTAGCACTCTTCGATATTTTTAGGGTTTTGAAATTCCCAAGGAATGCTCAATTTGCAAAACATTACTTTTCCATACCTCCGCGTGTGGGAATGGGGTCCCTTTTTCTTCCCGGACAAAAATGGCACTCGTGTATACTGAGTTCATGATCGTCATTTTATGCCTTGAGAAAAGACTCTAATCCTTGCTCTTTCCTCATCTGCCATCATCCACGACTCCGTCCTTCCATTATCAATTACAACATACCCAAAGAATAGATCAAGGGTGGCAATGGGCGCACCTTAACATTAGATGACTAAACACAATTTTTTAAATTTACTGACTACACCCCAATATCTCTTAAAATTTTAAGTGCACACCAAATCCAAAAAAATTAGTTATAATATTTATAACAATACACTAAACTTCATACTTACTAAATGATAATAGAAAATCATGCAACACCACCTATTTAATTAAAGGGTTAGGCTTGTCTCATCAATAATATTTATTCTCTAGGTACTATTTAAAAGGTGAGTCATTGATATACAGTGTAAGCTTACTGGGTGGCATGAAAATTTCTAGTATTATTCATCCTTTTTTTTCTCATATTTTTATTTATTTCACTGCTTAATAAAATGAAGAAAATCTCAAATAACCAGACATTGCATAACAAATAATTGAATTTCCGACACTTATTGATCAAACAAAGATAACCAAAGGTATATGCGGAATCATATTATTAATTTTCAAAAGAATAGATAAAAGCTCAAATAAATAAAATCTCAAATAAATAAATTATGTGAGAGAATGTTAGTGAATGGAGGAGTGGCAACAAATAAAGACTATTGAGAACTGATGGTGAATGGAGAACAAATCAATTGAAGAAGGGAGTTAAGACTAGGTGCACATATAGAAATATAGGAAATCTCAAAAATATTGAAACAAATTTTATGGTGTGTAGTCATCAAAAGTTGGGGTGCATCTAACATCACCCTAAATCAATGCAAGACAATAATAAAATAAACCCAAAACATAAGAGAAAAAACAAGTCAAAATGAGCAAAAGAGAGAAATAAATGGATAGGAAATAAACTCACCTTCAGGGAGGATGTGCATTTCTTGAGTCACCATAGCATGGGATAGTGTTAAAAATAATCAAAGAGAAGAGTGACTAAGGAGGCATGCGAAGACGATACCAACAAGTGACTGAGGAAACAAGATTAGTGAGCAAAAATGAATGTATAAATGACTTTCCAATGAAGAAGACAAATTTGTTGTATGCTTTAAATCCCTCCACAAAGCTTTTAGAATGGTTGTGATAGAGCTTGGTTGCAGTGGGAATAAATAAAGAAAGAAGAGAGGAATAGAAGTTGGGAACACGAAAGAGGCTGGAGATAAACATGGCTTACCCAAATAATTTAGGTTGAGAAGAAATGCTTGATAGTTGTAGGGGCATTTCTGCCTAAACAAAAAAGGGAATCCCATTCCCGAACGTAGAAGTGTCGAAAGTAATGTTTTGAAAAGTTGGTATATTTTAGGCATCCCACTACTCTTGTGAATGTAGTTGGGAAAAAACCATATTTTTGTAAGAGTCACTCGGTACTCCCCCTATTCTTACTCCCTATTTTTACACCTTTCTAGTAGTTGCGATGTTTCTAACTAGAATTCTGTATAAGGCTGAGAGAGAGAGAGAGAGAGAGAGTATGCTCCTTGTGCATTGAATAAATTATTGCTCCTTGCCCCTCACAAAGCTCATTTAACTGCTTTGAACTATAGTTAAGAATTTTTATCCCTTCTGGTTCAAAAATATTATTATTTTTTTCTCAAAACCAAGGTTAGATACTTTAACCTTAGGGATTAGTGAACCTTAACCACAATTATAGAGTTAAAAGAGGGACTCATGGAAAGAAAAGGGAAGCCAAGATGCCCTTCTCGCCTCACCGACCGAGGAGATGATTATTTTAGATATATATATATATATATAGAGAGAGAGAGAGAGAGAGTGTGTGGTACTGATTGGCACCGCTCACTACAAATTGTACTGAGCGGACCCCTTGAAAAATAGACACGTGGAAGGTTGTTTGAGATGTCAACCATTGAAAGTCAAGATGGGTCTCATAAGAGACATGTGAGCAAAAATCAGTCTAATCAGGCAATTTTGGACCAGTGTAACCTAGTTCACAACCTACTAGAACAAACCGTGAACTGGTTCATTTGGGTTTGTGATAATTAGTGAACCCTATACTTGAACCCAATAGCTTTGGTTCGATGAACACTTTTGTTTAGGTTCGACGAATTTGTTCTTTAAGTTAGGCGAATTTATACTTTGAGTTCGACGAATTTAGCTTCTGGGTTCGCGAAGTATAAAACATATTTTTAATGCTTATTTTAAAATAAATATTTATAATATATTTATTTATCTAGTTAAAATATATATATTATTAGTCTCAAGGTTACAACTCTAGTACTCTTAATAGTTTCGATGATAACACAATAATGAAATGATTATTATGGTGCTAATATTTCCATTTAGTCAATCTCTTTCAGAGAAAAAGAGCATAACAAGCATCATTCAAGCTATGGAGAATTGAAAAGATTAAACACTCAAGCGAATCAACTCAAAAGCCAAGCCTTAGCCATTTCAAGGAAAAAGCTCCAAGAACTCAAAATCGAATCATGAAGAAAAGTCAAGACTGAAGCTCCACATGTTCTAATAGAAGACCAACTCTCAAAGAAGCCTTATTGTTATTTTTAAGAGTATCTAGGACTATGTACGAGTCCTCAAAAGCTTGGAACTTGATTGCTCAAATATACCCAGATAGACCTTAGAATACTTAGAATAGGTTGAACATCATTCTAAGGCCCTAAAAATGATTAAAATAATTATATTAAGAATGCCTCAGGACCAAGACATCATTCTAATCAATTTGGTCACATTAAGATGAGTTTTCTGCAAAAATTCAGAGAACTCGTCGACGAGTTCAAGAGACTCGTCGACGAGTGGCCTAACAGTAGCTCAAGTTTGGGCACTATCAAACCACTCGTCGATGACCCAATATTTTCCAGATCACTTGTTGACGAGTGCCTGTGGGAACTGAACATAACAGCTAGTTTTCAAATGGCTATTTTCACATTAAATGTTCCCACAACGGCCAGACTGAAAACTCAACTATAAATTGAGTTCATTTATGAACAAACTGCAAGAGATATAACAATTCATTGATTCATTGATTATCGATTCTCACTTTGCATTCAATACTCTTTGTCATTGAAAACCTAAAATCCCAATCTCTGTCAGTTTGAGCTTTCAATTCCAATCATTTTGAGAGATTATTAGCTTTGATTTTCACTCTTAGTTAGCTCATCAATAAGCCTTCAATTTCGGATTTAATATCCAATATTCTCATTGTAAAGAAGAGTTCTTCAGTAAAGCCAAGAGAGGTACTCTCTTGAAGAGGTTATTTCCTGAGTCTGAGAAAAAGATTATAAAAGGTGAAATCATCACCAGAGAAAAAAGATTGTAAATGTTTACTCTTCACCCGTGAAGAAGAGTACGATTAGTGGAATCATGTGGAAATCCTTAAAGCAAGAAGCTTAAAGGCGAAGACGTAGGCAAGTTGCCAAACCCCGAGATCAATCTTGTGTGTGGTATCTTTTATTACTCTCTTTCCTTAGCTAATTTAGTTATTTCTTGTAGCATTTCTATTGATTATTTTAAATTCCGCAAAAATCAACTTAGAAATTTTATAGTTTGCCATTGACCCTAATCACCCCCTCTCTAGGGTCCATTACAATATGAGACTATAAAAAGATCACATATATATATATATATATATATATATATATATATATATATATATATATATATATATATATATATATATATCAGAGAGTTAGATACAATGATTTGTATTGCTTCCAAAAAAAATTACATGCTAACAGTTAATACATCAAAAAATGAGAAACAAGGAGGTCTCCAGCATAATTTCTCTCTCTTCCACTTATGATCAGACTTTGAAGTTTGAGGTCTCTGCCTTTGACAAGTCCTTGGAGGTAGAAGATGTAACACTAGAGATCACCTACTCTTGCTCTTGATTCCATTTCTACTCTTACCCCTTCTCCTGTCATTCCTTTCTCCTCAGTAATAGTGCCAGAGCCAATACAACCAGAGCTAGAGCTACAAGCAGAGCCAGAGCTACAGCCAGAGCCAGAGACTAAGGATGAGACAAAGGCAGAGGCTGAGCCTGAGTGGCTAGAGGTGATGGTTGAGACTGAGATTCCTGAGTCTTCTCACAGATAGGACTCACCCCACTTTGAGGACTCAGGACCATTTTTTGAGCCACCCTCTAGGCCAGCAGCATCAGATGATCAGATGAGACTCATGATAGGGCAAATTGCTTCCATGGCATCTAGCATGGAGCAATTTTAGATGGAGATGCGAGAGAGCCAGCTCTAGTTCCAAGCATCCTTGAGAGAGAACTTTGTGAGCCTCCAATCTGAGACTAGAGATAGACTGTCATCTCTAGAGTCCAGGATGGATGATATTCAGACTAAGATGTAGAAGAAAGCTGAGCAAGTGGAACCTTGTCTAGAGGAAATAGAGATTGCTGGAGAGGTCATCAAGAATAGAGTAGATTCTATTTTTTCTCTGATTGAAAGGAAGGCGGTTGATGCTTCAGTGGCTAGTGAGAGGCTGAGTGATGATGTCACTAACATTGGGAAGGCAGTGAATGTGCAAGCTACTTACCTCTATTAGATGTCTACCTTATTAGATGCTCAGGCTCCAGTCATGAGTGAAATGGCTTCAAGAGTCACTCAAGTAGTCATTGAGATGATGAGCATCCAGAACAAGCTAGATCACATTCCTGTTCCTATTGATGTGGAAGTCTCAATCAAGCCTCAAGAGAAGCCAGCAGAGCAGGTGATCTCCAGTGATACATCTTCTACCTCCAAGGACTTGTTAAAGGCAAAGACGTCAAAGAAGAAAAATCCTACTTCAAAGCTTGATCATAAGAGGAAGAGAGAGAAATTGGGCTGAAGACCTTGTTTCTCATTTTTTGACGTATTGACTGTTAGCATGTAATTTTTTTTGGAAGCAATACAAATCATTGTATCTAACTCTCTAATATATATATATGTGTGTGTGTGTGTGTGTGATTTTTTTACAGTCTCATATTTTTTTCTCATTTTATAATTCTCTTCAATATTTTTTTGATGATGCCAAGGGGGAGAAAACTATGAATGATTGGATGGTATTTTTTTTGGATGGTATTTTTTTTTTGTATAGTTGTGGATATGGTATACATGAATATTGTTTTTGGAAGGTTGACTTGAAATGAAATGAAAACATATGCTTATGTCTTTGGATGTTTGGACTTTTGTTTAAGACTTATAAAATTCTAACTTTGATATGTTTTATTATTGAATGATCTAAACTATGCATGAAATCTGAACCATTTTATAAAAATACATATGCTTATGGGGAGCCAACCTCAAAAATTTAATTGAATATATATATTGAGGGGGAGCTCAATCCTAAGTCATTCACATTATTATGTCATCATCAAAAAAATGGGAGATTGTTAGTCTCAAGGTTACAACTCTAAGTATCCTTAATAGTTTCCATTTAGTCTATGTCCTTCAAAGAAAAATAGCATAACAAGCATCATTCAAGGTATGAAGAATTGAAAAGATCAAACACTCAAGCGAATCAACTCAAAAGCCAAGCCTTGGCCATTTCAAGGAAAAAGCTTCAAGGACTCAAAACCAAATCATGAAGAAAAGTCAAGACTGAAGCTCCACATGTTCCAATAGAAGACCAACTCTCAAAGAAGCCTTAGTGTTATTTTTAAGAGTATCTAGGACTATGTAAAAGTCCTCAAAAGCTTGGAACTTGATTACTCAAATATACCTAGATAGACCTTAGGATAATTAGAATAGGTTGAACATCATTCTAAGGCCCTGAAAATGATTAAAATAATCGTAGTAAGAATGTCTAAGGACCAAGACATCATTCTAATCAATTTGGTCACATTAAGATGAGTTTTCTACAACAATTTAGAGAACTCATCGACGAGTTCAAGAGACTCATCAAAGAGTGGCCTAACAGTAGCTCAAGTTTGGGCACTATCAAACCACTCGTCGACGACCCAATCTTTTCTAGATCACTCGTCGACGAGTGCCTGCGGGAACTGAACATAACGATTAGTTTTCAAACGGCTATTTTCGCATTAAATGTTCTCACAACGGCCAGACTAAAAGTTTAACTATAAATTAAGTTCATTTATGAACAAACTACGAGAGATATAACAATTCATTGATTCATTAATTATCGATTCTCACTTTGCATTCAATACTCTGTTTTTCATTGAAAACCTAGAATCTCAATCTCTGTCAGTTTGAGCTTTCAATTCCAATCATTTTGAGAGATTATTAGCTTTGATTTTCAGTCTTAGTTAGCTCATCAATGAGCCTTCAATTTTGGATTTAATATCCAATATTCTCATTGTAAAAAGCTAAGTCAAGAATTAAGGATTCTTGCAACTGTGAAGAAGAGCTCTTCAGTGAAGCTAAGAGAGGTACTCTCTTGAAGAGGTTATTTCCTGAGCCTGAGAAAATGATTGTAAAAGGTGAAATCATCACCAGAGAAGAATGATTATAAATGTTTACTCTTCACCCGTGAAGAAGAGTACGATTAGTGGAATCGTATGAAAATCCTTAAAGCTGGAAGCTTAACGGCAGGGACATAGGCAAGTTGCCAAACCTCGAGATCAATCTCGTGTGTGGTATCTTTTATTATTCTCTCTCCTTGTCTAATTTAGTTATTGCTTGTAGCATTTCTATTGATTATTTTAAATTCCGCAAAAATCAACTTAGAAATTTTTTAGTTTGCCATTGATCCTAATCACCCCCCTCTAGGGTCCATTAGTTGGGCAACATATATAATAATATTATATAAGCGAACCAAATTAATGAACCTAAATGAATCGACAAATGAATTATCTCATCCTACCCCTAGCGAACCAAGTTCACTCTATAATGACGAATTGTGAACCCGAATTCGAACCGAGTGAACTAAGTAACATTGTTTTAGACCATTCTATTAGACTAATTTTTCATCATTATCTCCTTAGGGTTCACTATACCCTACTTAGACTAGAAATGGATGATTTTCTCACCTTCGATCGGATGGTCTAAAGCGTCTGATCGGACTAACTTTTGATATCCAATAGTAGAATCACATACAATTTTTCAGTTCTCCACTATCTTTTTCATTTGGGTGTGCATCCAACTTATTTTTTCAAACCAACTTATTTTTTCAAAAGCATGTGGTATGATGTCAAAAACATTTGCACTCAATTTATATTTATTAATATAGTATTCTTTGTTTATTCAACATTATCAAAACTTTTTAAAATTGTAACTTTAAAATGACTTGCCAAAGAGAAAAGAAATAAAGGCAATGCTCGGTTAGCGAGTCATTGAGATCAACAATCTACACAACTCATGTCAAGCAAACCCATAAATAAAACATGAATATTTGGTGGAAAGAAATTATAATAATTATAAGGGAATAATATATATATATAAAAGAATCACTATATCGGTCCATCAAAAATTTTCTTTTCACAATTTCTTTTGAATATATTGTATTTTCTATATAAGCTTCATGTAGATACAAATGTATAAGGTTAGTATATGGTAATTTCAGTTTGGTAAAGTTAACCAATTTTTCAAAGAGAATAAAAAATATTTTGGGAAGAGACAAAAATCCTTTTGAACTCTACTTTTCGTGGGATTCTCCGTTTAACTTTTATTAATTATTTTGAAATCCTCATACAAATTTTTCTTTGTTAGTTTTTTCTTTCTAAAATAACTAAAACTTTATTCAATGTATATGATAATTTATTATACATAACCAAAATATCTAAAATTATTGTACCCCTTTCTCTTCCTGAATCCTAAACCATCATAAAGTGTTTATAAGATTCGTATAACTATGTAATAATATAGTATAGAAACCTCTCTTATAATTAATAATATACTAGACCTTTCTTAAAAAATTATTAAATAGCAAGTATAAGAGATTATTAATTGTACACTATAGAATCAAGTTGGTTCTTTATAAATTTATTAATTATTAGAGATTATTAAGTTATAAAATATTAATTATAAGAGGGCCTACTATATATATATATATATATATAGGGAATGATATTAATGAGTCATGCTCATTGAAGCTTGTAATGAGCGGTCCCTCTAAAAATATGACACACGACATACTTTTTTGAATCTGACCGTTGGATGTCAAGTTAGGCTCATTGGAGATATTTGTCAAAAAAATTAGTCAGATTGGACATGTTTAGACCATCCAATTAGACCGTAGTTTGTAGCATTAAGCCCTGAGGGTTCACTATACTCTACCTAGGATATAGAAATGGTTGATCTTCTCTTCTTCTTTGATCGGACGGTCTATAAATATCCGATCGAGCTAATTTTTTTGTCACGTGTCTCTCAAGCAACCCGTCTTGACATCAAACGGTCATATTCTAAAATAATTTACCACATGTCACATTATTAGGGACTACTCATCACACGAGCATGACTCATTAGAATGTTACTATATATATATATATATATATATATATATATATATATATAAACACGCTATCTACAAAAAAATTATATGAATATCTTCAATTCTAAGCTACACATTGTACATAAGAGTATGTGTCATCTTGGTAACAATCTTCCACTTTTTGAAAGAATATAGGATGTTCCCCTATAGAGATTAACTATAAACAAGAGCTCTGCAACCCAAAAAAAAATGCCTTTATAGGGGTATTTTGATAGTTACAAAAAAACTTAATCAACACCCCTTTCATAAGGCATATTTTGGATTGTTCCAATTATCTCTTCAACTGGAGCTGGCTCTTGTTCATAGTTCATAGTTAAATCTCAATTATACATTTTTACTCACTACTTTTTCTTTTTTTCATTCACTTTCTCATCAAACGAACACACCCTTAATGCATTATGAACAAAATGAATCAATAGGGATTGAGTCTAAGTCAGTTAATATCATATTTACCTTTTATAATTAAAAATCTGATCACAGTCTAAGGCACCAGACTCGAGTTCTGATCGGAGAGATGAGAGGGCATGCCTTCAAATCCCACTGCTAATGTCATTTACCAAAGGAAAATAATCACCTCTTCGGTCGGTGACGTGAGGAGGGCGTCTTGGGGGCCCTTTTCTGCTACGTGTTCCCTATGAACTCCTTTTTGACTACAGGTAAGTTTCCTAGGGTTCATCCATTTACCCTTAGATTTTAGAAGAAAAAAACAATGGGTTAAAAAATAAATTACCAGAGTTCATGGCAATTAAAGGGGCTTTGTGAGAGCGAGGAGCAATAGTCCGCTCCTTGCCCATGGAGCAAACTAATTTTTTTTTTAATTTTTGAGCAATAGTTCACTCCACGGGCGAGGAGTGAACTATTGCTCCTCGCTCTAACAAAGATGCCCTGTCGAACTCAGGTTAATTCTTAACCCTTAGTTAAATATATTTTATTTTATTTTTCTAAAAACAAAGGGTAGATGCACGTAGCAGAAAAAGGGAGCTTAAATGAGAACACATGGCATGAAAAAGGGAACCAAGACACCTCTCATTGCGTCATCTACCGAGGAGGTAAATATTTTCCTTCTTTTTTTTCACTTGAGGATATACTATTAGTACCGGGTTAGTTGTTGGTATTGGGGATTGAATTTCTTGCCTAGCATCGGGAATTGGAGTTCTTGCCATTGGACTCTTTCTCATCACTATGAAGGATATACCTACGTTAGCGGTTAGCGGTTAGCATTGGGGGTTGGAGTTCTTGCCATCGAACTCTTTCTCATCACAACCATTGGACTCTTTACCAAAATATGCTAAAAAGAAAGGGCTTTTTGTAAGAAAAAACTCATATGTTTTGAGCTCTTTGTAAATACCCCCTTGTGTTTTCCGATTTGTATAATGTCCCCACTAACTTTTAAAACTTTTACAAATCCACTCTTCCATCCAAAACCAAGTTAACAGATGTTAAATTTTTTAGGAAATAACCTTTTTAACCTTTTTTTAATGGGTGGAGCGGAATGCACACCTCTATAAGTCACCACGTCCCATTTATCTCCTTTTAACTGGGGTTAAGCTTAATTGACCTAAGGTTAATATTTGTTTTTAAAAGAAATCAAGGTTAGATGGATGAACCCCAAGGGGGAGTGAATCTTAACTACAGTTAGTGATTGTTAAGAGGGACACATGGCGGCTTGTATAGTCCCCTTTAACTATGGTTAAGCATCATCAACCTACGGTTAATATTTTTTGAATATTTTTTTCTAAAATCCAAGGTTAGATGCATGACCCTAGGCCTGAGTGAAAGGAAACGTGGCAGCTTGTAGAGCCCCCTTTAACTATGATTAAGCATAATCAATCTAAGGTTAATATTTTTTTCTTCTAAAAACCAAGGTTAGATGCATGAACCCAAGGGATGAGTGATTCTTAACCACAATTAGTGAGTATTAAAAAGGTCATGTGGCTGCTTGTAGAGCCCCCTTTAACTATGGTTAAGCATAATAATATTTTTGAATATTTTTTTTCTAAAATCCAAGGTTCATGGGTTGAACCAAATTAAGCATAATCAATCTAAGGTTAATATTTTTTTTCTTCTAAATACCAAGGTTAGATGCATGACCCCTTGGGGTAAATGAATCTTAACCATAGTTAGTGAGTGTTAAAAGGGACACATGGCGACTTGTAGAGCCCCCTTTAAATGTGGTTAAACATAATAATATTTTTGTATATCCTTTTTTTCCTTCTTCTAAAAACCAAGTTTAAATAGATGAATCTTAGGGTGAGTAAATCTTAACCATAGTTAGTGGGTTCCAAGCACTTTAACTTGGTTTTGGATGGAAGGGTGGATTTGCAAAAGTTAGTGGGGGCATAATACAAAATCAGAAAACATTTTTTACAAAAAGCCCAAAAAGAAATGCAGCTTTCAAACGGCGTATATATGTTGACAACAAGGGTAACATCGTCATTAGCCAAGTCAAGTTTTTTTGGTAAGAGCACACCATATCATTGATTAAGACGTATTATAGAACCAGGCAGGGGTTCTTCCAGGTAAAAAGATTCCACCCAGCTGAACTCACTGCTAGAATTTTGGTTACAGATGCTTTCATTAAGAGCTCGCTGAGCCATAGTATGAGTTGTGTCGTTGCCCTGCGACTAATGAGGTTATACTGAACTTGAATCGCCCTGTGATTGTATTGTAATAAAAGAATATCTTGCAGAATAGAGTGGGTGTCCCAGTGGGGGGGCTCCGAAACTCCTTGAAGATAGTCGATTAGCTCTTTTGAATCTGACTCAATGATCACACAGGTCCAGCCATTCCGGATAGCTGTTCTAAGCCCCAACTTAATCGCTTCAGCTTCTGCTATGCAGGCTACTCCCTCTCGGGAGGGCCTTTCAGAATACAGATAAGGTTTCACTCGTGCAATCTCGAGCAACTCCTCTGACACCTGCTGCATAACCACTTTGGAGGGTGGCACCATCCACGTTGATTTTAATCCAACCTTGCTCAGGCGCTTTCCATCTTTCTTCGACTGGGGTTGGCCTTGGAATGTTCGGCAAGCAAGTCTATAGCTCAAGAACATAGCTTTCAATCTTTGCTATAGCTTCCCATGGATCTAGACGTGCATTATTGAACACCACATCATTACGGAGTTTCCAAATAAACCGTAATGTGAGACATAAAATGGAGGCAAGAGTTGAGGATTTTTTTTTATCAAATTCCGAATGGTCCGACCACCTCTTCCACCATGTATTAAAATGGACCGCTCCTGAGTCTTGCATATGAAGGTGGAGTTGAGACCCGAACCAGATACTATGCGCACAAGGACATTTGAGGAACAAATGTGACACTGTTTCCTCTTGAGATTTGCATAAGGGACACACTGCATCCACAAAAAATTTCTTTTGCAGAAGGTTGGAGGCCACTGCTGAGGCGTTGTGGCATGCACGCCATAGGAATACCCTTATTTTTGGAGGAGCATGTATTAGCCAAATCTTACACCAAGAGTGCTCGGACGATTGAGGATGTCTGCTACTCGAGGACAGGTGGGATAAATCCAGTAAGCTCTTGGCCAAATGACTTGCTGAACTAACCTTGAAATTGCTGGATTTTGAATAGTGCCACACTAAATTATCCGGAATCTGAAAAGAGCTCAGCGGAATTTTCAGAATTTATTTTTGGGATTCATGGTTGAAATAGCCTTGAAGCTTGCCTCTATCCCACTGAGCTGAGTCCTGGTTAATGAAAAAGGATACTTTTAAGTTGTTGAGAGAAGCTCCCTGTATAGGAATTGGCTTGAACTGAGGCAAGGCAGGGACCCACGGATCCTCACCCGCCCTTACCGCATTACCATTCCCCATATTCCAGCGGATACCTTTTTCTAAAATTCGCCAGCCAGCCAATATACTCCTCCAACCCCAAGATGGTCTGGACCCCAAAGTTGCAACTAGGAAGTTTGATCGTGGAAAATATTTAGCTTTTAGCACTTGGGCCCATTAAGTGTGAGGCTCCTTCAACAGCCACCACCCTTGTTTTGCAAAAAGGCCCATATTGAACGCATGCAAATCCCGAAATTCTAAACCGCCCGTCGCTTTTGCTTGGCATATCTTCCCCCAATTAATCCAGTGAACTTTCCTGTCCATCTCCTAGCTCCACCAAAACCTCGCCATAGCTGAGTTAACTTTGTTTACCCATCTCTTAGGAAGTTGAAAACAAGACATTGCATAGGTAGGAATTGCTTGGGCAATCTCTTGGATCGTTATACCATGGCCCGCTTGAGTTAGAAGCCTGCCATTCCACCTTTGGAGACGATTTAAAATTCGTTGTTTCAGGCCTTCAAATAGATTGCATTTAGAATGACCAAAGTCTGTGGGTAATCCAAGGTACTTACGAGCCGGGGCTATATGATGGATGTTCAGGGCTCTAGCTATCATCTTTTGGAATCTTCTTGGAGTGTTTGCACAAAAGGAGATACCGGACTTGTTCTGATTAACTTTCTGCCTCGAGGCTTTCTCATAGCGATCCAAGACATGCAGGAGGTTTGCCGATTCAACAAAATTTGCTTGTAGAAACACCAAATAGTCATCCGCAAAAAGGAGATGTGAAATGATGGGTGCCTGACGAGCTACTCAGATGCCACTAACTAGCTTTTAGTGGACCGCTGCCTGTAACATGTGCGATAAAGCTTTCGTATAGAGAATGAACAAGTAAGGGGACAAAGGGTCCCCCTTGACGCAACCCTCTGGAAGGGACTATGTGCCCCTTAGCCTCACCATTTATTTTGATAGCATAAGATACTAATGATATGCATTTTTGGATCCAGGAGACCCACACGGAGCAAAAACCCATTTGTCTCATCATCGCCAAAAGGGAGGGCCACTGAATCCTATCATAGGCCCGGTTCATATCCAGTTTGACTGCCATCATACGCTTCCCGCCTCTTCGTTTTCTTTGAAGGAAATTGAAGATCTCGTGTGAAAGCAGTATGTTGTCAGAGATGTGTCTACCACGGATAAAGGCCGATTCGGCCGGATCAATTATGAACCCTAAACATTCCCGCATTCTATTGGCAAGGATTTTCGCTATCACCTTATAGGAGACATTGCACAGGCTGATGGGTCTGTAGTGATTCAATGTTTTTGGATGGGGAACCTTCGGGATCAATACTATATGAGTTTTATTCAACTGAGCAAGATCACTTTCTCCCCGAAAAAATTCCTGAACCACTGCAGACATATCTGGTCCCACTATCTCCCAATGCGATTGGTAAAAGAGTCCGGGCCTAGGGCCTTACTGCACCAATATCAAACACAGTTTCTTTGATCTCTTCGGGGGCAACTTCTCTGAATAGCTGTTCGTTCATTTGGGTGTAAACTCTTTGGGGCACTCCATCTGAATGTCTTGAGGTTGAGTCGACTCGAAAAGATGTTTGAAATGGGTAAGAAGGAGCTACTCAATTCCTCTCTCAGACGTTACCCAGTGACCATGCTCGTTTTTTAAAGCTAGGATTCGATTCTTCTGTCTTCTATGGATCGTTGATGTATGAAAAAATCGGGTATTTTTATCTCCCAGTTCCAACCACACCGCTCTAGATTTTTGTCTTCCTGGCGAAAAGCTAGATCCAAATCCTGTGTTAGATGGGATAAAATGTGGCGAGTCTCCTGGGATTGAACTCTGTCTGGCATAATTCCGATCTGAGTTTGGAGGTAATGAATTCTGTTATGCAGATTTCCAAAAGTGTGCTTGTTCCATGACCCAACTTCTTCCTGACAATGCCATATCCTACGATTAAGAAGTGTTTCAGGTGAAGCAACTCTTATTTTCCCCCAGGCTGCTTCAACAACTTTGCTACATTCTTCGTGGGTTGTTCGTATCTGAAGAGTCGCCTCCTCCTGTGAACATTGAAATCCGGTCCGAGGACAATGGGGGCAGTGATCTTCACCACATCAGACTAGAAAGTTGTTCTCCATTCAGAATTCGCAAGCACCCGATCAAGTCTCAGCTCGCCTATCTGACCACGTAAATGTAGGGCCTTGGTAACCAAGATCCATGAGGTTTGCCATAGCTCGGAAAGCTCTGATATGGGAGGCCACCCTGCTTCTCACTGGTCACCCACGAGCCCATTCTTGTTTGCCCCCTCGAAGATAACTGATCCCACAGCTGTCGTCTTTCATGCTCGCTCGGGTCGATGGCCCGTAGATGAAGGACATCTCCCACTCCTCTTGATTATGAGTCCGTTGTAATTTGGCATGAATACAAAATTTGTGAGCTGCGAGAATTGAGACCCACATTAAGGCGAGACCACCTGATAACCCATCAGCTTCTACTGTAAAGACATTCTCCATTTTCATCTTTTGAACGACTTAGCTGAATTTTTTGCTTTTTATTTTTTGTTTCCATAAGAAAAACGACGTCTACCCGGAAGCCAAGGACTAGCTCCTTCAACATATAAACTGTCCAGGTGAAGCGAAGGACAGCAAAGGGGCCATGTTGCCTGGAACTGAGATCGACTTCCATGTCCGCCGACCGGCCTACTGGTATGCCATTGTCATTTTCCGATAGCTTGATAAGATCCCATAGGGGCCAACTTGAGAAATGAAAATGCTTCGCGCGAAGCCAAGGGCCAAAGAGCTCCTTACACTGGTGTAGTTGTTCCCCTGGTTCGATGGGTACCCCTTTCCGAGCACAGTGCTGACTGTCATGTCCCATGCAACCACAGTTATAGCATGATGTTGGTAATTTTTCATAGGTGAGGGGAAATATCGCCGGAGTGTTATCCTATAACTTCAATACCACATAAGGTCGAAGGGGATTTTACATATGTAACCGAATCCGCATCCGCAAGAATTTCCCTCGTTGGAGTCCTCCCACCGGAATATCCAGCTCCTCTAGATATCCCATTTCTTCGGCCAACTTTCTCCCGGCCCTGTGAGTAATATATTCCGGAGGTATCCCATGTATTTGGGCCCAGATAGGAATGGTTGTTAGACTTAGCTTGCATACAAGAATGTCTGGCTTCCATTGAATCATCAACAGGGGGTGGCCATTAAAGGACTAGGGTTGGTGAGCCCAAACACTCATCATTTCCGACTCCGAGGCAAACTTGAATAGAATGTACCCATTTTCAAGGTTAGTTGTATGAACTGGCAATCGTGGATTCCATGCTCTAATGTTAGTTTGTTTCGCTGCCTTAATATTTATGGGTCTATCCGCTACAAACTTGCCGATGAGGCTGTACTGGCACTTGGTTATCCCTTCATCTAGTATTGAGGGATCGAGCACAATGGGTTGATTGAGCTTTTGGATGACCAACTTGTGCTGGAGTGCTTCAGAAAGGTCCTCACGATCCTTAATAATAACAGGGGAGGAAGACACTCCAGGAAGCATGATGCTACAGAGATATCATAGGGAGAGTTGGAAGAGGGGAGAGATGAAGAAGTAAGAAAGACTATATAGTTAACTCGAGAATCCTACCAGCTGCCGGAGGTGGGAAAACGCTCTCTAGTCAGAGCAGGAAGTTTCCACTATCCTAGTAGTTCCCGCATTTTTTTTTTTGAAGCTCTTATGGCATGCTTTGGTTTGCCTATTGGCTAATCCACCTGCTCACGCCAGAGCAATAAAAAAAAAAGAAGCAGAAATGATCAGCCAAGTCAAGTTAATAAGGGTTATTTACAATCCAAAGTATGCCAAAAAAAAAAAACATTGAGCATGTTTGGTTGCAAGGATTGTGGGAACAAGGTTAGCAGAAAAACAATTTTCTGGCACCAAAAACATGTCATTTCATACTCTGCATCCCCTGACCCCTGTTCCTTCGAAAATCAAAACAGTGGACAGCAGATACATCCACCTCTGATAAAAGAGCTATCAAACAGTTAAGATCACCTTTGGCTATCCTATCCAGTGAAATCTTATTCATTTGGCATAAAAGGCAATAATAATAATTAACTAGTCAATTGTGTTCTTCGCAGATGTTCTACAAACCATGTCCAGCATGCACCCCACCCGCCAATCTCTCGGGTAGATGTTATCCCCATAGCTTTATTAGCATTAATATATTTATTTATAATTTAAGTTGATGCATAGATGTATGGGGTATATAGTGATGTACTTGTAATGCTTCAGAGTCTCGCTGTCCGGATCTGCTGCTTCAGTATAGGCTTAATATATTCATGGTAGCCATCGGGCACAACCGAATCATTGAGGGGGTCCTTCCATGCTTCTTCGTATAGTTTAGGGTACACATTTCCATCATAGCGGCCCAGAACAGAGCCAAGGAAATGGTCGGTGTAGTTAAATGCATCAACAAGGGCAATAGCATTCGGCCGTGCCTGCCAAACACAAAGAAATAGAATTTGGTTAATTAACTAAGTAGTGCTTATTCTGATGGTGGGGTCCTACCAGCATGAGCATGATAATTCATAGAGCAGAGGATTTGAGCAAACCTGAGAATATAGTGACCGGAGCTGATCATTTGCGAGAGAGGCTTGCTTGGGTGTGATACAGCTGGTAGAGAGGAAATCACCCAGATGATTGTGAAGCAGGGAGAGCGCGTAGATGTTACAAAGAACCTCCAGCTGTTCTTTCACCCCCTTCCCGGGTATGTCTTGCTGCAGCTTCTCGATAAACCTGAGAGATGGTATGGAGCAGTGATTGGGCATGGGCTAACAAAAAACTCCATTTTTTTCAAAAATTCATGAATTTTTCGCTCATTTTTGTTTTACCGAATTATTCGCAAATTATTGGATTCCCGAATTATGGACGAATTATTAGCGAATTTTCCGAATTATTCGCAAATTTTCTAAATTATTTTCTCAAACTTGGTAAAAAAAGTACTTATTTTGTATATTTTTTAATCAAATTGTTTAGTATATTTTTATATTTATTAATTTATTTTTTATTTGTTCCGAATTATTCCCAAATTTTTCCGAACTTACCTCTACCGAATTATTCCGGAACCCCGACTTTGTCACTATGGGTATGGGTCCCATAAAGGACTTCCTCAAGTAAAAATTTAAATGTGGAAAGAAATATCAGCAGATAGCCAACGAAGTAGTTATAGATTTTTTAAGGTTGTTCTTTAGGACTAGATTTCTCTTCTTTCCTAAATTTTATCTCTAATCACAGATTTAAAAAAAAAAACTCAAATTGTAAAAATTGTTACCTTGTGATATTTATACATGAATTTCTATTGAGAGAGAGAGGAAGCAGCTTACTTGGAAACAACAATTAATTGGCAATGAGCAACAGCAGCCTCCACCAAATCAGCGGAGAGTTCTGCAAAGCCTGAATAAAAAAAAGTATAAGTGGAAATTTGTCTTTACTTATAAACATAATTATATTATGTGTAATGCTATTGACAGAGGGAGATATGAAGAAGCCATCCTCCTTACCTCTGCCATTCAAATGGAACACATGTGAGAGGGGATTATCAAAGTAATAAAATCCTAACCGTCCTAACTATCATACTAAGTTTGATGGTCAGCATATTTCAAATTTTCCAGGAGAAAGAATGTTTGCCACCATTTAATTTGGAAAAAGTTACCCAAGAAGATTTTTATCATATCTAACCGTCCACTGGTAGTGGTCCCACACCCTACACTTATTCCGGAGAATGGCAGTGGCTGCACGGACAGTTTGTTCACGTTCACGTCTACCTGTCTTGACACAACTAATCCTCTTATACACTTCTCATCAAAGTTGAGAGGATTTGAGATTTGTGCACATTCAAAAAGAGAAAAACACACGGCTTTATTTTCATTTATAGAAGCAGAAAGAAAATTACCCTCTTCTGGATTCGGCAACTTGCTTAGGTTTTGAGCACAGGCAACAGAAATCCTAGCAGCCCTTGCTTCAAATGCCTCCAGTATTATGCTAGGCTTTAACCAATCCTCAGCTGCATACAATAAAAAAAAATCAAAATTAATTTAAAAAATGGAAAAAAAATGGTTGCTTTAAGACTTTAGAGATAAATTAATAGGTGTAACATAGAATTTAGGCATGAAAACTACAGAGGTAATTGGAAAATAGGTAGGTACTAAGGCAACCTAAAGAGAAAAATCAATTGTACAAAGAAACTTGGTGGTGTAGTGCTTGAGGTTCAAAAGGCCATAGATAATGAGGTCCTGCTACAAGATTTCATAAAGAACTAGAAATAAAGAAAACCTTAGGACAATGCAAGAAGACTAAAAAGAAAACTAAAATAGCAAAGCCAAACAGAAGGCATATGATGGCTTGTACAATAAGTGGAGTAAGAAGTGACAAAAAAAAAGTCACTAAGTTTATATGGGAGAAAAATGCTAGAAACCCAGATCATGTTAGATTCATTAAGACTAACAATTACAGAGTCTTTTTGAAGGATGAAAAGGATAAGGAAAGGTAGAGAAAATGTTACAGAAGTTGCTAATTGGAGACTACACGCAACACTTCAAACTAGGTGGAGACTCTAACTTCAAGGAGACTGGAGAACATTATTGTCTTCTGTAAATTAAGGTAATCCAAGTAAAAAAGAAAACTCTAGATGGAATGAAGATAGGAAATGCTTAAGAACCATAAGGTATTCCGATTGATGGGTGGAAATGCAAAGGAGAGCATGGTATTGTCCCTCACTGACTAAGCTGTTTAATAAGATTTTGAAGACTATGAAAATACTGTACTTGTGGAGAAGAAGTAAAATGGTACCAGTTTAAAAATTATATAGGAATCACTCGAGTTGCACAATCATAATGGGATGAGATCAACTTATGAGTCATATGATGAAATTAAGAGAATGGTGGAATAAAAACTACGACATATAACTAAGGTATCAAAAAACCAGTTTGCATTCATGTCAGATATCATCAAGGCTATCTTCTTACTTTGACAATTGATGGAGAAGTTCATGAGAAAAATCTCTATGCAGTCTTCACTGGCTTAGAAAAAGTATAGAAATTTTAAGGAGTTAATCTAGTGGGTATAGGGAAGAAAAGAGAATTGAGCAATACATCGATGGCATAAAGAGAAGTTTGAGAGAGCAATAACAAGTGCCTAACAACAATGAGAACAGTTGGTAATGAGTTCCTAGTGACAATAATTTTACATCAGAGACCAGCTAGTAGTTTGTATCCTTACATTGGGTAATGGATGAACTGACAGCTGATATTGACGAGGGGTTCCTTGGTGTATGTCATTTCAAGATGTAGATTCTTTTGATGAGACTAGAGATGGGACAAAATAAAAAAATAGAACAATGGAATCTACTGGCATTTCAATAAGTCAAACCAAGACAAGATACATGATATGTAAACAAAAAAACAGAATAGGGGTAAGGCGATAGAGAAGATTGATCGCTAGTGGGAAATCCCAAAGTAACTAGTTCCAGTATCTCGACTCAACTATTCATAAGAGAGATATTGAAGAGTATGGATGTGCTTTCGAACTGTTGCGTGATCGATGTATACTGACCCAACTAAGAGAAAGTTTTGTAAGATAACAATAAGACCAGTTTATCTTTATGCAGCAGAATGTTGGGCAACTGGGAAACAAGATATTCAAAGGAAGAGTATAGCTAACATGACGATATTGAGATGAATGAGTATAACTAGGAAACAGAAGCACATTGGAGAGAGTCTGAGAGTAGCTTCAATAGGTGATATCATATGGGAGTCGGTTGAGATGGTTCACACATGTTCAACGAAGACCAATGACGGCATGAGCGAGGTGTGAGTTGGTGTAAATTGAGGACTCCAAATGGGTAAGAGGAAGGCCGAAAAGGACATAAAAGAAGATATAATACCTTTTTGAACATCACAGCGGCACTGCATTAGATGTTCTACTCGCCCCATATAGGCCGTTGTCCCAACAGGCTGTTTTCCAGACCCCAACTGAGCAACAGTTTTCACAAGAAACCTCGCAACCTACAAGATAACTTTTTTCCGGATAAATCCAGCACATAATATTTTCATAATATAACTATAGAAAGTGAAAATACTATCATATCCCTGACAAGTCACATACGACCAACAATAACATAATGACAAAGGTCTGAGACATCTATTAAAAGTTTAAACCCCTGTCCTTTCATACTCCACTACCTTTTTCCTGAAAAACCCTCCTGATGCTGCTTTGTAATAGACTAACAGGAAGACAATCCTAGGCGTGGGTGCAGCACAAGATGTCATATTGAGTTGGATCAGCAGTATGACCTCAAATTGTAACAGTAATGTATGATCAAAATATTGATGATGCTGATGGAGATTTTGATGATGATAACAAAGGTTACTAAAAATTCACAAACCTGTAAAAGCAGCACAGTGTTGTCTCCTTCATATGTACAGGCAGGAACATATACGGCAAATAACTCAGGAAGCCCACTGCTGCATAGGTAACCATGGCCACCACATAGTTTCCGACATTCTTCAATCGCATTCTGCAACAAACATGAAAGATTCAGCTAAAAAAATCTCCGCACAAAAATAAGGTGATTCTCAAAATCGGATTTTACAGCATAACTGAAGGGGCAGAAAGACACAAAAATAAAACAAAGCAAAAGGCTCACGGGACTAATTAATGATGCTGGTGAACCCAAATAACATTTTATTAAGAGGAGACAAAAGACAGCCAAGCACCAAATGAGAACGCCATAAGGAAAATTTGGAGACTTCGGCCATATGAAAAGAAACGGAAAAAAAAACTTGCTAGCCATCCTATTGGCTATTACATGAAAATATATATGAAAAAAAAAAAAACTGAAATAGTGCTCAGCTTTGTGAGAGGATCGAGGAACTATTAGCTCACAAGTCTAGCTCATTGATAAAAACACAATGTGATGTGGCTCACACATAAGGCAGATGGATCGATTGAGAGGTACAAGGCAAGACTGGTAGCCAACGGGTATACAGTATACACAGACATACGTGATAGACTATAAGGAGACATTTGCACTGGTTGCTAAAATGAACTTCATACAAGTTCTCTTGTCTTTGGCTGCGAATCACTCGTGGCCCCTACATCAGTTAGATGTAAAAAGAAAATGGGTTCCTCCATGGAGATCTACGAGAAGTGTGTATGTCTCCTCCATGTTTCAAGCTTCCTAATAGTGAAGGAAGGGTCTGCAGGTTGAAGAAATCTATTTATGGACTGAAACAGTCCCCCCAAGCTTGGTTTAAGAGGTTCAGTCAAGCCGTGAAGATGATGGGTTATTTACAGAGTCATGCCAATCATACTCTCTTTGTCAGGAAAAAAGGAAAGTTAATTACAGCATTGATTGTCTACATTGACGATATTGTGATGACTGAAAATGATTCCTCAGAGATCCAAAACCTGAAGAAATTCCTAGCAATGGAATTCGAGATCAAGGATTCGGGTAGTTTGAAGTACTTTCTGGGCATTGAGGTAGCTCGATCAAATGACATATTCATATTGTGGCGGAAGTATACCCTAGACTTACTTAGGATACTGGATAATCGGGTTCTCGACCAGCAGACACCCCTACTGAGCAAAATCATAAGTTGAGCTCAAGTGAGGGCCCATTACTTAATACAGAGAGATGTACTAAAGACTGGTTGACTGTTTCATTTATCTCTCTCACTATACCTGATATCGCATATGCAGTCAGTGTAGTCAATCAATTCATGCATGAACCTCGAATTGCTCATTATGAGGCAGTGGAAAGAATTTTGAGGTATTTAAAGGCTACTCTAAGGAAGGGTCTTCTATTTGCTAACCATTGTCATTTCCAACTGAAAGCCTAATGTTGATTGGGCTGGAAGTGTAAATGATAGGAGGTCTACCACAAGGTATTGTACTTTCCTTGGTGGTAACATCATCACTTGGAGAAGCAAGAAGTAGAGTGCAGTGACTAGATGCAAAATATAGGCCAATGGCTCATGGGGTATCAGAATTATTATGGCTGAAGATTTAATTACGAGATCTGGGGATCGAGGTGGATGTTCCTATGAATTTGTTTCATGATAACAAGGCGATTAGCAAGGCTAGCTTAGAAGGTGTTCATAACAAGCTGGGCATGTTGAACCTCTATGCTCAGCTTGAGGGTGAGTGTTGAGATATGATTCATTATGTAGGTGTGTTACACCGAATCACCCCTTTATTAGGGTTATTATAAATACAAAGAGATAAGAAAGAGGCCCTCTCTAATCAAGCCTTTCCCCTAATCTTCTTCTTCTCTCTCTTTTTCTGCATCTCTCTCCTAGAGTTTGATCTTCAAGTAGTGTAAATCACCCTCTTTATCAAAATTAGTGGATAAGGTCTATTGAGGTGGCTAGATTGGAATCTAGGAGGGGAGAAAGCGAGAGGAATGAAAGAAGAGGAGAGTGAGTAAAAGAGACTTGTTGAATAGAAACAAAGGATTGACATACCCTCCCTAAAATAACAAGGGAGGCTCATATGGATCTCCAGGAGGGAATTAGTAGCTTTCAAGTAATAAAAATGGGTGTTACCAGTTTTTCACCCAGGAATTTCTAATATGGACTCCCTTGATGGGTGTTAGGGCATTATTGATCTCTCCGAGGTGTTGATCAAAAGGACAATGCCGGTGGCCCCCATCTTGGAAAAGACTAGGATGCTAAATAACCATATGCACTATGAGAACTCAGATTTTGAGGCGCATGAGTTCTGGATTTATGCAATTGCTTACGTAGTCCCCATCACCTTTCTACTTTTTTTGACAGCTGGTAAAGGGCACCAATCTGACACACTGTCTCCATTATCTATTTGGACACCAAGCTTAAAATCTCCCTAAGATCCCCCCCACCCCCGTGTCATGCAAAACAGCAATGAAATGCTAAACTATAAAGAAGAGGGATCTCAATGTTGTTGATTTTTTTGACCCTTTGCAGGTGAGGTTGGACTATACTGAATCGTCAATTCAATCTTAAGCTATTACTTCCAGCTACAAAGAACGAAGGACCATGTCTCATAACTATCCATTCTTACTAGGGAGTAGGTTGGAACTTAGAAAAAGGAGATGGAAGCTTAGGATGCGAAGATTGGTCAGTGTAGATGCTTCAAACACTACCTGGATGTATTAAAAGTTTATCTACCTTTCGCGTGTGAGGTTGGATCACACTGTCTACTGAGTTTTCAATCCAATCCTAAGCTATTGCTTCCAACTACAATGCAGTATAGTCAAAGCACTTGGGCGAAAGTTAGCAAATATTAGAATTCTGGTGCATGTTAGCAAACTTTTCAACGTTGGTTTAGGGTTCATGGAGATCCCTGCAGCAGCCACCACTGTAGGAGGTGGATCTTCAACCAGGCCGCCGGACATTAGAGCCTCCTTTGCCGCTGTCCTTGGTTCCCGATCAATATCCGGTGAGTCCTCTAATGGTGATATTAGGTTAAATGCATTGGACTTGAAAAAACCAGCCTTATATCAAGGAGAACCAGCTTTATATTTTTCTGCAGAGGAGATTGAACAATCTGCGATTCCTCTAAGCTTTGCTCTAGTGGCTAAATGTGCCTATGGTCGACCAAAGCTTGATGTACTTAAGAGTTTTATCCAAGAGCAATTCCATATTACCCAAAACTTTTCAGTGGGCGTGATGGACACAAGGCACATCCTTTTCCGTTTTCAAGAAGAATCTGATTTCCTTACGGTTTGGATGAAGGATTACTGTTTTATCGCTGGAAAATTAGTTCGATTCATGAGATGGTCGCCTCAGTTCAGATCTGGACAAGAGCCTTGTTTAGTGCCAGTATGGATCAATCTTCCTGGGTTACCTCTGAATTTTTTTAATCCTAAAGACCTCTCATCCATAGGGAACCTGCTAGGGAGAGTTCTTCTTGTGGACAGACCTACGAGGAACATATCCAGGCCTAGCCTCGCTAGAATATGCGTGGAGATTGATGCTAGTAAAGAGAAGATACAACGTTTCTGGTTGGGGATGGGATCTGCAAGTAGATGGCAAAAAGTAGTTTATGAGAAGGACGTTTTGTATTGTTCTAGTTACCTAAAGCTTGGGCACAATGCGGATCAATGTAAACTTCTTATTAAGAAGTCTTTTCTCAAGGAAACAGTCAAGAAAATTTCTAATTCTTTAGGGGATCCTATGACTATGGCAGAAAAGAATAAAACCCAAGATAGAAAAATTTCAGCACCCACACATATTTGGGTTGCTAAGACTTTTGGAAAGTCGTCAGCAACTGATTCACATAAGGAGGTGTTAAACCTGAACCCTTCTACTTCTAATTCTTTCAGCCCAGCTATAGATCAGCGTCTCAGTGAGGATATGGAGGTTTTGGTTCATAACAGTGAGGATAAACAGCAGCGAGAAGTAGATAATTCTCTAGAGAATAATGGTTGTAGAGACCTCGAGATTAATGGTTGCACAGATTTACAGGAACATCAAAGGATCAGCAAGCTTTTGGTTCAGAAAGAAGGATTGGTTGTAATGACTTCAGAGCCTAAAATCTGTGATTTTATGGAGGAAGAAGCTGTGGATCTAATCTTAGATTCAAGTGCTCCTAATATAAAAACCAATCAGATCGGCTACGATTCTGAGTTTTGTTTGGATTATAACTCAACAGATAGAGTGGATTCTGGTATTAAAGCTTCAGATTTATCTTTAATCTCTCGGCCAGAGTTCTATTGTGGCTCACAAAATAACGATTGCCACTCTCCAGAAGATCTAACTATTGAAAATTTATCTTTAGTGAAACAGCATGATGTTGAAGACCTCCAAGTTCCGCCCATTTCAAATTTGAGTATTCTTTTAGAGCGGGCTCAGGTAAGTATTCCTAAGAAAAAAAAATATGCTTCTGACTTTTTATGGTTATCCTCGGCTTCTTATGAATTTCATAATGATCTATATGATTCCATTACTGTCTCGAAAGACTCTTTTATTGCAGAATCAAAAGCATTCATTGAAGATCTTTCTCATTTGAATGCATTCAAAGAGCATAGAGTTGATGGGGGAAAATTAAAAAAACAAAGAAACGAAGTTCCTACTTTAGCTATTATCACCCGATCTAGAGCGGTTGCTCAAGCTATTGTTGAAGAAAACCCCCAAGTTTCTTATGTCTAGTCTTCTATCTTGGAATATTAGAGGGGTAGGAAATTTAGCTTCTAAGGCCCGGCTTAAGAAGTTGGTGGAGTTATATAATATAGCCATGATTGCCATTATGGAACCTATGCAACATTATGATAAGATTATTCCTCTCAAGAAGATGCTGGGTATGTCAGATTTTATTTATCATCCGAAGATTTGGCTTTTTTGGAAAAGTTCTTTGTCTGTATCTCTTATTGCTTCCCTGGATCAAGCTATTATTGTGGATGTCGGGGCTTCTGGATTGGATACTATCAGATGTGTGTTTGTCTATGCTAAATGTCGTGGAGATGAAAGAAAATTGTTATGGAATGACCTTACTCTTATTCTCTCTTCTTATGATACTCCTTTACTCATAGCTGGGGACTTTAATGCTATTGCTTCTTCAGATGAGAAGTTGGGGAGTCGTGATATTAACTTGCGTTCTTTGGAAGAATTCAATACTTTTATTAATGATTTGGGTCTTATGGATGCGGGGTTCTCATGAAGTAAATACACTTGGTGCAATAATCAAAAAGGGACCAACAGAATCTATGCTAGGCTTGATCGTTTCTTATTTAATGCTGCTTGGAACCAAACTTATCCTAATTCTCAGGTTTCTCATTTGGCTAGACTAAATTCGGATCATGCTCCTATGATTTTGAACTTTAAAGTTGATGCTAGTCGGAATCCCTCTTCATTTAGATTTCAGAAAATGTGGATATCTCATTTAGGGTTTCAGAGGTTAGTTCAAGACTCTTGGGTTCTTCCTGTTAATGCTTCTCCTATTTTAGCTTTCTTTGTCAAACTTAAGAGGTTAAAAATTACTCTTAAGACTTGGAATAAGGAGGTCTTTGGCAATATCTTTGTTAAGATAAAGGAGTTAGAAGATAAAATTTGTTACGAAGAGATTAAACTTCAGAACCTCTGGGATAGCAGTCAAGAGGAGACCCTTTCTTCTCTCAAGGATGAGCTGCAGACTCTCATTCTCCAAGAAGAAATTTTTTGGAGACAAAAATCCAGAATAAAATGGCTTAAGGTAGGTGATAACAACACAAAATTCTTTCATTATGTTGTTAATCAAAGACGGAAAAGTAATGGTATTCATAAAATTAAGAATGAGCAGGGTGAATGGCTGGAGTCTTCTACTGATATTGCGAATGAAGCTGTCTCTTATTTCCAGAAGATTCTTACTTCAACTAGTAGCTCTATTGTTGATCACATTATTGATTTTATTCCTCCACTTGTCTCTTCGGAGGATAATATCACTCTTGTGTCTTTGCCATCGATGGAAGAAGTTAAGCAGGTTGTTTTTAGCATGGATGCTGACAGTGCCCCGGGTCCTGATGGCTTTAATGGGACTTTCTACCATTCTTGTTGGGATATCATCAAGGAAGATTTATTCAAGGCTATTTCTTCATTCTTTATGGAGCATCATATTCCTAGATCAGTTAATGCTACAGCTATAGCGTTGATTGCGAAATGTGAAGATCCCTCATATTTTTCTGATTATCGTCCTATTAGTTTATGTAATTTTTTGTATAAGATTTTCTCCAGGATTCTTGCTGACAGACTTGGAAAAATTCTTCCCAACATTATCTCAGAGGAACAAAGTGCTTTTGTTAAAAGCCGGAACATTACTGAGAATATCACAATTGCTCAAGAAATGGTCAAAGATATCAATAGAAAAGGTTTTGGAGGTAACTTAATTATAAAGCTTGACATGGAAAAGGCTTATGACCGAATGGAGTGGCATTTTATTTTTGCTGTCCTGAAGAGATTTGGTTTTTGCGAGGAATTTATAAACCTCATTCGTGGTTGTATGCAGAATCAAAGTTTTTCTATCATCATAAATGGGTCCTTGCATGGCTTCTTTCAGAGCTTGAGAGGATTAAGACAAGGGGATCCCCTTTCTCTTGCTCTTTTTATAATAGCTGAAGAAGTTCTTAACAGAGGTATAAAATCAGTTTTGGCTAATCAGTCATCTTCTTATAATGTCAGGCGGAATGGTTTCCCGGTATCTCATCTTCTTTTTGCTGATGACACTTTGATATTTTGCAATAGTTACTTTCGAACCATAAAGAATATTTTCGAATTTTTGAAGTTATATGAAGAATCTTCTGGCCAGAAAATCAACAAAAGGAAAAGTTCTTTGTTTGGTTCTGAAAATATTACAAGCTCTAGAAAAAGGAATATCTCTAATTTTACGGGGATCAAATTCAAAAAATTTCCCCTTATCTATCTTGGGATTCCTTTAATCAAAGGTCATCAGAAAAAGTCTTACTTTTTGCCTTTGATGAAGAAAATTCAGAAACGTATATCAGGATGGGCTGGCAAACTCCTTTCTGCGAGAGGCCGTTTGATATTAATAAAGCATGTCCTTTCTTCAATTCCCTCTTACACTTTAGCTGGTATGCATATCCCTGCTAGCATTAGTATCTCAATTGATAAAGCTATGGCTAATTCTTTCTGGAATGATTCAGATACTTCTAAAAGGCGGCACTGGGTGAGCTGGAAGAAATGTTCTTTGCCCTGTTCAGAGGGAGGTCTTGGCATTCGGAAAATGGCTGAATTCAATACTGCTTTTTGAGTTAAACAAGCCTGGAAAATTTACTCTTCAGATAGCCTCTGGTCTCGTTTTTTCAAAGCTAAATACAGAGTGGATCATGTGTGGAATGCTATCTCTACTAGGGGATCCTCTAGACTTTGGTCAGCTATTTGTGAGGTATTTCAGTTTATGCTCTCTAATTCTACAGTCCTTATTGGTAGTGGTTCCAAAGTAAATTTCTAGTTTGATAGGTGGTATGGGGACCAAGCTCTTATTTCTTTGGCCCTAACTCCACCTCCTAATAGCCCAAATATTAGTGCTATTCTTAATTCAGATGGTGATTGGAATTTTTCCCAGGTGAGTCAATTTCTTCCCTCTAATATTATCGAGAATATTAAAGCTAGGGGATATTCTACTTCTGAAGATCAAGATGTTTTTATTTGGAAAATTTCGCCTTCTGGGATTTTCTCTGTTAATTCAGCTTGGAATTGCTTAAGGATAATATACCACAATCATCATTGGGCCTTTGCTGTTTGGAATCGCATTATTCCTACTAAAATTCAGATTTTTTGCTAGAAAATATTTCATAATGCTATTTCGACAGATGAAGCTATTCAAAGTTTGGGTATCCCTATGGTGAGTAAATGTTGTTGTTGCAAAAATGCCAAAATTGAAGATATCTCTCATATGCTTCTTCGAAGTGATCTTGCTATTCCTTAATGGAGGTTTTTCTCAGCGTATTGTTATATTCCCTATCATCCTCAAGATAATATTAAATGCAGTCTTACAAGGTGGTACAGGGCGGCCTCTCACAGAAAAAATAATCTTCTCCTTCTTGTGCCGTCTCTGATTGTTTGGGAAATTTGGATTTAAAGGTGTAGTAGAAAATATAACTCTAGAAGTCGGGCTTTTAATTCTTTACTGGACAGTATCAAGAGGAAGATTTTGAACATTGCATCTTATTATCCTCAGGATAATCTCGACGTGTCTTCTATTTTTGGCATTAGACAATCTATTCCCTCTCCTGCTCGCCCTTTACTTGTTAAGTGGATTTATCCTCCAAGGGGAAGAATGAAATTAAATGTAGACGGTGCTTCTAGGGGAAACCCAGGAATTTCTAGTGGAGGAGGGGTTATTAGAGATCATAATGGAGATTTTGTTGCTGGATTTTATTCTTTCTATGGTTTTGAAAGCAATAACACTGCTGAAGCTCGGGCTCTTCTGGATGGTTTGAATTTGTGCAAGATTCTGGATATTTACAATTTAGACATTGAATCCGATTCCAAAATTCTAGTTGAGAGGAATGGTCTAACTTCTTTTTCTTGGAAGAATTGGTACTGGGATAAGAATATTAAAAATCTTTTTAGAGATAGCTTCTCTTTTAAGCATGTGTACCGAGAAGCAAATTCTGTGGCTGATGGATTAGCTAATATTGGTTGTGATGTGATGACTTCTACTTGCTTTCTTTCTTATAGGAATATTCCAGACAGGATAAAATCTTTAATTTTCCTGGATAAAATAGGTATTGGAAATTTTAGAAAAATCAAGGCTTAGATTGGTGGGTTGGTTGTATAGGGGTAAGGTTTTATGTCCCCCCCCCCCCCCCCTCCTTTTTTTTTTCTCTCCTTTTGTAGGGGTAAGGTTTTATGTCCCCCCATATTTTTAATTATTAATAAACTGGTAGGGGTCTGCCAAACCCCCCACTCCTTCTAAGTGGTTTTTTTTTTTAAAAAAGCGCTTGGGCGACGACTAGGCAAATAGAGGTTCCCTAGGGCGAGGTGTTGCCTAAGCATTAGGCAATGCCTAGGCAACTAAAATTTACTATTTTCCTATGATTGTACAACTACTCTCCTAGATCATGATTAGGCGATAAAGGTTCTGGCTAGGTGAGGTGGTGGCCTAGGCGACATTTTGACTACACTACTTGAGAGACCAAAATTCGAAACTATCAATTCTTACTGGGAAAGTGAGAGGAAATAGGAGATCGAAGCTATTGCTTCCAGATACAGAGATCAAAGGAATGCATCTTCACAAAACTATATATTCTTACCGGGGAAGTGAGAGGAAACAGGAGATGGAAGCTTAGTCTGCGGATGCTGGTCAAATTTCGATGCTCTAAATACTATTTGTAAGTGTCAACAGTTTGTCTATCCTTTGCAAGTGAGGTTGGACCATACTGACTACTGAATAGTGAGTTGTCAATCCAATCTAAAGCTACAGCTTCCAGCTACAGATATTGAAGTCTTCTCATGCTATCCATTCTTCCTGGGAAGTGCAAGGAAACATGAGATGGACGCTTAGGTCAGTTTTGATCCTCCAAAAACTATTTGAATGTGTCAATAGTCTGTCTACCCTTAGCAGGTCAGGCTGGACCATACTGACTACTGAGTTGTCAATGCAATCTTAAGCTACTGCTTCCAACTACAAGATCGATGTCTTCTCAAAACAATCTATTCTTACTGGGGAAGTGAGAGGAAATAGGAGATAAAGCTTCGGATGTGGAGGTTGGTCAGTGTAGATGCTCCAAACACTATCTGGATGTGTCAACAGTCAGTCTGCATATACAAGTTGAAGACTCGAAGGATCTTGGCCACCACAAATTGAGCTTCTTAAAGAAAATGCATCGGGTAAACAGACAAAAGCACAAACCTTTTTTGTCTTTAGTATTGAGCAATCGCTTTGAAACTACAACTGATAGGTGACAGCATATACAGGGCATTCACGATTTCATATGCAGAACCGTATAAATGAAACAGGTGAGACAAACTTAAAGGAGAGGTGATTAAGATCAAGACATTAGCAAGTCGATTTTCTTCGGTCACCAGACCCCAGAAATCATGATGAGTGGATACTTGGCCATTTGATATCATTATTCAGTATTTAAGGAAAAGGTTACTTGAGATGCTTGACAAAAATTATTATAGTACACTCTACATATCAAGCTAACTTTCTTTAGTGCACTCTACATACTGATTTCTATTATGACTCAAACACTAAGGTCATACCAATGTTAACATTTTGAGTGATATTCCCATTTCTTGGAGATAATGCATAACCCAAAAATAAAAGGGAGAACAAAAGAAAAAAAAAAGATTTCAAGTTAAGTGAGGTGATGATAAAAGCAAACTAATAATCACTTACAGCAGTGGCTGTAGTAGTCAAAGACTTCAAACCAGCAGTGCATGCATGAGCTTCCGGCAATGTCGAGAAATCGCTGGCTTGCAGTCTCTGGGTCACATCCGTATACAGCCATTTCAACCACTCGCCAACAAACCTAAAAGCATATGCAGAAGCCAGCAAAGGGAAGAGCCTGCTTTGCTGAGTCTTGTAATCAATCACCTGGAGACCAATAAGGCAGCAAAAAGCATTCACTCTTATCTTCTTAGAGCTAATAAGCAAACATTTTTTAAAACTTCACCAACAAGAGAAAACACAATAAGGCTTATTTTGTGAAAATAAAAGACTCCCTCATGGCTGCCTGGTGAGCAGCCAGAAAGGGTACTTGGATCAAGCAGGAGAATTCGCTTGCCATTGTTGAAAAGGTAATCTCTATACCGTACTAGCATTTCTGTGAATCGACTGTCCTAAAGATTATTTGGGTAGCTTTCTATAGAAGGGGATTATATATTGAATTCTAATTTCCTTAAGTTCTTTTATTATCACTACCCACATGGAATAGATAATATGCTCTTAATGTTTCCAGTAATTAGTCCATGATTGTTAATCTACAGAGATAATATTGAATAGCATTTTTCCTTAACTGTGTCATCCTTTGTGAAGTTTGGTCGATGACTTGGTCAAAGGATGAATTTGAATGCCTTGGGAATTTCGGAAGTAAGAAAAGAGACTATCTTTATCCAGATACACCTAACCAAGAAAAACTATTTACGAAAAAAATAATAATAACAATAACATAAGAAAAAACTCTTCATAGATATGATATTTCTTACTACATTTACTTTTCCCCTCTTACCCACTGTTTGGTTCCATAGAAGATAGGGTGTGGAGATGAAAGGTGGAGGTAAATCAATTTCCCAATTGTCAAGAATGTTTTCATGGAAAATAAAAGCGGAAGAAAAATCAACCCCTAATTTTCTTCAAAAGTGAGGATTTCATTTCCTTTTAAAAATCTTGATTTGGGAAAGAAAAAAAAAGAAGAGAATCTCTAATTTTGTACCCTCCTCCCAAACCCCCACCACTACCTTCAATCCTTCCACCACCACCTCCATTGCAGCTTCCACCACCATATTAACAAAATCCTCCGAATTTTTCGCGAATTTTAGGTGTGCAGAATTATTCTCCTAATTATTCACGATTTTTAGTTTTGCCGAATTATTCGTGAATTTTTGAATTATTCCTGAATTTCACGAATTATTCCTGATTTATTCGCGAATTTTGCAATAATTTGTTTAATTCAACAAAGTAAACTACTTATTTTGTATATTAAAAAATCAAATTGTTGGTTATTTTTTATAATTATTATTTTATTCCCGAATATTTTCACTATTTTTCCAAAAAAAATCGAACTTGACCCTTGCCAAATTATTCCCGAACCCCGACTTTGTCACTATGTCCACCACCACCTCCAGCACTGCCCTCACCAACACCACCATCACCGCCTCCACCACAACTATCTTTATTATTTTAAATCCCTCTCTATATCTCTCTACGGCCACCTCTTTTTCTTTCCCGGCAACCAAACAATAGTGAGAAAAATCACTTTCCTTCTCTTTTTCTTTTCTCTTCCCTTCCATCTTTTCCCAATTTTCTAAGCAACCAAACAAGCTGTCTATCACTAATGTTAAAGACCTAAGTGTTTACACAGGAACTTCATGATGAGAGCATTCAATATTCTTTCCATAAAAGTTTCAAATTCCTTGGTAAAGACTTAAGAACAATGGAGCTCTTGAAGGATAACAATAAAACTGGGAAGGATTTGATTCCTGATATGCCCTAGTCGATTACTTGAAGAATGCATAAAGATGAGATACCAAAAATTATTATGAGCTCAAGCTAAGAATATAAAATTAATGACTAAATATGGTGCCTATCTGGCATAACGTTCTGAAGGTCTATCACTCGGACCATATCCTAAGAGATGGACTAACCACTCAACTGAAAATCACATAGAAGATCTCTGGTGAAGAGAATCGAGTAGATTAGATATTGTTCCATTGAATCTATATTGCATATTTCGAGCGCTTAAAAGAAAGGAAACAAAAGCCAAAAATGCAGGAATACCACTAAAGAGTAATTATTAGGACTATCTGAACAGATTGATCTTTTGCATAGGGGATCTCCTAGGTCGGATCCATTGAACGTGGGTTACCATTATGCAGTTGATAGAAGGTCCTTGAGATCAACCAACAGATACCATAGATCTCTTCAGTACAGATTTACATCCAAGAAATCCCAAATTAAAAAAATCTCTTCTATTAGCATACAATCATGTTTTATCAGAACAAATTAAAATTCCTTATTGGTTTGAAAAATGTTTCCTGCAATACCTGGGTCTCAGGTCCACCATCCTGTGATCCAAATTGTCTCCGGACACAACTATACCTCGTAGCAATGCAAACTGCCCGTGATAAAGCACAGGAGGCATCAGATACAATTGTTTGGCGGACATATACCATAGTCCCATAAACTAGCTGCCGCGGGACATTCGATTGCAAATATTTTCCTTCTCTTGTAACCTGAGAAACCCTGGAATGATTGAAAACAAAATTCAGAATAGAATAATCCCAAACATTTATCAATCTTGAATATAATAACACAAACAATTTAGTAAGTATAAACTAGTATTTTCCTTCTAGTTTTCATCATGATTCAATTCATAGGATCAGAAGGTATGGAAAAAACAGCTAAAACGGCATTTTAGTTGTACACTATAGTGCTGAAAATTTAAATAAAGTTAAGAGGTATCTTATCACCAGTTACTACAACAAAATATTGCTACTTTTGAATAATCATCTCAGCCCTCAAACTAAGGTCTTCTTTTGGACAAGATCATCGACAACTTCACCAAATCATACCTTATACAGTTGCACACACTCAATGTGTGGTCATTAAGGTAGTAGGTGCAGGTATAAACTAGAAACACACAAGGACTCAACCAATCAGAACAAACAAGGATCCCTCAGTGGCAGCAGGCCATGTCTGAGGAATTGCTAGTCTTGCAGAAGACATCGTTCATTACCTTATCAGATAGAGAGGAGTGTTCCAAACCTCTTCCTGACGGAAAGACCACTATTGAGGGAAATTAAGACTCACTCTTGGTATCGATTCTGAGAATACTTTTGCCCCACTGGCAAAGGTTACTTTTGTACGGGCTCTGCTTGCAGTTGCCACGGTGAGAAAGTAGCCTTCGTTCCAGTGATGTGGGGAATGCTTTTCTGAATGGAAAACTACATGAGGAGGTTTACATGCCACCTTCGCCAGGGCGATCAGTTTCTTCACATCTAGTTAGTCGACTCAGGAATGCGCCCCGGGCAGCTCTATCCTTTCTTTGAGGAAGTCTCCCCTCGGGGGATTTCATTTAGGCTCTTCAAGACCTTTCCCTTTTATCTAGTTAGCTAGGTATCTATGTCTCCAGGTATTAGACACTGCATCCGCTAGTCTGATCTACGACCACCCTCGTTCAGCTCTCCTAGTATTGGCCCATTTGGTGCCCCAACAAGACTTTTTTTTTAAAGAGGAATGGTCTGTTCTTTCTCTATCCTATCTTCTAGAGCATTCATTGCTTCATCTCCTGGGTAGGAATGCTCTTCTAGTCTCGTCCCCTTTAGTGCACGACATATATTTTAGTTGGGGCGCATAAAGGCCTGTATTTGACGGGCCTTACTCCATTCCTTTCAGGAATGGAGGCCCTTCAGCTTCACCTGCTTATGAGAGCTCTTACTGAACTCAGTAAGAGACTAGCTCAACTCATAGCTGGTCTGCCCTTACTCCATTCCTTTCAGGAATGTCGGGCAGTAAAACAAAAGGAAGATTCTCCTTTGTTGTTACAGATCGACAACAGAGAAATCAGAACAAAAGGCAAAACATGAAAATATACAGCTCAAAACTATTAGACAAATAAAGGCAACATGGAGAAGACATAGAGAGAGAGAGAGAGAGAGAGAGAGGAACAAACCGCATCAACATTTGATTTCTTGGGATGCGCACATGATCAAACTGCAGGACACCATTATCCATAGTATTGTATGCTCCATTTCCAAATTTCATCCCAATGTCACCAATAGTGATGCCCGGAAGAGGTGAGTGATCATCTAAGCTCCGTAGCTGAACAATGAAACCTGAAAAGTAAAAGTTTTGCATACTTATTTCAACCGAAGTAGACCACTTTTCATACAGAGCTTTTTGAACAAGAAATTAAGAGGTTACCATTCACTCCATGGTCCTGACCATCCAATAACAGACGAGCATAAACAACAGCATGTGTTGAAACTTTACCCAGCCCACCAGGCCACCACTAATTAGGACAACGAAGTAAAATAAGAATTATATGAATCAAACCTTAGAAAGTTCAGGTAAGGTAAGACAAAGTGTAAAAAATGTGATGTTGGTAATAGTTTATAAGAAATTCCAAGGTACCCATCTTGCAGACAATTAAAGATGGTTCACTGGTGGTAGGAATCCATATAGCACATTCAAGGGCAAGGCGCCCAGGGCACTCATGGATTGCACTGAGGAACCTTATAAACCACAAACTTGATTCCAGTGCACCTCTTGCTGTACATAGGATTTCATTACTGTCCTACCTGACAGGTATCTTAAATTCCTAATAGCCAGTTATTTTAAGGGAATTAAGTAGAGGCCCTCATTAATAATTATACTGACTTTGCTTGATGTTAATGTAGGACTGTTAATGATAAACTCGTCAGATTGGGGATCAAATGTTGCAGTGGTTTCAAGTCCTTGAACATTGGAGCCGTGACCAAGTTCAGTTTGTGCATAACAGCCAATTATTTGCATTTTATATGCCAACGGTAACCACTTCTTTTGCTGCTCTTCAGTTCCTTGTCCTTTTATAGCTGGTAAAAACATGCCCTGCAAAGAAAATGGATAATAAATCAATAACTAAATCAAAACATCAGCATGTGCATTGGTACACCCAAGAAACCATGTAGGTCAGTATTCAACTGAAATTTTGTAATATAAAATTAATTAATAAACTTCTATATTGGGAGGAAATAAGATCACACGCCATGATCTCCAACACCCATTTTAAAGAAATTTGTTGATAGTATAGAAACTCAAGGACTATCGAAAATTTAATTTATTTATGTCAATTGTTCTTTGAGTAACAGGGATGCATAGTTTGCCTTCCTAAAAAAAAGTTTTTTTCTCACCAATCAAAATAAAACTAAGGTAGAGACTAGAGTGGACCAATGATTCAATTTGTTTTTCTCAATCCTTCATGTCAAGTATGAGAAAGATGGGTTTGATTTCTTCTCTTGTGGAGCTGAAAGTTGCTGTTTCCAGAGAATTTATTGTTTTTTGTGAAATGAATCTAAACTTGAGGTTTAGGAGTGGGAACAAGGAAATGACCTAATTTCAAACATGGCAGGAGGTTCATAGATGTCTCTAACACTATAAATTAGAACCTGGGCCAAAAGAGAGGGTAAATACTGGTCTTGAGGTTGATAATTAATTATTATATCAAAACAGACAGCGGATTGGATTATGTGGAGCCCATCGTGTAGGGAGTGAATATGTAGAATGAAACTGGAAGAGTTTATGGCTATTCAAGAAGGATTAGCGACTTATGCACAGGAATGTTGCAAGCAAGGTACATGCCCGCTTTGTAATGTCTAGATTCCAAGTAAAATCCACAATTGAAAGGAAATTCTTGAGTTCAGGAATAAGAAGAACAGAATTCAACTGAAAATAATTTGTTGGTGTAAGGAGGGGATTTACCAAAGTTGTATATGGGAACCCCATTACCGTTACTAATGAGGACACAGTCATTGCTGGTGTAGGCGGATGCTTGGTAACGCATCATTGGCTATATGACTCATGGTTCCTATATGGGTACCAATTCAAATCATATGATTGAGCAAAGTTCGAGGCGGCAAAGGCCTGATGAGAGCTTCATCTTGGTACACCTAATCGAACAGCTAATAAAGACTCTGTGATTGGAGCCTCTCGGCTTTGTTTCCTTAAACACGGTCATTGCTGGCTGTTAAAAAGTAGATAGTCATTTACTCAGGCCATTTCCTTTTGTTTATCTTCCAACTGTTTTAGGTGGCTTTTGTGGATGAGGAAGACATCTACCCTGGATTCCAAGGTACACGAACCGACGAACTAGGTAAAATTGCCATAAACTGAAGGAGAGAGAGAGACCAATTGATCCACCAATTGAGCGAGAGAGAGGAAAGGTTAACAAAGGGAAGCATACTTGGTACCGTTCATCTCTACTTTATCTACAAACCTTTATTGATGGATATAAAACTAACATATTATATTGTAAAAGACATAAGTATATACTTTTGGTTAACCAAGCCAGATATTTATCAAATAAAATAAACTACTATATCCTTAAAAAATAATTGTATTACATATATCAGAATTTTTAATAATGACCACCTAGGCGGCCAGTCATCTGAGCCCAGCAGAGTGCCCAGTCACCTAGGCGACTATTTGAAGCGCCTGAGGCATCGCCTTTAACAACTATGGTCTGGAATCTCACTCTTTTTCTTGAATAACACCATCTTGTTCTCTTATTGCTTTCATGATTCCAGTAAGACAACCAAGATCAGTTGTATCTTCATTGCTTTTCTTTTCACGTTTGAATTTAGAAGTACAGCGTTTTAATGAATGCACTGAAAAAATAAGAGATCATGTGTAATTTCATTAATACCAAAAGGTACATAAATAGGACTCGCAAAAGTCTGGATGAAAATGTTTTGAATATGAACAAGATAGTAAGTAAATCACCACAAGCCAACCTCCTCTCCAAGGGTCACGAGTTCAAGGTTTCAAATATTTGCGAAAAATGCAATTCGACCAATATATCCCAAAGCCAGATATATATCAATCCCTAAGATTTATATTTTAACAAAATATGCCCCCCCCCCCCCCCTTTTTGGGATCAGTTATCAAAAATTCCATTTAAGAGTAGAAATATAATATACAATAAGAGTTCATAGGAAAGTAAACACGAACAACAAAACTAGTTGACAAACTGAAAAATAGAAATAGGAAGACACAACATAGACATCCCAATTGAGAATCTCCCTACAGAGGAAGATCCCCCATATCCGCAACATGTGTTATGTGTATGAGAAGAGCACCAACACAATATATGACACTGGATATGCAAAGAAATTAGAAGACTGGAAGATGAGACATCGTCAAACACTTGAAATTCTCTCCTTTCAAATGCCCCAAGCTATGGCTCCCGATAGAATTGACCAAATCACTTCACTTGAGGCGTCCAAACTCACCGAAGACCAACAAGATAAGAACTAAATGAAGAGGGAAAAACCCAATGAACCCCTAGGTGAGATAGGAAGAATCACTAAATTTCAAATGTAAAAGGACAGTACAACAAGTGGTTTACCGATTCCTTTGCCTAGAGGCATAGAAAGCATCAATTAGCTATCCTTTTCAAATGGTCAATAGTGAGAATCTTATCTAAAGTCGCAGTGGTGCAGTCCAAAGGAAGAATGATATCTTGGACGGAACCCCTGATTCCATACAGATCAATGAGGAAAAAGAATAGCAGGACCTAAACGATCTGAAGAACGAACGATCTCACTGAGAATTGACCACTCTTAACCCTCTTCCAGAATTAGAATCCCTACTTAGGTTGCTCGGAGGCAATCGAACCAATAACCTAAGCATGTCCTCTACCTCACAATCATTTAGACCTCTCCTAAAATTTGGACACTACACTCTTGGGCCCGCTACTCTATCCATATAGTCCACCACTTTAGCTGAACAGTTGACTGATTACAAGAAAAGATTCTTAAAATCCTCTTTCAAATGCATTTGCCCACAGCAAAGGTACTCCCATATCTAACCTCCTCCCCGCTCCCCACTGAGAATCTATTATATTTCGAAAACACAAAAGCTCATCTCATAATACCTTTCCATAACCCAACCCCATATGGACCCCTCACCTCTCTCGACTCCCAGCAGGAATTTACCCATACTTAGCCCATGTCACTTTCCTCCAAAGACTCTCTTTCACCCCCAAATATCCAAAGTCATTTCCCAAGAAGTGCCCTATTCACCTCCCATAGAGGTTTTAGATTTAAGCCTCCCTCCTTCTGCGGAAGGCACATTTGCTTCCAAGGAATTAAATGGTATTTCTTCCTATCCACTCTAGCATTCCATAAGAACTCTCTCTGCATCCTCTCCAACCTACTCACCACCGAACATGGAATGGTAAGCAAAGGTAGGAAATAGGTGGGAAGACTACTCAGTGTGCTTTTGAGTAAGATTAGTTAACCCCCTTTGGAGAGATATGGGGATTTCCAACCTTCTAACTTGGTAGAGAATCTATCACTTTGTTCTAGACCACTTTGAATTTAAACCATGCTCCAAGATGGTGACCCAGATATTCTGAAGGGAGGGTGCATGTACCTGTACGAGACCCTAGACAATCCACCAACTGATCAAGGTATGGCACTACTCTCACTCCTACAAGTTCACTCATAGCCAAGTTGATTTTCAACCCCGACACCACTTTAAAACACCTAAGAATACAACGTAAAAAATCCAACTGCTTAAATGAAGCCCCACACAATCCTAAAGTGTCATATGCAAACTGAAGATGGGACTTTCCTTTAGTATAAAACTTACAATATGTCGGTGACATTGGAAAATGTCAACCAACACGTAAGATATTTTGGGATTCTTCTTCGTTGATTTTCATCAAATTCATTTGGATTTGGGTTGTTCAACCCCAAATCAATTAAATCTAGAAAGAAGTGTCGGGTAAAATATGTGGGACAATCTTTTTTCAATAAAAAAAGAGAAAGGTATTTTTCTAATTTTTTTAGTTTTTACTTGATAGTAGGCCAACCAACTTCAGAATTCAATACATTGTGTATTTTTGCCCGAGAAGGCGAGAATCAATTGACTGAAAAGGTTTTAATTTCACTAAAAAATATTTCAAAATTATGTTTTGAAAGTTTATTCTTAAATGACTGATTACCTACAATATCTACTAATGGGAGTGTTGTTGCTACTTGGAGGGAATGAGTATTACCATTATGTTCATGAGTATACAACACAATACCATAATCTAATGAGTTGGGCACCATATTATAGTAATATAGACTATAGAGAAGCAATATTATCGCCCTTTTGGTCGATTTAGAGATGACAACTTTGAGCATTCGCGCAACTCTATGGATATGATTGTAGCTCCTGGTGTAGAATGAAATTTTGATATAGTTGTTTACAATTATTTGTGTTTATATTTCTATTTTTTATATTTTTAGATGTATAAATCACAGTTATCGGGAAGCTATGTACAGGGTGGGAAGCTCGTTTCCAATACTCGCTTCCTCATCCAGATTCACTTCCTCGGATAGACTCGCTTCCTACGAAACTCGTTTCCATCATGTATTATTTAGTAGTCAAAGAGAGTTGTATGTGTGAACTGATGGGTTAGACCAGAGTAAACCAGAATCTATAACCTAGGGTGTAGACTCTAAGCAAGTTTCGTCGTTTTGGAACCTAAGGTACCTAATTTTCCACAAAAATCACATGTAAGATAAAATCAAAGATGTAGCTACCCATAATAACATAATGGGAATGAGGATCCTATATCTCATATTTCACTTCTCATTTCCTAAGGTTTTTTTGAGCCTCGCTTCCCACTTCTCGCTGTCGCTTTGGTTCTCGCTCTGGTGACTATGGTATAAATAATATACGAATGTGAAATTAATACAAGACTATCAAACACTGTTATCAAAACAGGACCGGCCGGTCGAACCGGAAAAACTGGGAACCAGTTTCCAAAACCCCCAAAACCCCCAAAACCGGAACTCTTTAAGAAACAGTCAAAACCGGCCAGAACCGATGGTCAGAACCGGGAAAGATGGGGAAAAAATGAAAACAAAATTAGTTTTTTCACAAAAATTACACGGTGGAATCGGGAACCGGCCACTCTGCCGGTTCGATGTCTGGTCTGGTTATGAAAACAGTGCTATTATATATTGTTGTCGATGCACATTTTGTCCTTTACCAATTGCATCTCTTATATACATTTTTTTCAAACAAACAAATATATACATTATTTTGGGAGGCATTTTTTTTTTGGAACCCCAAGTTGCGTAAGTGCATTAATGTCTATATAACATTTCGTGAATGGAACTTTTGTCTTGCAATATATTCCGCGATACATCTCATTTTCAAGATGTGATATATCCCCCAATATTGAGATTTAAAACCTTGCACGAGACTGATGTAGGACTATGCAATGACCTAAAATCTAATGAGCTTAGATCAAGATTGAATTAACAATAATAATAAAAATCATAAATCAGAAATCTTATCCAAAAAATTCAAGAAATCAATTTTAGGAAAATTCAAGGCCATGTCACAAACCTACAATAATGACCCTCAGTTATATTGGCGAGGGTTAATGGAATTCTATAATTCCACAAGCTTAGGGATCAACCTTTTGTTCAATGCAAATTTTCTTATCCAATTGAGGATTTCAAGAAACTAAATTTAGGTTCAATAAGGGTTAGGGTTTAGGTAGGGTTGCTGTTTGTTCGGGGTTTGGGTACAATAGGGATGAGGGGAATGCAATAGGGATGGAGTAGGACTGCTGTAACAGGGAAGGGCTATTGGAAAATTTAGGGTTTAGGGTCTTTTATTCTTTGGTTGGCTGTAACAACAATTTGGGAAGGCTGTTGGGGTGTTACAACAGTCACAAGGGGCTTTAATAGAAAGGGACAGGGCTGTAACAGGTACAGCAGAGTTGGGAGGGGGCTGGTATGGTGGTTGGGGCTTGCGGCAGGGCTGGAGAGGGTTGGGGGTAGGCTGGACAGCAATGGAATTGCTGTAGGGAGGGTCAACAACTAGGGTTAGGGCTGGAGGGTGGTGCGGCAGTCCCTAGGGAAGATGGAGAGGGCTGCAGCAGTCAAAGGGTTAAAAGATACAGGGTTTTTTGTATTAGGGTTTTAACAAAGATTGAAAAGAGACAGAAAATCAGTAAGGAAGAAGAAAGAAAATATGAAGAAAATACCTTAGAACCTTGTGGGAATCACTCTCATGACATCACACCAAATCCCATCACAGGAGAATACTCAAAAGCACTCTATTCTTTTATGAGCAATGCTGGGTCTTACTTTCTGGTCGTCCATTTTCCCCTATTTTTATACAAGAAGACAAAATAGTATGACACTTTTTTGTGGGTCCCACCACATTTATTTTGTCTGCTTGTATAAAAATAGTAAAAACTACGGGAGAGTGGATAACCAGAAAGTGGACTTAGCATTGCTCTTCTTTCATTATCATTCAATAACTAAAAGTTTACAGCAAAAAGGGAATTTAAATAGGTGAAGCCCTAACTGTAAAAGACCAAAATAACCAAAACATAATAAAAAGACTATAATAGCCCAAACTAATAAAATAACTCTCCTAAGTACTAATCCAGTCCATTGAGTTTTTCCTAACTAAATAGAACATGCTAAATCAGCCCATATGCAAATAGAACATGCTAAATAAGCTCATTCCCAAATAGAACCTATGTATGCATTCGATATCTTCAATGCTCCAAGTCATCTATCCAAAGTGACATGGGGGTTTTTGTTTTCTTCTTCCTCCTTTGGTAAACCTGAAATTCCTTGAAATCATGGATGTCCGCATCAGAGACCGAACTAAGATAATCTCTCAATGTCTACCAACTTAATTATTTTATATTATTTATCTCATGCTTCTTAGGAACAAGGTGCAATTCTGTCTTGTCTAACTTGGAATTCTAAGAATTATTCATGTTCCCAATCCCACCCACACGCAAAACAAAAATGAAGATTGGGGTGCAGCAACCCCTTGCTAGCTAAAACTGAACAGAATAGTAGTAATGGACATCATACAAGTTTATTTTATTGGTAATATCACATTGATATTTGTTCACAGCAACAACTTAAACGAAATCACATGCAACTTGTTTAAAAAGTTATATGGCACTAGTCTTCAGCATTCATACATACTTTATACATAAGTGTGGTATAATGGAGCAACTCTTTTCTTATGGATAATGAATGAATCACTCCTCTAATTGTTAGAGGAGGTTTAGCACTACCAACAGAGTCCAAAAGCAGTTTTGTTACCTACAGAATGTGTCATGGACAAAAAAAAATTGTTGTATTACTCAATTGAATTGGTACTACCTCGTAACGATCTTGGAATTTGACAAGATCACGCATCAAAATTGCATATTTAGTTATTGATATTTAACCAAATACAGGCCTTCATATAATATATATTTTTTTCTTAAAGAAGTGCTATTAAACCTCTTTTTTTAACTTCGTGAAGCTGGCCACACACTTCGATTTGTTTAGCACTACTACTTGTTTTGCTAGGTGAGATACAAACAAAGCCACACACTTCCATACTGCCTAGCCTTCCATGAGCACATATGTCTCTTAACTAATTTTACAAGCAAGGACACAAAGCTTCAGTTATCTTCCCACGAACATGTTGATGTACCCAAGTAGTAACTAGGAATAGAAATTGCTTACCCAATGCAAATCTGTATAAGCAGGTTCATCCACATAGAACCTTAACCTAGATGCCTCTTCCTCTGTAGTGATAAAACTTGCCTGATTAGATTATATAATAAGAGGGAAAATGTAACCAAACATGAAATGCAGTAAAGCTTATATTAATTTCTTAATTTTTATAAATTGAAGATATTATAAAAAAAAACTTTGATCACAGCAATTTAATTTATGTTGTAAAGCAGCATTGCAGCTTTGAGATGAAGATGTACCAGAAAGACGGAGCTCGATGATCCGTTTCCATGCATGAGCCGCTTTTCTCAGAGTGTTTTTAAACAACTCCTTCCGACCCAGCATAGTTCTTGTATCCTTGCTAAAGCCCTAAATCATGAAAGAATACAATGTGAGAATCAAAATTCACAGAAACAAAACCAAGCTCTATATAACTAATAAAAAAACCAAAAATATCATAACCATGACACACAAAGATTTAAAAAAATAGCACCCCATTGATTTTTTTTCTTCGATTATCTTAGATTTAAAGAAGAAGGCGACACAAGTCCAGTACACGAGGGATCGAGCAGAAGCTTAAAAACCCAGATAACAATCCCTAACAAAATGAGCCGGCGGTGATTATTAATCAGTATTAAATCTATTTTCTGCTACATCTTAATAATGAAGCTGGAACTGAGGATCCCAAATCTAAAACCAAAATTTGCTTTTAGGAACTCATCTCAATTCCCAAATTCACCCTCCAAAAATAAATCTTTCATCAATGGTCCACACTTACAAAACTGATTGATTTCAGTTCCCCTTAACGAGAAAAGAAGAAAAAAATATATAACCTTAAAACTTTATATTGTTCTATCACAGCAGGGAAGGAAAAGGGGAATTTAAATCTAAAACTATTCGAAATCAACCAAAAAAAAAATACCCAGATGCAGAATCGCCTAAAAAACATGAAAGATCCAATTAAAATTAAAATTTTTAAGAAAAAAGGCTTACAGGGTCGCTTGCAACAAGTCGAGAAATCCGGTCAGAGACTTCGAAAACGTGCTGAGAACCAGCCCAAACGATCTTCATAGCTTCAACATCGAACTGGGCCTTGTTCCGTTCATGAGCTAGGTGATCGACTTCCTCCATTATCAATCAAATTACAGAAACCCCACAAATCAAGAACAGCAAATCGAAGCACAGAAACCAGAGCAGCCCTTTCTCAATCGCCTCTCTGTAATGAAAATTAATCTCTATATATATAATTATGAACCCTTTTCGCGGAAGAAAGATATCCTAGTCCTAAGCTTTTACCGTTTTGTGATTCCCGAGAACGTTGCGTTAATTTCCTATATCTTATACAATTTCGAAAGGGGAGATTGATGCAATTTGGATTTTGGAGTAAATATAGACCTTTAAAATTCAGAAAAGTAAGAAGTTGGACAAAACTGGTGAGAATATTCAATGCTGTTTTATATTTTTTTTGGTAAACCAGAGTATAGATTAATGAGCAGTGATTACATTAATCAATGTAATCTAATGTCATGACCACGTGTCTCTTTTAACACTCCTTTAATCATGGTTAAGAAACATCCCGGCAGCTTTGTCCCAGTGGTAGTGTATCTCCTGCTTTAGGGGGAGGTACTGGATTACATTTTCAAGAGAATGAGAGTTTGTATATACTCTCTACCCGCCCACTGACTGAACAAATACTAACATCTAACCGGCATTGCGGCCTAAACATATATCTTCGAACCAAAAAAGAAAAAAAAAATTATGGTTAAGGTTGAAGAAAAAAAAAAGTTAATATTTTTTTTTTCTTTTCCAAAATTAAGAAAAGATTGTTGGAAAATAGTTAACATAGCTGTGGATCCCATTTTATAACCGAATGGCCAATCCTCATTGGTCCAAGCCCCAATTTTAACTACTCACTTACTATGGTTAAGATTTGCTCACCCCTAATGTTAAGCAATTCAATTTTTTTTTTTTTATATATAAAAAACCAAAATCTTAGTTTTAATTTAATTAAGCTTAATCAGGGTTAAAAGGAACACGTGGACAAGGGGTAAGTTATGAAACGGACCCATGGGTTCGCTAAGCACTAACCCGAGATTGTTTGACTATAGGAGTGAGTGAATCTTAACTACAATTTTTTTTTTTTATAACTCAACTACACCACAAGACAATAGCTAAAATTTCTTAACTATAATTGATCTGTAGTAAAAAGGGGAGGCATGGATTAATGAGAACTGCACATTAAATATTAAACCAAAGGCACCATCATGTGTTACATCATGATCCAAACCAAAATGGGCAGCCTCAAAAAAAACTGAGCAGTGATAGGCGTACCCATTTGGAGAGCATTCAAGAAAGGGGGCATAGATATAGGATCCAGGGGTACGTTAACTATTTCCCAAAAAAAAAAAAAAAAAAGAGACCGGTGCTAAGGTATGTGCATTTAAGTTCCTGACGAGAAACATACAAAATGGATAGGTTCCATACAGAGAATACATACATGTAAAGTGGAAACTAGCTTTAAGAATCTTGATATCATATGGGGTGTCAACGGATTTACCTGTGTTTGAATTCGTTTACTCGAGTCAACGGATTTATTCATATTTGATTTGTATTTGAATTTGTTCACTCGAATAATTAAGCAGTCGCCATAGCGAATTCAAATAGTAATTTGACTATTTATTTATAATTGGATTCAAATAGTGATTTGATTATTCATTTATAATTGGATACGAATTCGGATATTCTTATATAAACATCCGACCGATTATATACTTTATAATTATTATTATACATATACAAGAGGTGGCTAGTCGGCCTGACTAATTATACCTTATTAGTGGGTCGGACGTGCAATGCACATGAGCAAGAGAAGAGAGAGAGAGAGTGGAAAGAGAGAACTAGTAAGGCTCACGTGATGCACGTGTGTTAGAGGAGAAATGTGGAAAAGATAAAATGTGTTGAAAATAGTGAATTGTACCGTGGTTAAAAACACATAAAGAGTAGAAGGGTGGAGAGAAAAAATAGGAGTAGATTAGCTGAAGGAATTAATCATATCTAAATGGATGGAAGTTAATAGATTTGAAATGGCTTTAATACACCTAAATATTTATTCACTATATAGTAATAGATAAAATAATATTTGAGTTTTTGTCATAGTAAAAAAAAAGTCAATCAATGTCAATAGCCCTCATTCTATCATTATAATATTAGAGATAATCAACTCACTTCCTTTATGTTGTTAGAGCATCTCCAACGGTGAATGTTATATTGGTTACGTCAATTTCAAATTTGGCACAGTTACTGTGTCAAAATGTCATATTTGACACAAGCTGCTCCTATGCTTTGTGCCAATTCCCTTTTTTCACAATCATAGCCCCTGAGGTCACCACGTGTCCCTTTTGACACCTCTTAATTGTGGTTAAGATTCACCCACCTCTAGGGTTGACCAATCCTAAAAATATTTAAAAATAAAATTAATATTTTTTATACAAACCAAAGATTGGAGGGTAAAATGAAAAAAAAAATTATAACCGTTGGAGGAAAAAATATAAAAAATCAAATATAGTCGTTAGAGGGTAAAATGGTTTTAATGAAAATAGTCGTTAAATGACGAAATGTTAAAAAACCAACAAAAGTCATCTAGTCAAAATGTGTGCCAAATTGGCACACCCAAAAACAACTATTAGAGATTAGATTACTATTCTCAATAGTATAATATAGCATTGAGACACCATACAGCACACCGTTGGAGATGCTCTTAGATCTCAAACAGTGGTCCAGATTAAAAAAGTTTTCATTGTTCAAGTTTTCTTATTTCCAAAAATACCTAAGATGCCTCTAAACAAGTTCTCTTCTCTCTTTTTCACTAACACGTTCAAAACCAAAATCCTTCTTCCTTCATCTTCTCAAGGCGGTGCCAAGAAAATCCGGTAAGTACGAAGCTTCTCTGATCGGGTGCGGCACTTCTTTTACTCCCTTCCAGTAAGAACCCCTAACCCCTCATTCCCCTCTATTATCTCTTGTAGTTGAATACTTAGAGTTTCAAATTATGTGCACAAAGAACAATCAATCAAACAGAAGAAAATGCAGGACCTCTCAGAAACTTTGAGAACTTCGAGATCTCCTTGTCTACCCCAATGCAATGCATATGGCCTCATGAAGAATTGTGATTTTCAGTTACTATCTGTAACACTGATTAAAGATTCGGTCCATAGGTCTGGGAATTTTGTTTGCTTTGTTTGTATAGAATTATTAATATTCTTTCGGAGCATGTATGGTGATGGATGATAACATGTCAAAAGGACCTCCTCGTTCATCTTTTGTATTCTTGTTCTACAGTGACGGTAGGCCAGTTACTCTTGAGGTTTATACAGGCATGCCTAACAAGTAACAATGCTCCTGAAGAGAGCACAAAGGTGGATTCCATTATGCTCAAGAACATCTTTGATTTGAGTGGATGAAATCATGAAAATGAGAATTGAGCCGCTACTAAAGTTTTCCAATGAACTTGGTGATGGTACTTGCCTACTTGGAAGACTTTTTGTGATAATTCTTAGATTGAGGTACCGGTAACTTGGAGTGTAGGGACTCCATCAACGCTACAAATGATTTTCATTTCGTATTATCGGGGTGTGAACTTAATTCATTAGACAAGTTCAGTAGCTACACACTATAACCGTGGACCCATCCCACATGAAACCTTCCTGATAGGGTGGGATCACCACAGGTCTCTTCGTTTCCAAAAAAAAATATATAAGAAAATTCTAATGAGACCGCAAAGGGCCGAGATCACACCGAGTGCATGTAATGCACGGATCTCAAAATTTTTAAAATGGATTTAATAAAATTTTGAGATCCGTGCATCACAAGCATGGTCTCGGTGTGGTCTCGGCCCATTGCGGTCTCACTAGCAAAGTCCAAAAATATAATAAGCGATAGAAGAAAGAGCAGTGCACAGCGGACCCATGGTCCGTTTCGTATCTTACCCCTTGTCCTCGTGTCCCTTTTAACACCCCATTAACCCTGATTAAACTTAACTAAATTAAAATTAAGATTTTGGTTTTTTTTTTTTTATGAAAAACCATGGTTGGATTGCTTAACCCTTGGGGTGAGTGTATACTAACCACAGTAGAAAAGTATTTGAAATTGGGGCGTGGACCAATGAGGACCGGCCCTTCCATTATAAAATGGAAACCCTGATACGTTTATTACTTTCCTAGAAGAAATGACCAGTCTGAGAGTCATTAGACGAGCAAAAATGCATGTGCACCACCTATGCGATGATGAAAGGAGTATGATCAGATATTGCCCTTAGGTAATATATGCATCGTATTGAGCATATAATAATCCAAATGGTAGTGTTTCCCTACAAAAACATCCAACAAAACTAACTCCAATTCAACTCATAAAATAAAAATGAAGAAAAAAAAATATTGATTTAAAGAAAATGTATCCAATATGGTTTGGATAAGCCTAATTACGAATCAAACAGTCTTCCCCAAGTTCCAAATAAAATTTCCAGAGTTGAATTTATTCCGAATAAGAATCAGAAACCCCTGAACGCGAGAGCATTGTTTGATTTGAAGAAAAAAAAATACAAAAAATTAAAATGCAGATATTTCAGGAAAGAGAAATAAAAACAAGAGATTTCATACTCACCACTCGAACCATGGGAGCGATATCTAAAATTAATCACACGATGAGAGCCTTGCAATTTAAAATGAATCGTACCAGACCAGATAAAGAGGAGGTGAACTGAGTCAGGTTAACTAGTCACCTCCTATCTCTCTCGATATTATATAATATTATCAGTTTAGAAGATTAAAAAACTTTACAAATATATGCTTTTATATAATTTATTTTATTAAATTATTATTTTTAATATAAATTGAGTAAAATATTAATTTGTTATTTTTTTTAAATAACAAATATATTTTTTGGCTTTTTTCGTTCTTTTATTTTATCATAATTGGAGTCAGATCATAACAAGAAATCAGGGTTTTACCGACGGTTTTAAATCGTCGTTATTATTATAGTATCCATCAGTATATCTTATAGCCATGGAATAGTAACCATCAGTCCATCGCTAATACGGGCATCAGTAAAACATATAGCAACAGAAAAATAAACCGTCGATAGCTACCAACGAAAATATTTTCGTGGCTATTGGTCATTATTTCGTCCCGTAAATAACCGTCACAATATATTATATACCGAAGGTATAATTACCGTGATTGTTTTATAAATATCGATGAAATTTATACCGTTAGTATAACTCAATCTATACCTACGGTTATCAAATTGTTGCTATACATCCAATACCAACGGAAATATGTAACGACCCCAAAATCCTACAAGGCTAAAATAGGACTTTGGGATCGCCACATTACTTAAACCTGCTTAAAATCCATGACATGCAAGGCACACTAACACGAGTCTCCAAAAATAAGGATAATAAAATTTCCAATATATCAACTGTAACCAACTAAATAGCACGAGTCTATAGTCAACAAATACAACCCACTAAAACCAAAGAGTCTGATACACAACTATAAAAGTCTACTAATCAACATCTACTCAAGTCTAATACACTCTCTCAATCAAATGAAATAAAAACTAAGAGGTGCAGCCACCCAAGTCTTTGGCTCCCTCCTCAGAAGGCTCACCTTCACCTCCTTCCTCTGCGTATGTTTCCTCAACCCACGGCTCCGCCGTGTACTCCTGCTCTAAACCTGCCAAGACGAAGTCCGGCTGAGTACAAAGGTACTCAGTGTATATAAAATCAAACCAACAATAATAATATACTTGTACTTAGTTAGAAACATATCCAATAACATAATAACATAATCAGAGTGCGGAAGAACGTGTGCGCATATACATCATATCATCACCTTGACTCGTGTACTTGTGAGAATCTTAGACTTGGAAGACAATACACTTATGAGTTGCTTATGCTTATAAGACCACGTGCTTGTGAGATGCTTATGCTTATGCACCTATTCAGATCATACAATGATGTGACATGTCGTTCTTGGCGGATATGGACCATGTCTAAGAATCAAATGGTTGACATGCCGTTCTTGGCGGATACGGACCATGCTTAAGAATCAAATGTAATTGACATGCCGTTCTTGGCGGATACGGACCATGCCATGCTTATGCTTATTCAGAATGTCATACGTATGCCATGCTCATGCTTGTGGTCCACATGTGTGACTTGTAAGACTCTTATCTTAACATACACGTGCACATGTGCTTAAGTGTCGAAATTAACATTCGAGTTGGTAATTGCTTAGATTTCGATCTCCTACCATGGAAACTCCATTATACTGTCTCATACCAAATAGTTAGAGAATTCCCGGTTTGAGAGATGTTCCTCTAAGTTCTTACCTTCCCGACTATCAATTCCCATGCAAATAATTAGACATACTTAACAAACAATTCTCATATACATATCTTATCATAATTCATATCGCAATTCATAATCAATTTACCACAATTTCATAAGAGTATAATAGCATTTATCCTTTCAAGCATTTTCACAAACACCTTGTGTACGCATAATATGAATCAATTTCCCTTCTATATTTTCAAGCATTCATCAAACCATAATTCATCCATACAATCAATTCACTATTCACATCCACGTATTAATCCCATCCTCCATACATTTCCCATCCTCCATATATTCTATCCACATCCAATCCACATTTCCATCAATAATTAGCTTACTTCATAAAAAATTTGAGAAAAATGCATTTAATCTCTATTCTATTATTTCTATCAAATTAATATTCACAAAACATTAAAATAGAATTGATTAGGATAGTATATCGACCTTAGGAATCCTTCCATTGGATTCAAAACGCTCCCAAGGAGATTTGGAGAAGCTTTGAGGACGATCTCCAAGCTTTCCTCTCAATCTTCTAGCAACCTTCTTCTTCTCCAAGCAACCCTCTCCCTCAAACCCTAAGTTTTCTCCCCCTTTTTGCCAAATTAGGTTAGAAATAGGTAGAGTATTTTAATATTTCGAGTAGGACCCCCTATTTATAGCCCCAAGGTCTGAGAACAAAAAGACCAAAACGCCCATACTATATTTCTGTAAAAATCACGAAAGACCGAGCGATCGGTGGTTATGACCGAGCGATCGGTCGCCTACCAATCGATCGGTGTTTATGACCGGGTGATCGGTCAAAACACACTCTGTGAAAAATTTTCCCATACAAAATTTTGGACCAGTCGATAGCTACCGATCGATCAGTTTTGGACCGATCGATCGCTACTTTTGACCGAGCGATCGGTTGCCTACAGATTTCTGACCTACTCTACTATTTTGGCCATAACTTTTGACTTGGTCGACGAATTTTGACGATTCAACTTGGGTTGGATTCGTCTCTCGAAAACGAACATTTATAGCGTTCTAGAATTTCTAAATTTCACTTAATTAATAGACTAAATTGTCCCCAAAGTTGACTGATCTGCAATTCCATTAGATAAAACCCACCATTGACTTGGCTTAAACTCAAAATAAGGAAAAACATTAAACATGAACTTCGAAGAGGGTTCCAACACCTTTCTAATGGTTTAAGAATCACTCAATTCCAGTAAACAGTGCCAAAACTAGAGCTTCCTAAAGTTTAGGGTGTGATATGACATCCCTCCGTTACAAGTTTGATTAAGCCTAGTTTACACCACACCAAATAAATATATAATACAATAAACATCAAAACATCACAAGGACTATAATACCCCTAATACAATGAAGTAAAAACATGAAAAAGATTTGGGGTCTCTACAAAATATATTCGTGACTCTATAATCATTATACCAACGGAATTATTTCCGTCGCATTTATAATTTAGCAACAGAAATATTATCGTTGGTAATTACCCTTTTTTATTTAATTCATTAGCAATGGTAATATTATCATCGGTAATTCCCTTTCAAAAGAAGAAAAAAAAACAGGACCTGTATACATTGACTATATTCCTGTCCCCTGTCACCTGTTTTCAAAGACAAACCTATATATATAATAATCCACGTATATTCCTAGTAAATATTAAGTATCAATCCATGTAAAATATACGTATACAAAAATAAATGAGTCGATCATTTCAAATAGTAATATTACACAAATGGCTCATCCACGAGGGCAATCGCAAAAAAAAAAAAAACAAGTCCGTGAAACATAAAGACATATGTCATCAATGCTGGGTAGCATCCGGCGGCTGAGTAGCATCTGTGTCATAGTCTAAATATGTGGGCATATTGTTCACATTCTGCCCTAAGCTATTCATATAGCCTTCCATTCGTGACACTGTGTCTCGTAGAGAGAGAGAGAGAGCTTCACCAAGAGAGGAAGAGAGAGAATTTACCGGAGCTTTGAGGCACTGTGACAGCGAAGGGCGATGGCGACGAGCTACCGGTGACGGCGACAGCAAGGGTAACAACAAATCTATCTAAGTGGGTTTGGTCTATCTAATATCTAAAGTAGCAAAAAGAAGAAGAGAAGAAATGTGAAGGAGTACGCCCGGTTCACCAGGTTCTACCACTACAGGGCCCAATCATACTCAAAAGAAGAGTTTGATCCTGGCTCAGAAGGAACGCTAGCCCGTTTAGTTCGTGCAGTTCTCCCGCCGGGGGTTAGGATGGCAAGACTCCGAGTGGCTTAATTTCTTCCTTTAGGTCGGGTTATGCAATAGATGGATGGGGCAGCGGAAGTTCCATGATTTTTGAATATGTAAAGACATGTGATCTGAGTCAAGTGAGTCGAGTGCTTTCCCTCTATCTAGTACTTGCTCGGGACTCGCCTGCGCTAAGCCTCGGGGAGTAAATAGGAGTCTCGCTTTGGAGAATTCCTTGAGAATGATAAATAGCGCTCATTCGTAGCTTGGTTCCTGACTTGAGGAGTCGGCTTCCTCGAGGTAGAGTTCGTTTTGTAACAGGAGCCCCGTTGGGCTTTTACGGAGCTTGCGCCCTTACTAGTTTTGGGGCTCGCTTCTTCAAGCTCCGCTCGCTACTTTTCGCCGTAGCTTGCTGCTCGCTCGCTGTCTACTAAACGAGCCTTCACTGCCCGCCCGGCCCCTATCTTTAATCTTAAGTAAAGTGAAGTAAAATCAATGAAGTGAACAGCCCAACCTCTTTGTTTGAAGCTTTGCCAGGAAGCTTCTACTTGCTTGGATTTGCTGTTTGCTTACTGGCTTCATATAATTCAGGAAACACTAGTTTTCTCGAAGCTTCTTGTTCATATCTCTCATCAAAAGGTGCTATTCGATAATGTCTGTCTAGCAGACCCCCCGCTAACCCGAGCGAGCATTCAAATATCTGTCCTACATTCATTCGTGAAGGTACTCCTAATGGGTTGAAGACCATATCAACAGGTGTTCCATCTTGTAAATAAGGCATATCTTGTCTAGGTAAAATTTTGGAAATTTTCCTACCAGTTGGGAAGCTAGACATCAAGTAAGTGGCTTGATGAGGATAACTAAGCTGACATGTCGGAGTTGGCTGCTGGCACAACAGGGTGGTGCCTTACCGCACCGCAGGCGGACGCGCAGTAGCGTTCGTGGTGGTGCTTCAGGATTCCAATGTACTGCGTCCAAGATCAGAACGAGCTTGCCGGCGGACTACTGCCGTCCCATTCTTGAGTGAGCTGGAGCGCAGCCATCTTATCCACTGAACTAGCTAGAAGCTATCGCTTCGGGTCGAAGCACTAAAAGAAAAGGACCGGGAAACGCGGCGGCATAGTAACCACGGGACCCCCCTTTATTCAGAATGAAGGGAAAGAAGGACCGGACTAGGGAACAACTATCCCACACCGGAGGAACGGAAACACCCCTTTAACAAGCAAGCTACGCACCTTTGAGTTCTTGGGGTGAGGTGCGAAGCTATTTACCGAGTAAGTAGCTAAAGAAAGAGGGCAATCAAGCAAGCGATTGTAGGTACGCTAAGTAACTTGTTATATAAGCAGATTGGTGTGGAACTAGATCCTCTGCTAGAGTAACAGTTGTTGTGTAGCCAGGTTCACCTGCCCAATGCCAATGATACGAAAGAAATGTTAGGTGGGTAGCTAGTGCTGGCCCAGGCAAGCCTCGTCCCAACTGTTTTTCCGTAATTGACCTATGAGGTCTGGTTCCAATGGTTTATCCGTAAGCGAGAAGCAGCAAGGAATTCTCTTGTGTCATTATCCATCTAAGGCAGGTTGAAAACAAAGGATTTGAGGGGCTACCTCCCGAAAAAATCTGCACATCAAAGGCAGGTCGAATCACTTCTATTTCATATCCGAATTGAGAGGTAGGTGATGATTGAATAACTGGGTGGGGCTGAGAATCGTCATCCCCCTTCTGGATGACTGACCCCCGCGAAGAAACCATCTTCACTTCCCACCCAGCTTTCGATGATCATGAGTGAAAGAACCCGATTCGACGAGTTGACGATCGGGAGAAAGGGGTAATCAAAGGTTCTATTCGATCGAGAGCGACCTACCGGGAATCAAGGTATCTATAGCCGATCGATGCCCATCTTTTTCTCAATCCATATGATGTATAGCACCCTCCCTATAATGTAGTCCGTACACCCGAGAATTAATAAGCCCAGTGGATAATCTATAAGCATTTGATTCAACCCTTCCTTTCGCCACGGGTTTTAGGGATGCTGAAAGGATGGCCGAGCGTACGATGGATGGAATTGCGTATTGGTTGTCTCTCTGGATAGAATATAGTCCAGGGGTGGAAGAGAAGAGCGTATCTGATCGGGAGTAAGGATGACTTATCATTGTATCCCTTTATCAGGTGGGATGGAATGAAAGTAGTCCCCTCCACGACCTTGCTTTTCATTTGATACTACCCTCACCTCGAACTCGACTCTCCAACTCGAGATCACCTGTGCAGCTTCAATCAAGAATCGGAGATGAGATTGATGCGCTCGCCCTCTTTGCAAACCTGACTTTCCTAATTTCATAAACAAACTCAACTGTCTCGAGTGAAGGAACTAATGCCAGCTTCTTGTACTCTTCGTGATAGTTAGCCCGCCCCTCTGAGTTCGAGGTGAGGAGCGAGCTCTAGTTCCTTGTCTTACTCACTCGATAGTCGTAGCTGCTATCCCAATAGTTGTAGATTTTGACTAACCGAACCGACCGATGAGGGAAGGAGATTGAACCCAACTTGTCTGGTGAACCGTTCCTGTGAGTTGAGATTGGTTACCACACTACTCGAATCCTAGCTCTAACCGAGTGACTGAACTGACTGACCGAACCAATAGGTGAGGGCAGGAGGATATTTAAACCTGACTGTCTGGGCTGGTGGACTGGTGGAGTTGTTTCCCTACTCGCCTTGCTCTACTTTCCCTCTATTTCCCTACCGACTGTCTGTACCTGAGAAGGAATATTACCAAGCTGACCTTCCTTCAGTCCTTCCCCTACGATGTGGTGTGCCCCATAAGCTATATGTATCAATTCCGTGAGCAGCGATTGAACGTTCCAAGTGCATCCAGCAAGAATCGAACCTACGAATTCGCCAATGTTGAGTTTGGCGCTTTAACCATTGATGCTTTCTCAGTGAGTGAACTAGGTGGTTTTTTGTATTCCTTCTCGAGCTTCGATTTCTTCCGTTAAAGGAGATTCGGGAAAAGATGGAATAGGAAGACGTGTTTCCAGAACGAACAAGATACGAGTTGAGAAGGGGGAGTTAGCAAAGTTGGACAAGATTGGAATGGCACTTCGGAGACAGGAACTTCGCTCCAAAGAACGCTCTTGATCGCTCCGTAGGGACAAAGAGATCTAAATGTTCAGACTGACCAGACACATTGGGAGGTCTTTCGCTATGCCACCTAGTTGGTGTAGTTAGGGCTGTCCCCTCACGCTCAGAGTGCTACTATGGCACAGCACACGGTCAGTCGAAATTGCCTGGGAGCGAAAAGAGCGCTAGAACTTCCTTAAGAAAGAGCTGCCCAGACTGCCGCCTGCCTAACTAAGGGGCAAAAAGGCCTTCCTTCCTCCCTAAGTCGTTCCTCTGGAATGCGTGCGAGAGGCCGGCACTGACCGAGTGGTCGTCATTGGCTCTTGCATGACCCCTTCCGACTCCATTTTCAACGAAAGTAATGAAAAGTGGAGAAGTGTACTAACGGAGATCCGCCTCGACCTCAAGACGGGCAAGTCTACGCGCCGCTCCATACTGAAATTCTACTAACAATGAAATCAGAGGGAAATGCACGCAGTGTTAGGGCGGGAGGAACTGATCGTGAAGAGGGAATTGAGGATTTATTTAAAGGGGTTTTACCCACGGAAATATTTCCATTGGTATGTGTTAACATATACTGACATAAATATTTTCATCACTATACATTCCAACTAAGACAATGACGGAATTTTGTTGGAATAATTGTAAGCAATTTAAATCAGTATAGAAATTATACCATAATATTTTCCAGCGGTAGAAGAATAATACAGATGATAGTATGATTGCAAATTCTTAAAAGAGAAAAAATCTTAGCAATAGAAAATTTATCAGTATAATTTAATTGAGACATGTATTGGACACATTGTCCTTAAGGTGAAATTCGCCCCCTGCTAGTTCTCTTTAACCGTGATGCTCACAGGACAAATGGCGATCACCCCCAGGATACAACGATCAACACCAAGGAACAGGAGCACTCTCAATTCCTTGGTTTGCAGCGAACTCGATGATGTTGCAGCTCTAAAAAATGTTCAAAACAAATGATCATAGCTTTTCTAAAATGAATAAGAAACTTAAGAAATGTTTCATCCCCAAAGAAAAGCAATGACAACTTTCTTCTTGCATGTATATATCTAAATCATGTTTTTAGATCTACTATTTGAAATAAACTCTTTTCCTTTAACTAAGCTAAAGACAACCCATAAAATAAAAGCTATTAAAAGTTATAAAGACCTAAACGTTTTGAAGATGAATGGTTCACAACCATAATAAATAATATTAAAGGATTGTTTCCAAAAACAATGATTTTGAAACGGTAACATTTAACTCTTAAGAGAAAGTGAATTGATAAGAAAGATTATATTCTTCAAATATTTATTTTAAAATACTTAAAATATAACAATCCCCCACATAAAATAAATATTTGAAAAAAAGTATAGCACACAAAAAATTAGGCTGATTAGAGATACTGCATATGGGCAAAGGTGTCTTTAGACTTGAACCTTTACTTAGTGTAGACTTATGAGTACATGAAGGGATTGGTGAACTAGGTCTTGAACCAAGCCCTTGAATTCATGAACTTAGACAATAAATCACACACATAGTTTCTCCTTACTATCATCGAGTTCTATGGTTGTGCACATTTCGGCAATTTACTAAATCCCAGTATTCATGAGCGCTCTAGAGAATCAGCAAAAATTCTCATAGGAAGCGGCCCCACTTTCACACTCATATAGGTACATCTATCAAGAGTGTCCCGTAACTTTACACCCCACTTAGAATCAATTATAGATGACATTAAGAGTCTGACTCATCCTCCTCTCATTACAGGTAGTACTTTAACATCATAGGGATGAGCATGGAGTAAACTCCTAAGTTGTACTCTCATCAAGTCACTCAACAACTTGTTTTTTCCATTGAACCTAGTTCTTGAGATCTCCAGTCATTTAGGTTGGGTTTCTATTGTAAGTGACTTTTTATCAATAGGCTTTAGCCTCATCTCCCTCGATGTATAATGAATTAGTTTTTGAGCTAATCATTTGGTCAACGGATCTGCAATATTTTCTTTTGACCTCACAAAATCAAGTATAATAATTCAATTGTTAAGTAATTCCTTAACCGAAATATGCCTTCAACGTATATATTGGGATTTCTCATTGATACATTTTTAGCTCTAGCTCTAGCTATAGCAGCTTGACTATCACAATATATTAAGATAGCAGACATTCGCTGACTCCAAAGTGGTATTTCTACCAGCAATGTTATTAACCATTCTGCTTCTTCTCTAACTTTATCTAAAACTATAAACTTCGATTCCATAATAAATTAGGTTGTGCAGGTCTATGTAATAGATTTTTATGACACTACACCTCTTCCAAGAGTGAACACATATACACTTTTGGACTTCGATTCATTTGAATCTGAAATCTAGTTTTCATCGTTATATCATTTTAATATAACAGGATACTCAATATCATGACATCGTTGTATCCTTCTAATACAATATGATACTCAATATAATTTAAGACAACATTCTACATTATATCTCAAATTTTTAGCACCATAATTTAAGTATCCCAGAGATCTTGTCCTGAGTTACAGGTAGATCTATTGAGTTTACCTATATCATGCTATATAGGTATAATACAGTTCGATCATGATGTAAATCATACTGCCTATTACTCTCAACTATATTTACTAGCTAGTCCAACAAATTAATGGATCTAGATTACAATGACTCTCTCCTAGAGTAATTATCTAATCATCTGTAGGATAAGCCTCTACAGGATAATTGCTTGCAAGATAATTATCTAAAGTATAACCATCTACATGATATTCATTTGTAGAATAACTAGCATAGTACTTCGTCTGACGAATATGTCATGATTCTCATTATACATATAATCCATTGCCGAGGTGGATCTTATTATTATTTTTGCGTAATGCAACAAATAAGATTCTAAGTTATTCAGCTTCTATACATTTTTCTCTATAGGCGTCAAATATGAGCTCTATAGTGGATTGAGATTGACTACTTGAATAATTTCTAAGAAATAGCCCTACCAACAAGGGTGAATAAATACAGCTAAAATTTTGATCTCATTGAGATAAATATATATTTCTAAATATATAAATTCATGTTATTTCAACTCAAATTTACATATACTTCTACCATGTCAAATTTAAATGATCAAATCATTAACATATAATTCTCATATAATTCTAGGTTATAAATAAACTTTAGATTTTTATATAATATCATTGACATATAAGCAAATGTTTTATTAAGTTGCTTTTATGTAAAACACCCTCACAATTTCAAATATTATATAATACACCCAGAGTTTAAAATGAGTTTCTCTATGAGAGCATATAAAAAATACTTCATTAACCACATAGGTTAATTCAGCCACATAATCCATAATGTATAACAGTCAAAGCACGTGCTTAGATCACCTTTAAATAAATCATCATTTATCAACAACATAACTCAAAACATATGATGTTATATGTAAGTTTTTTTATATGTATTACACAATATTCAATTTAAGAATAAACATGTTCAACTTGGCTCAACATGACTTGTTTACACAAGATATTTAGTGCGTTACATGAAGTGGAAAACTAATACACAAATGGAGTGTATACGCTCAATACTCTAGTTAAGATACACAATCTCTTGTATGTTTCTTTAACATACAATTATAAAGTTGTTTTTAACCATTTTGCAAATATATATATACATATTTCTCAGCACTTTCTCATTAGACTAATGCACAAAATTTTAATTCCAAAATTTACGTCTCCACAATCCAAGACTTGCATTTAAAAGCAAAAATTAGGAATTTATCAAGCTCTTTAATTTTTCTTGATATGATAAAATATAGACAGATAATTACACATGACTCGCCCTTGAGTTTAGTGTAAACACACTTATCTGCTTCACTAATTTTGAACTCATTTGAAAGTATAATGTTTTCAGACTTTTCATGCCGCTTACTGTAGTCTATATAAATATTTAAATAGGCTACAAAATTTATGTTGTAGACCTTAAACTACAACCCTTTCAAGTTGATCTAAATATATTTATTTTCCAAGTTCTCAATTGATATTTACATCAATAATCGCAGATTTGGTTATGAGGAGCTTGTACACAATACTATTATATGCATATTTAATAAATGCACTAAAAATTTCAGATCCTAATTTTGTTCTTTTGGGGGCTACAAAATATTGTCACAGTTTAAATTATTTCACTAGCCACATGGGTCAACAAAAGTAGTTAAACTTTAATAAGATATGGTTAAACTTAAATAACCATATATGTGTGTGTGTGTGTATATATATTTTTTTAATCACAAAATTTCATATGCAAACTCATGATGGAACACATATTTCAATAATATTGCTTTCATCATCTATGAGTCAAACAATAGGTTTTTAGTACGTCTGATATGAGAGGTTACTTGGTTTATTAAAACCGTAAAATACTTTATTATTTTTCTTCTAAAGTATATAAGTCACATAGAGACAACACATCTCAAACCAGTAAGGTTAAATTGCTATCAGTAATGAATACTACCATATCTCAATTTAGAGTCGACAATCTGCTCTTGACAAACATAAAAATAATGCAAAGACCTCTATATGGATATATAGTCAAGCATGCTAATTTTCATAGAATAAATGAGTGGTTAATTAAAATAACAAGATAAATTAGTGTCATGAATAAATAATTCAGCATGTTATCTTGCATTTGAGATATTGTTAGAGAACTAATTACACTCAAATTTCAATAAATATCTCACATTTTTCATCCGACAGACAAGTATTACACATACTCAAATAATCTTAATCAGCATAATATACTGATCTCGATTTATTACATTTTTACATCTTTAAAAAAAAAGTATTAATGAAGTTGGTAATCCACCAGATTAATATTTTTGTAATCATCCCAAGTTCCCATCAAAATTTATGCTTTTTAGTTTTGATTTGCATTGTAGATCATAAACGAAATATTTTTCAATCGGTACAACACAAGCTCTTTAAAATTAAAACTCATTATAATACACTATTTGCATTCAAGTAATTAATATATAGAGAGAGTAATTCAAAAAATTCTGAAAATAAGTCAGAATCATATTCTTCACCTCTATATGACCTTAAAAAAATTTACAGATTTTTTAATCTGAAATTCTATTACAATTTTTCAATATTTAATTAACTTTTTTTTTTGCAGAACTTTAAATAAAATAACAAATTCTGCTACTATCTCTTAAAATTAATTTCATACAAGCAGATTTTTTTTTTCTTGAAATTATTCATAATTTATAGTGCTCAAATTTCACCTCAAGATTGTTAGAATAATCGTAAGCAATTTAAATCAATATAGAAATTATACTAGAATATTTTCCAGCAGTAGAAGAATAATACAGATGATAATATGATTGCAAATCTGTAAAAGAGAAAAAATCTTAGCAGTAGAAAACTTATCAGTATAATTTGATCGAGACACGTGTTGAACGCGTTGTTTTTAAGGTGAAATTCGCCCCTTGCTGGTTCTCTCTAACCGTGATGCTCACAGGACAAATGGCGATCACCCCCAGGATACAATGATTAACACTAAGAAATGTTTCATCCCTAAAGAAGAGCAATGACAACTTTCTTCTTGCATGTATATATCTAAATCATGTTTTTAGATCTACTATTTGAAAGAAACTCTTTTCCTTTAAATAGGCTAAAGACAACCCATAAAATAAAAGCTATTAAAAGTTATAAAACCTAAATGTTTTGAAGATGAATGGTTCACAACCATAATAAATAATATTAAAGGATTGTTTCCAAAAATCAATGATTTTGAAACGGTAACATTTAACTCTTAAGAGAAAGTGAATTGATAAGAAAGATTATATTCTTCAAATATTTATTTTAAAATACTTAAAATATAACAATTTTTGCGTCGGCATACGATGTGATTATTAGAAACGGAAACCTTTCCATCATTATAAATTTTTAACCATATCTAATTTTTAAGGTATTAATTTATTTCCAAAAACTAGTATATAAAGACGGTAATGTAGCGATGGAAACAAACCCATCGTTTTGAATTCCATCGGTATATATCCGTGGTTAAAAACCATTTTTCTTATAGTGGATACAAATATCATATTTCACTATCTATCAGATATTTATTCGAATTCAGATTAGTCAGAGGATACGAATTTTGATATAACACTATCTGTCAGATATCTTAATTGCAGGCGGCTGCCACACATTGCAGTTTTATCCGAACACATGTTTTTATCATACAAACTTTAAGGCGGCTTTATGATGGTGCATGGGTTGGGTTAGGTAGGCCAAATGGAAGTTTAGATCCCAACCCAATTTGGGAATTGGGATAGTCTGGGTTGGATAGCCCAAATGAGAGTTCAAGGCTCAACCCATTTCAGGCTGGAATTTGAATATATTGAAGGACTTTGCTACTGAGACCCCCCTTAGGGCCGAGACCACCAAGACCGTGCTCTAAGAGCATGGGATTCAGGTGGGGCCCATTTTACATGATAGGCCCCACCTGAAATCCCGTGCTCTTAGAGCATGGTCTCGGTGGTCTCGGCCTTAAGGGGGTCTCAGAAGCTTTATCATAGATTGAATATAGTTATGGTAAACAAAGGTAGGTGTTTTTTGGTAAACAAAGGTATATATTGAATATAGTCATGGTAAACAAAGGTAGCTGTTTTTTGGTAAACAAAGGTATAGATTGAATATAGTCATGGTAAACAAAGGTAGGTGTTGGACCGGGAAAAAAAACAAGGTAGGCGGAACGACTTTTGTACCATTTTTTCAAGGGCCGTTTAGACACTTATAAATGAAGTAATTTGTCGATTGTGTTATTTTTAAAGTATTTTATCTTTTTTGTTCAATAGACAAACGAAATGAGGTCATTGACTCTTTTTATTTATTATTATTATTTTTTAATTTAACTACAGCTCTATTGAGATTAAAGGAGATTAATGGATCTAGAGAACATAACCATATGAATCTCATCATTTCAGCGTTTTGGGAACGAACTCGTCTGGTTTTTAAATTATAACTCAGATAAGTCAATTTCTAATAATCGTAAATTTTTATATTTTCTTTGATAGCCCAGTAATCTGTAATTAAGGGAAAATTAAGTGCACCCAAATCTAAAGCCAGGTGCTGCAAAAACTCTAAATTTAATAACATGACAATGTTACACTTTTTTCTTTTCATTTTGTATTAGTATTATAGTATTGCACATGTCATATATATATATTGCATGAGTTTGGCATGGTTAGAATGGGCAAAGTTAATGCACGTGTTATGTATTGCATGAGTATCACGTTCTCTATTGGCTTGTGCTGCTAGAAGTTCCCTCTTTAATTATTGGGCTTTGGTATTCACCTTGCAAACATGATTAACCATGGCTAAATCTGTGAAATATTAATCCATGAAAAATTGGACAAGATTACTACCAAGGTTCTGGAAATGAAATAGAAACTTTTTATAAATGGAGCTCTAGCCTTAACAACCTCTCTTCTTCTCTCTTTTTTTAAACAAAATGAAATTTTAGAAATATTGGTGTTAGCTGCAACAATATTTTTTTTAAAAAAAGGCATGGGATCTTCTCTATCAGCAATTGGCGAGGACATCGACAACATTTTCTTCGGCGTATCATGTACCCCTGATGAACATTTGTCATGCACATTTGGGATTGGTGGTCTCCTCGCCATATGGTTCTGGAAAAGATCCAAGTCAATAAATAAAAAAAGGGTGGTACTAGGCACACCTTAATGAAATTTTACAGATATACAATATTCTTGGAAAACTTCTAATTAAGCATTACCAGCAAAATTAAAGGACAAAAAAGACCTCTTCTAAAACCCGCTTATCACAGTCCCACCAAAAAACCTGCAACTCAATCCATACTCCTATAATCTTCAACCATAAAACACAAAAAGAAAACAAAGAGAGAGCAAGGACATAATAAAAAGCATGCATTAGCAAAAGGTACATCATTCTCAACCTATATTTGAACGTTCTTCTCCATATTTTTAGGGTTTTTAATCTTGTGCTCTCTAATTTTTTAGTTCTTCCATTATAGAACTTGGGATTCTTCTGAATCTATAGTGCTTTAGCTGCATTTACCCTTTCTTCAAATTTCTACTCTAGAGGGTGCTTATTCCTTTCTTTTATTGGGAGCAAACCGTTCATGGTTGTGGTTTCTGAATTGGTGTTGTTACTAGCTGAGCATTAAAGGGGCACACTGAAGTTGCATTATTTTCAGTTTGCAATGAAGTTGCATTATTTTCAGTTTGCAATGCTCTTCGCCAAATACTCTAATAACACTATCGTCTGTGTGCCTTCATGGTTGCATTATTTTTTTTGCTGCGTTTTATGGTTTATGATAATTTCTGGATTGAGTTATAGGGTTTTATGTTTTTTTTTGGGGGGTTAAAAGATAACTTCATTGATTAGGTAGGAAAAGTACCAGGAAAAAAGAGGTCAGTTACAAAGGGAAGACGTCCCTACAGAGAGAGAAAGATTACATATGCTATCATTAAGGGCCTTTTGCGCCAATTGATGAGCCATAGAATTTGCCTCCCGGGGAACCACTCTTCAGCATTGGTGCCTCATCATAGCTTGAATATCTAAGGTAGCATGTAACTCCCAATGCCCGCCTTGGGAAGGATCATTCAGAAGGTCTATAAGGGTGTGTTCTTTTCCCGAGCATTTGAGATGGGCTTTTCAAAGCCTCGGACTTTTAAAATGTGCATACTGTTCAAAATTCTTTTGACCAATATTGTGGGACTTTAAAATCCCATGAGACTTTAAAAACCCATGAAAGTGGGTGTTTAAACACCCAACCAAAATGCTCAACAACCCCCGATAAAAATAAATCCTCGTTGTTTTTTCCAACTTCGTTCGATAGCTTATGGGAACGTCGGGAAGAGTCTGCCGTCGCCGTTGCCACTCGTCACCGTCGCCGACTACTTCCGACGCCGGCCACTATCGTCTCCGTCGACTGACGTCGCCATTCCCAGGTAAGGTTATCTCTTCCAATTTTTCTCATCTTTTTCCTCATTTTGTCTGTAATTTTTTTGATTCATTCTCTTTCATTCATTTTTTTGATTCATTCTCTTTGATTAATACCAAGGGTTTGCCATTTCGTTGATAATCTAAATGGTGCCCTAAAATTTCTAGGGTTTGCCTTTCGATTGATTTTATATGTATCTTTAGCTTGGTTTGTTTGAGTTTCCTCTAATGCTTCTCCTCATGGTAAATTTTGAGATGGGTTTTTACTGAAAGAAAGATATTTGTGACTGCTTAGATACTTGAATATTGAGAAATTCCAAATGGGTTTTCCTCCAAAAGACGAAGGAACGATTTGGGGTTTGAAGTTCAGGGTTTTGTTTATTGTACATTAAGGTTTTGAAAGAAGCTCATATTCTTCAATAAGGTCTTACCATGTCCTTTGATTTTCTGGTGTTACCATGTACTGTGAATCTGTGATTTTCTGGTGAAAAGCAAAAAAGAAGCTTGGGTTTGAATTTCAGGCTTTCTTCACTGAAAGCTTGATATTTTGGGAGAAAGGCGACTGAATTTTCATCTAAAGCGATTGTTATTAGAAGAAAAGAGGGGTTTGTTCTAAGAAGCAAGTTATCCACTTTTGAACTTCTTCTTTGCAGAGAGGTGATTAGTGAGACCGATAGTTCTGCATCTTCTTAGGATCAAGCAATCAAGCACATGATTGCTCTTTGTTCCAACTGATGCTCTAGTGGAGTTTGGTGATAGTAGTAGAGGAAACTGGGGGATAGTTCTTCTCCTTTGAGAAATAAACAGCTCTCCTTATGCCAAACATGTGTTTGTTTTATGCTCATTAGAATGTTGTATTGTGTAGCATCAGATTCAGGTTCTTCAACTTGTTGGGTTATTGTTGTTGTTTTTGCATTAGGTATTTGAGATAATGAGAAAGCACGAAGAGTCCCGTTTGGCCGAATTGGCAGTCGAGAAAGTTCAATTTCAAGTCATGCAATCCTAGACTGAAATTGTGAGTGTTTTTCTGGCTCACCCATTTGCTTAACATTGTTGAAATCATTTTGTTTTACTAGATCATTACAATTTGAAGGGGGATCCGGATAAAAATTTATGTGGAAACCGGATCCCGATGATCTTTACACTATTGAAAGCAACTAATACTATCTAGGAGTCTTAGTGATATTACCTCGGTGAATGATGTTCACCGGTGAAACTAAATCCAACTCGAACTGTCAGAACTTTTTGTAGAGATTTCTCGAAGAAATACTCAAAGCTCGATCCTTGTTCTTCGCTATCCCCGCGAACCTTTAGAATCTCTACTTGGAATTGAAGAAGCAAGAAGAAGAAGATGAAATTTTGGTGTAGACTTTCTATCACCCAAAACCTTAGGGTTCAAAACCCTTAAGTTGAAAAACCCAACTTTGAAGATGCTATGTAGCTCACGAAAATCCAAGGGGAGACTCCATTGGGGCTCACGGTTTTGGAGAGGAGAGGGAGAGAATTGAGAGAGAGAGAGAGGAGTGCCATACGGTTTTGGGGTGTGATATATTTATAGGACTTTGGATATTATCCTAATCCTTCTCCAATTCCAACTTATCTGTTAGGAATTCTTACTATTAATTAATTAAACTCCTAGTTTATTTATAACTACTTTAGTTATAGTAATCGTACTAATTAAATAGTCATTTTCCAAAAGGGATTCCTTAAATAAAGGAATAAACCAACTACCTCAATATTAGAATCCTAATCCAATTAGGAAACTACCAAGGGGGGAGGGCGTGAACCATAGGGGGCGTGAGCTATAGGGGAGTCAAAGACTCCTAGTTGTAATCCAATTACAACTCATCTTAATCCTACTTGCATTCCAATCATTGGAATTTAATTCCATAATAAATAGAGTTATTATTCAATAATTATTCAAGTAACCTGATCCTAATCCAATTAGGATTACTAAAGTGGGTGCTCAACCCTAGGGTTTTAATCCATGGGCTTGGGCCCATATTAAAGGTCCATCCTTTATGGGTTTATGGATATGGGTCAAACTCATTTCCCCTTTAATTAAGTTAATTAAATAATTTCTAAAATAATCATCTAATTTAAATTAACAATTAATTTAAACCATAGATTAACTTTTAATCTATTTAATAGTGATTAACATTTAATCACTTTATTAATTGGTTAACATTTAATCAATTAAATGAGCTTGTATTTCTTATGTGAGCATCTCCACAGATTGCTCTGGGACATTCAAACTCTGGCTTACCCAATGTTATCCCATTGACCCTAAACAGGAATTTCATCGGAATTGTAAGTGACGTGAGATATCCATATTGCAATTGAATCATAGTATAAGAACATTAACCAATACGGATCCCACCACATGAACTTTTTAATTCAATTGATCCTTCTAATTACATTATCCCTAATGGGCCTTTGAGATTATTTATACTATCTAACTCATAGCCCATTGCACATCATCCAGGTTTCCAAGATTTCTAATTAGGCCATGAGAAACATTTTCTTATATAAAACATTTTGAGAAAAACCTTTTGTAAGTATAATATATTTTAAATAAAATATATTTCAAACTTGTTTTGTTACAAAATTACCTCCGCAAAATTTAAGCTTAATCGATTGTCTTACCTGAACTTGGATAATCTCTCAAATTAATGAGTATGGATTTCTTATTTGAAATTCATTATGATTCGAACAACTTTCTGACTATCCAACTGTCACTGTATCGTAATCTTTAAGATAGAGATTACTTTGGTGGAATCAAAACAGTCGAGATTACTACTCAGTTATAAATGAACTCATCAGATCTAAGGATCATTGATACTGTTTAATGTGAATGAGAGACCAACTATCTCATAGTATGTTTATGCAAGAGGTCTCTCATTGAATGCAATCAGTCAGTGTACATTTAAGCACTCATATGCTGATGTGTAGTCTTCACTACAATAGTTCGAGATAAAACTACATCTCAACTATTGAGAACATCTTAGCATTGTGGCAGCCATATAAGTGAAGTGTCCAGCTTCACCCATAGCTGTGACTATATAAGGTATAAGGAACTGGAAAGCTATATCTGTTTGTGATGTTCCCATCACATAGCTTTCCTACAATATAACCTAAGGACCTTTATCGATATCTTATATTGTATAGATCATCTCATGATCATGGTCAATTACTCATAATGAATACACAATAGATAAAGAAGAAGTCTCTATTAATCAAATTAATAAGAATCTTACAATCTAAATGACTTTTCTGGGCATCATGTCTAACACAATTATGATTCAATTTGGTTGAATTAAGTTTATAGATTAATGATTGATACTCTGAACTGGAAACACAATCTCATTGGTCGCAAAATATTACAAATAAGAGAACAGTTAACCATTTCACATGTGTAAATACATCCACCTGACTTAATTATTTAATTTTTGGAGTTAAAGGCAAGATAACTTGCTAATGGAAGATGAGGGAGGGGTTTTTTTAAGTGATAGAAGCAAAATAAATCCTTATTTGTAGCTACTATTTTACTGACCCCACTTCTCGAGCCACAAAGACTGATAAAAAAAATTATGAATCAAAAAATAAAGCGGAATCTTTGTGCATATCAGTACTTCAGTGTTTTACTTTATTTTTCACCCTTTATATATCTACTTGAAGAGTGTAGCTATGGCACCCCATTCGATATCAAAGAGTTTTTTTTTTCATTCTTTCCACAATGTATGCAGGGTTCATTTAGTTTAGGTCCTGGAAGTGATCATTGAAGAGGAAAATAGAAAATATTAGGTCCCTGAAATTCAGGTTTATGTAAACTGCAAACCAACTCAGAAATTGGTTGCTTGACCCTACCACAATAACTACTATTATCAACATATTGTTTTTTTCTTCTTCTTATGTACAAGGTAAGCTTATGTGGTTCGTTTTTTTTTATTGGAACATCAATAATGATCTCCATCATCTTCTTCTTCAACCTGCTCATTTTTTTAAAATTTCTTATGATGGCGATTCGTTTCGCAGTTGCTTATGTGGTTCTCCTGGTGGCTCTGTGTCTGGTGGTGAATGAAGAAGCTTCTGGTCTGTTTCTCTCTCTAAATCTCTCCCTCTCTCTTATGTTGAGATTGCTGACACAAAATTTTCACGGGCTGGTTCTTAAATTATTGATTATAGATTCACTGTTTTTGTGGGAGACTAGGAGTGGGTAAGACTGTTTCTATGTCGAGGCAGTGTCAGCAGAGATACAATGCGGAAAGGTTTAGCTTGTTTCGACTGGTGATTATCTTACTTAGAGAAAGAAAGATTTATATAGAACTTATTGTAATTTGTTCTTCATATTTCTAGGTTTTTATGGTCCGGAGGAGGTCATGATCACGGGAACTTGGTCACATGTTGATATCTTCAACTATTCATGGTCATTTAGCTTGACATCTGGAAAGTACATCAAACTTGATGTTCCACCAGAGCATATAAACGTGCATGTTTGAGAAGGGAATGTTCTAGCCAGGCACGGAGAAGTCATGTCAACAAAAGAAGCTTAAAGACTGGGTACCGGCTCCTGGTGGTCGTTGACAGTAGTAGCAACAACACGGGTGAAGTTTTCTTGGATGATGGAGAGAAGGTGAAGATGAGAGGGGAAGGAGGGAGATGGAGTTTAGTGAGGTTTTTTGGTGCAATTGTAGGGAATGAGTTGAAGATTAGATCAGATGTGGTTGTTGACAGCAACAGCAACAACACGAGTTAGGTCATATTTCAAAGCTGTATCCACTTGATGGTGAATACAGAACTACAACTCATATGTACCTTCAAAATTTTAACATAGAACTTAGATTGATGTAAAGTTGGTGAAAATCTTATAATTATGGTGAGAAAAATCTTGGAAAGTACTACCACTGATTATGATTTTAAAAAAAATCATCTCAAAGTTCCATTAGACTGATTATGACTTTAAAAAATACATCTCAAAGTTACAGCAGATTTGTTTCGTGTTAAAAGAATGTTAAAAGAACTCCGATATTTGAAGTCCTAAACATTTACTCACAAAGTCCCGGTAATTCATACATAAAGTCCTGGTACAAAAGAACACAAAACATCAAATGCTTAAACTTGTGAAAATCCTGGATTTTGTAATGCTTGGGCTTTTTAAAGTCCCGTACTTTTAAAGTTCCAGCAAAAGAACACACCCTAAGAGCCTTTGCGTCCAATTCTATGGTCTCCACTTGTGGGATTTAATCAAGAGGAGTCCAAGCCTGATTGCCTCCGCATCAACTCGCCGAGCAGGATCTCCCACTAGAGGTTTCCTACAAGAGTTCAAGATGCACCCCCGGTGATTTCGAACCACAACTGCAGCTCCAGCAGCTTGGAGATGAACGATTGCCACACCGTCAACATTTATCTTGATCCAACTGGAGTCAGGGGGCCTCCACTTGACGTCCCGTGACACGGGTAGAATGGAGTCAGATATCCTAGTGGGGCCCAGCTTCCCCATCTCAATTAATAATTGATGACTCCGATGGATTGTGTCAATGTGATTCAGCTTGGTCCCTTCAAAGATAGTTTCATTGCGCGCTTTCCATATTTGCCACAAAATGGTGCAGATCTGGGATGCAAGAGTAGTTTTCCGCTTTGAAATCCTTTAATCTCACCCATTGCTGCCACCATTCCCAAAAAGAGGTCCCTGAAGATACTGAGGACATGACAGAAAGATCCGAACCAAACCACATTGTCCGAGCAAAGGGCACTCTAACAGCATGTGGGCCACCGTTTCTGCCTTCTCCTTGCAAAGACTGCACAAAGGTTCCACTGTGATATTTCTCTTACATAGGTTGGTCGCAACAACCAGAGCATTGTTGCAAGCCCTCCAAATGAATACTTTAATTTTTGAGTGAATAGGGATTTTCCAAATAAATTTCCAACCACCACTATCGTCCGAATCAGAGTTACGGCTTGAGGAGGCATTTTGTGCGCCTAACAATTGATGAGCCAAGTGAGATGCCGAGCTGACCTCAAACATCCCATTTTTGGTATGGTGCCACACCAATTGATCGGGAGCTTCGTGAGCACTAACCGCAATTTTCTGGATCTCCCGAACCGTGGAAATATGGAACAAAGTCTAGAGCTTTGGCAGATCCCACACACCTTCTTCCCTAATAATCAATTGAGAGACTAGGAGCGGCGAGCCCTTCCCCATCAATCGGGATAGGCTTAAACTGAGGAGTTGAGGGAATCCATGGATCAAGGAACGCACGCACATTATTCCCCGACCCTATTTGCCATCGAATTCCTTGGTCCAGAATTGACTTCCCCGCTAGAAGACTTCTCCACACCCAAGAGGGGTGATTTCCAACCTTAGCTTCCAAGAACAATGAGTGAGGGAAATAAACCGCTTTCAAAAAATGAACCCAAAGAGCATTCGGTTGCATGAGAATTCGTCATCCTTGTTTTGCCAGGAGGCTTAGATTAAAAGCTTGAAGGATGCACATGCCTAGACCTCCCATATCTTTTGAGTTATAGATTTTGTTCCAGCTAATCTAGTGTATAGTTTTCTCTTTTGATTGACTCCACCAAAAGCGGGCTATGGATGTGTTGACTTCCTTTATCCAATGAAGGGGGAGCTTGAAACAACTCATGGTATAAGTTGGGATGGCCTGAAGCACTACCTGAATCATCACTCCCCTTCCTGTCTGAGATAACAAAGACCCAGTCTAACCTTGCATTCTATGGATAATACGGGTCTTTATCTTCTCAAAAGTTTTCGATTACCCATCTCCACCGACAAGCCCAAATATTTGTCTGGTGCATGTTACAAGGTTCCAAATATGGAGAAGGCACCTAATAATTCTTCAAAATTGAGAGGGAGTATTTGAGTTGAACGAGATTCCTAATTTTTTGTAATTTACTAGTTGGCCTGATGCTCGTCCATATAAGGCTAACAGATCCATTAAAATCCCCGGTTCCTCCAAATTTGCTTTGAGAAAAATGAGGCAATCGTCTGCGAAGAGTATGTGAGACAGGCTTGGCATAGACCGAGCTAATTGGATGCCACTGATCTAACCTCTCATATGCGCTGCCTGCAATATACTAGATAAAGCTTCAACACAAATAAGAAACAACGGGATAAATGATCACCTTGACGAAGGCCCCGGGTAGGGTTATGAAACCTTTTGGCTCTTCATTGATCATAATAGAATAGGTCACCATAGTAATGAGTTGGCCAGAGTATTGACCAATTCAAATAAAGGCACACGAACGGATATCGGGAAGAGGTTGTTTTTAAAATTCCATAGATTAACAATAAAGATTCAAAATTTTGTTACTTTTGCTCAAAATATCATATCAAGAACCCATCAAATGAGCTGGAAAAGAAATTTCAAGAAAATGGTTTCTTTTTATTATAAATAGTTGTCATAGGAGTGTTGTTAACCAACTTTGAATTATTGAATTAGAATTGAATTTTCGTATCATTCCTAACCCCAGACCCGCACCAAGCGGAGGTGAAGCAAAATATGATTAGTTTGACGGGGAAGAGCAACCCAAGGCTTCCCACGTCAACCAGGACATGCCATTGTCTTCAGACCCTACCCCATCCATCAGGGACCAACATGAAGAGATCAAACAGATAAAGGAAGAAATGAGGCGAATGAAAGAGGCATCTGCAAGCTCTAGTCTATCATTGGAAGATCCGACTTTCTCATCTAAGGACGCTGTTCCCCCAGGTTTCAAAGTGCTCGACTTTGACAAATATGACGGTACAGGCTGCCCCAAGCAACACCTACAACTGTATCTGGAGGACATGCTCCAGCATAACAAGAATCAACCTCTTCTCATCCAGTATTTTCAGAAGAGCCTAAATGGAGCAGCCTTTACCTAATGGATGTTAGTGGACAAGCAACGGGCCAAGACTTGGCAAGACGCCATGGACATCTTCGTGGATCAATACTCTTTCAATCAAGAACTCCGGCCTCAGAGAAGCCAATTGGAGCAGATGAACCAGCGTAACAATGAGTCTTTCCTAGAATACGCTACCTAATAGAGGGAGATGACAGCAAAGATCCCTACTCCGACCCCCAAGGAAGAGTTAGCAAACATGTTCATGGGCACCCTAAAGCAGCCCTAATCCACTGTAATGGTAATTCTACCAATTTTACACTTTGACACTATCATCAAGACGGGTGCCCGCATTGAGACGACCATCCAAAGTGGAGCTATTCACTCCAGCTTAGGGCTCGCTCCCTCCAGAGCGGCAGCACCAGTCAACAGAAACAGTGGTCCTAGATACCAAAAAAAGGAAAGAAGATGTTCAGTTGGTGGATCCAGTAGCACCAATCAGATTGCCGGCTCCAGCCGCTCAGTCTCAGTCAACACCCGGAAACACCCGGTCAGCCAGACAGAACTAGGGGTAAAACCAACCCCCCAGAAACTTCACCCTTCTTCCATACACTCTCAGCCAGTTATTGAACTTTCTTACCAAGCAGAGTCTTCTCACCTTGAGAGGCCATACTCCTCTCTTACCCCCGACAAACAGAGCAAAAACTACAGAGCCGATCACCACTGTGCCTTTCATCAAGGCTCAGGCCATGCTACTGACTATTACATTGGCTTAAAATGCGTCATCCAAGATCTCTTGGATGAGGGAAAGGTTGAGTTGGCTCCTAATAACACCAACATCAATCAGGCGTCACTGCCCCTACATAACAATCAAGTAAATTTCACCGAATGGGAAGAGCCCGGGGCAGGGCAGCCAAGACCCAACGCATTCACAGTGGATGACGATATAATCAGACCTTCTTACCAGCCTCTCGTCATAATCTCATTCCCTCAATCAAATATCCAGACTATCCTACTACCAGTACAAATCTCTGTCCTTAAACCAAACAAAGAACATATCATCTACACCATCCTCTACCCAGCAAATTGGTGCCCAACACCAGCTCAAGCCTCTACCTCTTCTGGCCCCATTAGGATCCCCTACATCCCGTCTCCACCTTTCAACCTCGACTGTGTACCCGCTCATTACTCTCTCATCATTGAGAGTAAATGCATAGCTAAGCTTACCCGATCTGGTCGGGTATACCAACTACCAGTGGTTGAGCCGACAAAAGAGAAGGAGAAAGCAAAGGTATCATACCTGAAAAAAGAGGTAGTAGACTCAACAGTTCTACTGAAAATCCTGAAAAAAGCATAAGAGTTCAACATCACCCAGCAGTTGAGCAAAACATCAGCCCAGATCTCCATTATAGGTCTTCTCCTGACTTTCGAGCATCACCGGAAGCAGCTACTCCAGGTCTTTAACAATACTTATGTGACATCAAGCATGACGCTCGAAGAAACTGGGGCACATGGTGAGGCAAGTACTAGAATCGAGAATCATCTCCTTTATAGAAGAAGAAATATCGGATAGTGACATGAATCATACCTGGGCTCTCTACACTGCAACACAATGCATGGACATGACTTTATCATCAGTGCTAAAACGTCTGCACATTATCTACACTGAAAAGTCTGGGTTTGAACCTTAGTTAAGTGAAGAAGAGACCCATGACCATTAGGACTTTTGACAACTCAACTAGGCAGAATCTGGGCAACATCGACCTGACCATCGAGGTCGGACATGCTTATTTTACAACAAATTTTCAAGTCGTGAATGTGTTAGCCTCATTCACTGTGCTCCTTAGGAGGTCGTGGATCCACGCGGCAGGAGCCATTCTCTCCTCTCTATCAGATAATCAAATTCATTCAGAATGACCATTTGGTCGTAATCCCTTCCAAAGAGTTGGCAAGTTTCTTCGGGGACATCTAGGAGCTGGGGCAAAGCACTCCCTTCATGACACACCAGTTCGAGTAGGTCAGTTCTATCGCCCAGATAGAAGAGCAGAATAAACAGGAAGTACCACCATTTGTCAGGATGATAGCCAGAATGAACTACCAGTCGGGGTTAGGCTTGGGAGTCAAAAATTAGGAAATGAAAAAGAGATGTACACCTCCTCGATACACACCGCCTTTTAGATTAGGGTACAAGCCCAAGTTTGAGGACTATCTTTCCAAGCTGACAAAGAAGAACAACCGGTCAGTAAAACCAAAAGTCCGATCCTACATCTCAGTAACCTTCCCGGTAGGTACATTCAAAGCCTCCCTGACACCCCTCTTGCACCAGTTGACAAAATCTCAAACCCCCAGCCTAATGCCGAGTCTTTAGAGATTTCAGATCTAGAAGTGTTCAACATAACACAGATGTTTGATGAGCTGACTGTCGATGATGTCACAGAAGCAGAAAATCAAGCTGGAGAACAGGTCTGCACCCTCTCCAACAGCGCTGAAGCGTCATCCAGTCACTGACCACTGATCCGTTGGTGGACCGAGACCCTAACCATCGAGGCCATTCAGGGCCGGGGCAAGCAAGTTACAGGGCAGGTTGGTCCAATTAGGCAGTGACCAAGCACCATTCCTTTCCTCCTTCTAATCTCTCTTTGCTCTTGTTAAAAAAATCCAAATTTCGACCACTGTAGGCCTCTTTTTGTTGAGTCAACTTCTGTAAAACAACAGTCATCTGTTTTATTAATGAAAATCTAATATTTTGACTCAAAATCATGTTTTGCATAAAACATTTCAAATTGGCTGATGAAAAAATCACACAGACTCTTCCTCTGGAAGGCCTAGTGTCTTGAAGTTATCAAAAATAACAAAAAGTATGCTAAACTAAGCTTAATGATTTGCCAGGAAATCATCACTGATAAGGCTACCCCCGAAACCCTTCTTGAACTTTCGGAAGTTGAGTATGACACAGAGTAGGAAGATGATCCACCTCAAGAGATCCTGGACCTCCTAGAGCATAGTGAAGGGATACTACAGTCTAAAAAAATAAGAATCACCATACCTATGGCAGACGTTGAATACATCTTCTTTCTTCGGCAAAATTTTTGTCGCAAAGAGGAATAAAGATTAAGCATTGTTATCGTTGTTAGGGAATAAACCCTAAACAAGATCTGTGAGATACGAAAAATAGACAAAAATAGATAACAAGCATACACACAAAAAAATCAGATTTACGAGGTTCCCTCAAGTTGAGGTATGTCCACGGAGTCACCGAGAATTTCACAATAAACTGGAGCAAAAGAAAATTATAGAGCTGCGATCTAAACTATAGTAGCTGCCCCTTTATGCTTAATAGAAAATAGGGCTACATGATATAGTGTGAAAATATCAAAATACCCCTACCCCAAGAAGAAAGGTAGGATGTTCAGTCCGAATAGACTCCACACTACCTATCAACTTTGACAGGCCAAAGGAATTTTATGCGAAGCCAAATGGCAATAAGGAAGGGAGATTCAAAATAACCAACCAAAATCAGGATCTTGATATTCGTTTGAAATCAATCTCATTCAACCCGTAGGGCATTTCCAAGAAATATCTTATCATCCTCCATTTGGTCATCAAGGTCATAGGGTCGGTTATGTCTCTTGGCTTGGTCAAATCAATCTCATCTCAACAACTGTTCAAGGCGTCAAACAACCTCGATTGGAAGCAGGAGCAAGGTCAAGAACATCTGAAATCTCTGACGAGCATGAGACTGGTATCTAAGAGCGAGTCATATACTTAGCCTATCATCAATCTGTATCTCCCATTAGTACTGCATTGGTTCAATCCAGGTCTAGTCGCGTCATCCGCGCATCTGCATAAGTTGAGTCTTGCATTGTCCTGCTTCTCATACATGTTATAGATGCATACCATTCAATTCCAATCAATGCACATTCAACACACTACACTCTAGTTAACACTAGTTGCTTACATTCATTTGCTTAATCAAGTTGCACACTTTGCACTCTTGTAGCACTCAGTTGCACACATTTAATGGGGTCACACACATTACACTCTAGTTGCACCCATCTTGCACACACTCATTTGCACACTTTAGTTGTACATATCGCATTAGTTGCACCCATCTAGCACACTATAGTTGCACACACTCAATCGAGTCGCGTATATCGCACTCTAGTTGCACCCATCTTGCACACTGTAGTTGCACACAATCGAGTCACTCATATTGCACTCTAGTTACACTCATCTTGCACACACTCATTTGTATACTCTAGTTGCACATATCACACTAGTTGCACCTATCTTGCACACTCAAGTTGCACACACTTAATGGAGTCACACACGTCACACTTTTACTACACTCAGTTGCACACACTCATTTGAGTCACACTCTTTGCACTTTTGCTGCACTTAGTCACACACATTTAATGGGGTCACCTACATCGTATTTTTGTTGCACTTAGTTGCACATACTTAGTCAAGTCACACACTACACTGCACAACAGTTACAGCAGACATACTACACTGCACAACTGTTGCATTTGCATCACACACATTACACTGCATAACAATTACATCACATACTGCACAATAGTTGTAGCACAGCACATACACAACACACAATAGTTGCAGCACAACACCTGCACTGCACACAATGGTTACATCACATACACAACACAAAGTCGCGTTCACGCCAAGCTAGGTAAGACCGGGAGGTCTCTAGTGGAAGCTACGCACCGAGCATTTTTTCATCGGGCTGACTACCCACCAATCATGTCATCGGGATGTCACCCTCCCATCTCGTTGGTTGAAATTCAAGGCGATGTCACCATCAATCAATCTAGTTGACATTGTTATGAGATGTCATCCACTCTATCATTTTGGTTGACATTGTTATGAGATGTCATCTACTCCATCATTCTGGTTGACTTTGTTATGAGAGGTCATCCACTCCTTTGTTTTGGTTGACATTGTTATGAGATGTCATCCACTTCAATCAATCTGGATGACATTGTTATGAGATGTCATCCACTCCATCATCTGGTTGACTTTGTTATGAGAGGTCATCCACTCCTTTGTTCTGATTGACATTGTTATGAGATGTCATCCACTTCAATCAATCTGGTTGACATTGTTATGAAATGTCATCCACTCCATCATTCTGATTGACTTTGTTATGAGAGGTCATCCACTCCTTTGTTCTGGTTGACATTGTTATGAGATGTTATCCACTTCAATCAATCTGGTTGACATTGTTATGTGATGTCATCAACTCCATCATTCTGGTTGACTTTGTTATGAGAGGTCATCCACTCTTGTTGACTTTGTTATGAGAGGTCATCCACTCCATCATTCTGGTTGACATTGTTATGAGATGTCATTCACTTCAATCAATCTGGTTGACATTGTTATGAGATGTCATCCACTCCATCATTCTAGCTGACTTTGTTATGAGAGGTCATCCACTTCTTCATTCTGGTTGACATTGTTATGAAATGTCGTCCACTCCTTTGTTCCGGTTGACATTGTTATAAGATGTCATCCACTCCATCATTCTGGTTGACATTGTTATGAGATGTCATCCACTCCATCATTCTGATTGACTTTGTTATGAGAGGTCATCCACTCCATCATTCTGGTTGACATCAATCTGGTTGACATTGTTATGAGATGTCATCCACTCCATCATTCTGGTTGACTTTGTTATGAGAGGTCATCCACTTCTTCATTTTGGTTGACATTGTTATGAAATGTCATCCACTCTTTTGTTCCGGTTGACATTGTTATGAGATGTCATCCACTCTATCATTCTGGTTGACATTGTTATGAGATGTCATCCACTCCATCATTCTGGTTGACTTTGTTATGAGAGGTCATCCACTCCATCATTCTGGTTGACATTGTTATGAGATGTCATCCACTTCAATCAATCTGGTTGACATTGTTATGAGATGTTATCCACTCAATCATTCTGGTTGACTTTGTTATGAGAGGTCATTTCACTTTTTCATTCTGGTTGACATTGTTAAGAGATGTCATCCACTCCTTTGTTCCGGTTGACATTGTTATGAGATGTCATCCATTCCATCATTCTGTTTGACATTGTTATGAGATGTCATCCACTCCTTTGTTCCGGTTGGCGTTGTTATGAGATGTCATCCACTCATTTGGCCTAGCTGACATTGTTATGAGATCTCATCCATCCATTCAATCTAGTCGCCGTTATCATTTCAGCCATTCTCATCTGAGATACCCCATCAACCTCTGGGCAGTAGTGTTCACAAGCTGCCTTCAGTCCATCAATTTTCTCGTCAGCTTCCATTAACCCATGACATCCATTTCATCCTCAACTTTTATGTCGCAGCACTCGTAGCTCTCCGAACACTATATCAGTCTCCATGCAGTAGTGTACACGAGCTCCCTTCAATCCATGTTCCATATGCACCCATTTTCTCTAGCAGTCCTCCGTAATGAGGCTATAAACTACTATCCTTCACTCCATCCTTTTGTTTCAGGCAAGTTTTCTAGGGTTAGAATTTAGCATCTCTTTCTTCTATTTCTTTAAGCCTTTTCAGGATTTTTGTGTGTAAAAATGACGGCGTTTCAGTCTTTGCCGTTCAATTGCCTGCAATCTCCGACAAAGAGGGGCAACTGTGAACACCCCATTTTTACTCCCCTTAACCCCTTTATTTTTTATTTGTAATTTTAATTTTAGTATTACTTTACTTTATTTTATTTTTATTTCTTTTATTATTTTATTTGAGTGTCGAGGTTTTAGATCCAAGAAAGAGAGAGAGAGCCCATTACCTATGAACCCAAGTCCTAAGCCCAAATCCTCTCTAAAGATCAATCCCTAAAATCCAAATCCAAGTTTAAGGTCTTTAGACCCAAGCCCATGATCCGAAAGGTGTAAACCCTAAAGCCCAAAGCCCATGGAGGATCCCTATTAAATCCAGAGTTTAGGATTTTCAATCTCATTCGGTTCCAGCCGCAGACCTCTCATCTCTTCATCTCCGACGATCTCCATCGTAGCAGCAACTCGTCTGAACCCTTTATCCATTGCCATCCCCCTCCATCTTTGGCCAGGCCAGCAACACCTGAAATTCGGCCAGCCAGGTCCCTGATTTTCACTCTCTTCCGATTCATCTCAGTAAGGTATCTCCTCCGGTCATCTTCTTCCGGCAAGTCCCAGTTAATTCCGATCATCAACTCCACCATATACTTCGGCCTGCAGCAGATTAGGTCCTTCATCAGCTGTCACCAGCTTCGGCCAACCCTTTTCTCCCCGGTTTTCTCAGGTATTTGGTCCTTCACTTCATTGTTTTTTTTCTTTGATTTTCTAGATCTGAATTTTCTATATCCAAACCTTAGATCTAGAAATTCAGATCTAGAATTTTGTTATTCATTTTCCTTTCTTTTATTCCCTAAATTTATTCATTTCTTTTTTTATTCATGCTTTCATCCTCTCATCTCCGGTCACCCTCTGGCAACAACTTTGTTTCTCCCTAATCTCAGGTGAACCGTGAATTCCAATTCTTTGCTCTTGTATACGTTGAGCTTCCATTCGTATCTCTATCTCTTTAGTTATTCTTTTATTTATTCACCTTCTTTATTTTGTTCATAAATCTGGTTTGCAGTTTCTATGTTCCAGTGTTGGTCACGTCTATCTCAGGCCAGCCCCATCTAACTTCCATTTCATTCCTATTTCAGATCTAAGGTAATATCCCAACTCTGCTCTTTCTCTCAATCTCCTTTTTCTCTGAATTTCTCTGGTTTTCTTATTCATTCTTGCTTCGCTGTGGATGTTCATTTTTTTTTTTTTTGACCAAGAGAGATAACTCTCCATCTCTGTTCGTGTTATTCTCTCGGATCACAGGAGCAGCTGGTACCATAGTCGAATTCCTTCATTATCATCAACCTCCAAGCCTACGCAGGTATGCTTTCTACATCTTATTTAACCTCTTGTTTGGTTTTGCATGATTCTCTATTTTGTGTGGTCCCCGGATCCAACAATGGTTGGACAATCCTGTTGTGTCTATTAAAGTTGAGATCATAGAGGTCCCGCCTAATCTCAATTAGAACTTGGAGAGTAGAGCGTCAATTTTGCTAAAAGCAAATCCTAGCCAAGTTAGGATTTTCTTTTGAAACCTGTCTGGAGGCCCTATTTTGGCCGGATCTTTTAATGGTGACCTGGTCCAGGCTAGATGTGGTTTATTATATTATTTTGTCCATGATGATGTTGGGATAGGGTCACCTTTGGTACAATATTAATCATGATTAAGGCCTTTGGTGAGTCAGAATTGATCTCAGACTATGTTATTGTGACAAAACCATTTGACTAGTTTTCACCAATGGTCAATAGGCCTTGACACAATAGCTTCACCTTGGCCCTCTATGATCTCAAATATTTTTCAGCTCCATTTAATCTGTTGTTAATTTAGTCATTTCTTATAATTTAATCTGTGTGTACATAATATAGGATTAGGCCGTAGCTTTTTTCCTTTTTGCCTACCTTGGGCACTTAGGTGGATTCGACCCTAAACAACTTGCCTACCCGTTAGTTAAAAAATGCAAAAAAAATCAAAAAATGCAAAAGAACAAAAACATTCAAAAAACTCACAAAAATTCAAAAATGACCTACCCTAATAAATGAACGCCCCCTAGTGCTCCCCCGCGAGCACCTAGCTACGCGACCATCTCCCGGAATGAGATTCATAAATCTCAATTCCACTTTCCCCTCAACTCAAACACGAGTTGGAAATGACCACACTCCGAAACGAGTATAAAAACAGTCACGGCCCCCGAACTACTATGAGGGTCTGATTCCGACTAACCGGATAAGTAGGCAGCCCAAAACCAGGGTTCGACCCCAACCAAAAATAAAATTTTTACACCCCATATTGATTTGTGTTTGATTAGCAAAATTAATAATTATTTAGGAAATTTTAAGTGATTTCAAATGTTTGGCTTGGACCTAATGAGTAGGTTACCATCATTGGATGGAGGTCCTGGGGTGCCTAACCCCTTCCCCAGGACCTAAAGGGATCTCTTACCTAGACTACTCTGGACCGTAGACCCCCTTATTTTGGATTATCTCGGGATCCTACTTCCCCTAAGTAGGTGGCGACTCTTAAAATAAATTTAGCGTTATTCCTCTACTCTCGGACCTTATCTCGACACTTAGAGTTGAGAGGGGAGGAAGGACGGTAAATTTATGTGTTTACAATATATAATAAATATTTATATAAATATGAATCAAGTTGAGCCAAGTTACGAGCCGAATCAAACTTTGACAAGCCGAGCTGAATCAAACAAGGGCTAGCTCGAGCTAGACTTGTTTGAGATTTTGAGCCCGGATCTAAGCTCGGCTCGATCGATCCTAAAATAAGGGTTTGAGCTCAGCTTGATCAAGTCGAGTTGATCGAAGCCATCGAGCCAACTCGGCTTGTGTGCACCCCTGAGTTAAACCATCAATCCACCAAACACATTTAATTATATTTTCTTTCTTCGGATAATATATAGAAAAAGTAGAAGAGTAAATAAAGAAAACTTAAAATAAATAAAGTGAAAAAGAAAAGTTGAACAAACAAGTTTCAATAAGTTTCAGTTCATGACAGAATCTAACACTTTACACTCTTACACATGATTATTAAAAAAACAAAAGAAACAAAGAAAAAAAAAGGTGAAAAGATTACTCAACAACAATCATCAATAGAAATCTCACTCTACTAAGTTAAAAACCGCGCTCGGACAACGTATCCGCTCTCTGAGCAGGAGCGGATAGGTAAATAGAGGGTTTGGGTTACTAGGGTTGAAACTCCCTTAAAGTCCTACACCCAAAATATTTTGTAGCTGCCTAATCATTCTCTATTTATTACTAATATATTCAATCAATCAATATTATCCTCGTTATCTAAACAAATATAAGGGAAAAAAATGGTTTGTAGCATTTCAGATCTTCGTTACCAAAAGGCATCTTGTTTCTCCATCAAGTTTTTCTTTGGAGGTTTGCTTTCTCCATCTACTTCTCCACCCAGATAAGAGAGAAGTGAAAATGACCTTACAGTGCATATAAGAGCAATTTTATATACAGGATATGTAGACTTTCAAGTTTTTCTCGAAAACGAAACTATTCTTCAAACCCGATATAGTAAATGTTTGTTGAAATGTTTGGCGGACCGCACATTCGTCTATCAAGCTGAATGCCGGTCTTCATTGGTCCACGTCCCCTTTTTTAATACTCATTAATTGTAGTTAAGATTCACTCACCTTTAGGGTTCATCCACTTAAATTTGGTTTTCATAAAAAAGATTAAAAAATAGAGTGCTGCTACGAGCACACCAATAGTTTCTTATTGTACACCAAACATATCACTTACTAACTACACACCATTAAAATATATAAAATTCTAGGAGTACAATAAGAGTTAAAAAAATATTTATAAATTTTCTAAATATACACCATACTAAACTTAAAACATGATAATACTTATAAATTCTCTCTCTCTCTCTCTCTCTCTCTCTCATAATATAACGAAGGAAACAAGTGATCAAAGCTTCGTGTTGAACTCTCTCTCTCTCTCTCTAGATGTGTAGATTTACAGAAAACTTCACAGAAAAAATCATATCTATAAATGTGCTTGCAATTTTTGAATTGAAATAGTGCATCTTTGTTACTCACTGCATCTGTTGGGTTTTTTCTTAGAACTTATTGGATGTCGTGACCTAAAATCATATGCATCTAGGCCAAATAAAACTTTGACACGCGACACCGCTTATCTTGAACTTATCTTAATATGAGCTTATAAGACATACTAAAACATTAACCTAAAAATTTCTTTAATCATAATCTCAATGACAACAAACGAGCTAAATCATTCAACATAATCCCCAAAGTTAATAAACTTAAACCTAACATTCATATATGAATATCTTATTACAACTCGTTCAAAAATAAAAGTCCAATGATCTGAAACTTAGTGATATGGATATTTATCCAAATCATTCTCCTCTTCCACAAAATTACCTTTTTTTTCCTCAAAATATTCCTCTTCCTCCCAAGGTTCAACTTCAATCTCGAACTTCAAACTTGTTGACATAAACATTACAGCTGAGCAACAATGCGCTCAGTAGATATAAAGTCTTGACTAACAATAATCATAAAAATCATAACATATTTGCTTAAAATACTTGAAATTACATTCATAACAAACATAATCAGAGTGCGAGAAACATGTGAGCATATATATATTATTTAACTTATCTTGCTTGTGGGATCTTATCTTATGAGAAACAACTTACACTTGTGAGATAACTTAAAACTCAAAATTCTTATATCGGTTATGAGATTATATATATATATATATATTGAATATAAACGATTTGACACCCGTCGGCGTCCATAAGATTCTTGTGAACCAGATGTTAGTACCATCGTTTTCCTAACTTGAATCTACTTGTGAACCAGGTACTAGCATCCTTGTTTTTGTGGGTACAAGTACATTGAGATTTTAGACTGGTATTGGTACCTGTAATTTGTGAGAACTCAATCATGCAAATCATATTTATACTTACGTACATACTTGTGAGATCTTATGAGCTTGTGAGAATTTATACTTGTGAGTTGGTGTGAACATATCATATTTGTAATTTATCATAGGTGATAAACCTTCGATTAAACTATAACCTGGATCACAAATCTAGTGTCATCGAAAATCTATCATAGTATCCCATAACACCATGATAAATGTGTGTGTTATTTGTGTCTAACCAAAAACCTAATTTAAACACAAGACTGTAATTTAAGACTTGTTTACCCCAAATTAAATAACAACATACATCATATTTAAACAATTCGTAATTATCATATCAATCGTATCATGATATAGCATTTTCGTAAATCAAAAATGCATATAAATTAACAATACATTCATAATTCACGAAGCATATAAATCACCATTTGAATCATCAAATCATCATACTTATTTATTTACATCAAAAGAATACACAATCATAATTTAATTATCATCTTTATGAACTTGAATCCATTAATCACATTCAGTAAAAGTCCCTATGAGCTTAAAATACCCTTATTCTTAGCTTATAAAGTTCCTACATTCTTACAAAACCTTAAAATATGCTTGTAAATTCCTACTCTTATTTAAATAATTCTATTAACTCTTATAAAAAATCCATACTTGCATAATTCTCATTCTCAAATAAACCTAACCCTTGAAAATCCATAATCTCCTTGAATTACTTATAAGTCATACTTATTCGTATTCTTATCCTTAAAATCATATTCATCATAAATTATACTTATTCTTAAATCCAAACTTATGAATTATTAGGCATAGGAAAATATATCAAACCTTAACCGTTAATCAAAATCTGCGAATTGAAGCTTTTCTTTGCAGTAAAACTCGGATCTGACGAAGATCAGCACTCCCTTGATCACAATCTTACCTTTTGTGAAGCTTTTTGTAATGGGTAAATTTCGTAAAAACCTAAGTATGGTAGTAACGAGCTCGTCCTCGGTGTGGTGTTGTCATTTGAGCTCATTTCCGTCGTCTCTTCGACGACGGGCCCGTGGTCTCATAGACGACGATCACGTCCTCGTTCTGACGACGTACCCGTTGTCTCATAGACGACGATCATGTTTTCATTCAGGCAACGTACCCGTCGTCTTATTGTCAACGACCCCGTATCCCAACACGTAATGAGATCCGACGCTACTGCCCAGTCGCCTGGGACTAATCCTACCTCTACGATGGTAGGTGGGAAACATTGTCTTGGCATTAAATGCAGCATTAAATGCCATTTAATGCTAGTCACCTCGGACGAGTTTCTACTCTATGCCTGCTCTCTTTTATATGCAGATACGCGTGCAGTACGAATGACCGGGAGATCTATCTAAAATGATTACTGAAGTACACATCAGAGATTTGAGGTGTGCATGGACATCCATGAATGCCCATGGCCATGGCAGGGATGGCCTATAAGAACCTGGGAAAAACAGTGTGAAAGGGACGGATTTTTCGAGAGCTGAGACCTTAAAACTCTTTGCATTTTAACTGTTCATCATCTTCTACACCTACTGACTTTATCATCGGAGTACAGGTTAGGGTGCCACACCCTCCACTCCAACCTTCTACCGGTAAATCAGAGCGTGGGAAGAGCTGCTGCTGACGCGTGTCCTTTCGGTAATTTCCCCACACACTTTTCCTTCTTTGCTTTCTCCTTTCTTTCTTTTAGCAAAGGTTGTCTCTCCAAATCCTTAAGTTTTCCTCTCTCTGAAGTTCTAAGCTCTTAGGTTAGTTAGATAATAAACCCTAACCGCACGAATAATAATTATTTATAGGTTTTGCTTTAAGAGTTTTCAAGTTTCTCACTAGTTTTCCAAATTTTTAAACGTGAGGGCGTTCGAAGAGCTTAAGTGACCGTTCAAACGATATTGCTTCCGTTCGAACGAATTTGGTCTTGTTTGAACGAGATTGCATTTTGGAAGATTAAGCCATTGCTCGGTCTATAATCACTCTGAGATCGTTCGAACAAACTTGAATTTCGTTTGAACGAACACCCTTCATTCAAACAAGATGGAGACACAAGTAGTGTCTCCATGAAACCCTTTCCAAGTTGCACTGAATCAATTCCTATGTCTGGTATGCCTCCTAGATGCTCCAAACCTCCGACATTGTTAAGTTTATAACTTGTGAGATAGTGTTTCTTTATGCTCAGTAAAAAGAAAAGGAATCTGTTTCTTTTTTGCTTAGAGGATGTCAATGGAAGATGAAGGAGCAGAGTACGGTGAGAAATTCCCTGTTGGTTCTGTTGTCCGGCTAAGTTAGTGTCCAAAGTTGGAATAGAAGAAGTCTACAACATTGTGAATAGAGAATGAGGAGAAGTTTTGGAGAGAAGGATTTTGAGGCTTGGGTGCGCATAGAGAAAGGAATCCTAAAAATTTTCAAACTTTTTTTTATATTGGTACATAGTAAGAAATTATTAGGGGCTCGTAGCAACACATAAAAAATTAAATTTAAATTTATTAAGCTTAACCAACTTTAACCACAATTAAAGGGAGACGTAATTAGAAGGCATTTTATTAGGTAGCCGAATGTGAGGTCGGCTAATCACTGTTCTAAATTTTTTATTCTTACCATCTTTTTGGGACTTAAAAATTAAAATATATATAGGCATTTTGCAGCTGAATAAAAAAAAAGGGGAAATGTTTACCCTGATTGTATATTTTTCACTATATAGTGAAATGCGCGATCTTTACTGTGTATGTTCCTTTTTTAATACTTATTAACTATGGTTAAAATTCACTCACCCATAAGATTCATCCATTCAATTTTGGTTGAAAAAAAATCTAAAAAGAAAAATATTATCTTTAAACCAGTTAAGTTTAATAATAGTTAAAAGAGGTTAAAATTGACATGGGTCACGGGGTCAACTAAAATGAGGGTCAGCTAATGCTCATAAAAAAAATAAAAATCTTGTCTTCTCCTCTGTCCCCTCCTTGAGACCAAACAGATCTTTGTCTTTATCTCGTTACTTTATTGGTGTGGCAATTGAACCAAAATCCAATAAGATCTTTTAACTTGACCAAATCTTGTAATAGGAAAAAAAAAAAAAACTGGTGATCTTCTCCAGTTGTAACCGGTTTTTGACAAAACCGGCTACTCCCCAGTGGTCACCAAATGTCCCTTTTTACACCTCTTACATGTGGTTAAGATTCACCTATCCTAGGGTTCATCCACCTATATTTGGTTTTTAGAAAAAATGTATAAAATAAATTAACCTTAGGAGTTGGTAAATTTTAACCACGGTTAACAAATTTCTTTTATATTTAAAAAAAAAACCAAGATAGGTAGGTGAACCTTAGGGGTGAGTAAATCTTAACCATAATTAAGAGGTCTCAAAAGGGACATGTGGCCACCTCAGGGGTGTAACCGGTTTTGGCAAAACCGGTTACAACTGGAGAGGAATAGGTGCCAAAAAATATTCAAATCTTATACACAAGCGTGCTTCTTACGCAATAAAGGAAAAAAAAAATTTGCTAGCCTAATCGCAAGTCTTCCGCATACGCAACTTGTGGCCACAAATGTCAAACTTTTTTTGTTTTCTAATTTTTTAATGCGTTAAAAATTAAAACATCTCCACCTATATGGTAAATCTTGCGCCTGTGGAAACTTTTGAAGTAAATACAATTGGGGATAGTAGGAATGACAATGAGGCGGGGCGGGGTACCGGAACGGGATATAACAAAATCGCCCCCGCCTCAGATCTTATTTTTTTATACCATCCCCACCCCTGATTTTTTTGAAAAAAAAAGGTCCTTATAGGTATGAGGCGGGTTGGGGCCTTACCGGGGCGGGTCAAATTGCCATCCCTAAAGATAGCACTCAAACCAAAAAAAAACTTAGGATCTTTTCTAGTTCGGGCTAGCAAGAAGACTGCTAGCCCCAATGGGAAGACGTCACGAATGACTTTTGCATCCTTATTAAGTATATGCACACAAATCAATACCTTAATTAGTGCGAAGGGATTGCGTGTGGATGTTAACCGTCTCCTCACCGGTACCTACCAGAAAGATTTGAAGTCAAAAAATAATAATAAAAAAACTAGAGAAATAGTTAAGGAACTAATGAATTTCGTTTTCAAACCTAAGATATCACCTCATTGGTGGATGTCCCTTCTTAAATATTCACCACAATTGGGTAGATGATAAAAACAGGGACATGCACCAATGAGGTCATTGGGGGGGTGACCTCATTGGTTGAAAGTGGAATTGAGGTGGACTAATGGCAAGATTCCTGTAGCTCTTTAGCTACAATAGTGACTATTGCTAATCTACACTCCACCAGAAAGCAAAAGCCGCGTTCAACCCATGCTTTTCCACGACAACTTGAACTCAGTACAAATATCCAACCATAGAGAGAGAGATAAAGACATCTTTCTCTCTCTCTTTTTCTGACGCGTCCAATTTTAGATATTTTGATCTTGACCTTGAACCGCCGGAAAAAATGGAGTCACCGGAAACCCAAATCCTAAACGGAGACCAAGATCGATTTCAGCAGAACGTGATCGTCATGAGACACGGTGATCGGCTCGACAACGTTGAGCGGCTGTGGCTAGCAACGGCAGCAAGACCTTGGAACCCACCTCTGGCGAACAGTGGCAGGGAGAGAGCTTTCGGCGTCGGTAAATATCTCCGATCAAATCTAGGTTTTCCGATCCATAGAGTGTTCGTCTCGCCTTTCCTCCGATGCGTTCAGACCGCTGCCGAGGTCGTCTCGGCTCTATGCGCCGTCGAAGTTAAGGCCTCTCAGATGATCAGCGATAACGTAGCAATCGATTCTTCCAAGATCAAGGTCAGATCGCTGCATCCATTCATTCTATTCAATTCGTTTACAGTATCAAATGTGATGATATTTTTATCTTATTCTTTCCATGGCGAGAAATTTGATTAGTTCGATGAATGCTTTTCAGATTTTGATTATGGACTGTTTTTTGTTTGTGATTCAATTTTATATGTAGCATTTTTATGATGTTAAATGAAGTAATAGATAGAAATGGAGGAATTAGGGTTATTAAGCTTCTGGTGATCGATCAGATTGGGGACTTGGATTGAAAATGGAGATGTATTGAGGGAGTTCTTCGATGTTTTGATCGAATTAAGTGCGAAAAAACTGCCATAGGCTTTAATTTCATCATGGGTCTAAGGGATTGTTCTGTGTCAGAAATAGATACTATAATGGCAGTTGAGATATAATCTAAGTTCGCATTTTCTTGGCATCTTTAGCTGTATTCTTGATCCTACCTGTAAATTAAGAGACTGATTAGCAAGTTACTGTTCCTGAAGACTCCATAGGACAGCAAGTAATAGGTGATTCCTATGTCGGAATATTAGTCATCTGCGGGCACTATTGAAAGTGTTTGATTCATAGTTACCAGAACGAGAAGCGAAAACGAACAAGAAGAAATGGGAAACAAGGATGCAAGATTTCATATAGGTGCTAATCTTCATTATATTAGTATGAACAGTCATACCTCAGATTTTATCTTACATAAGATATTTGTGGAGTGGGTGTCTTAAGGTCCAATCTAAGGATACTTGCCCAAGGTTTACATCTTAGAAGCCCTCTTTGACCATGAAATAGGATGTGATGCATGGTTTTAAAAAACGCCGAAACCGTTACATAACGCCCGTTACGTAACGGTTTCGGTGAACACCGTTACCCGTTACCGTTACGTTACACCTACATATTTTTTTTTAAAAAATTTTATTTATTGTGATTTTTTTGATTTTTTAAGCCAAAAAAAAAACTCCGTAAAGGCCGAAAACGTTACGTAACGGCGTTACGTAACGGTTTCAGCCGTGTCCGTTACGATGTCCGAAACCCTTTTTTTGAACCTTGATGTGATGGGAGCGAGTTTCCTTGGAAGCAAGTTTGGGAAGCGAATTTCATGAGAAGCTAGCATCACACCTTGTACTGCAACTATGGTTTAATCCATAAGAGTATGTCCCAGGCATTATAGGTATGCGATAATTGGAACTGGATTAGAAACTCTAATGGGTTGGAAGCGTGCCTAGAAACTCTAGTATGACATTCCAGGGCTATTCTTTCATGTCAGGGAGGCAAGGACATGTAATCTCAGCAATCTTGCTCAATCAACCATGCCAAATGCATTGAAGATGGGAAAATGGGGAATCTCCAATGGTTTTGGCTAGTTAACCTTGGAAAATTCTTGCATGCTATAAGTGAACTCCTTTTTTTTGGTACATGTGATGTTAGTTGTTTGTTAGTTAGTCTGTTACGACCGATGGGGAAATGGGGAATCTCCATCCTACTTCGCTTGATTCATAGTCGTGTAGGACCAAGGCATATCCCCTGGCAAAGCCGATACAAACGCTTACGCAGTGTAGGTACTTAGCTTGAACCTTAGCACTAGTAGTATGCTAATGGCTTTTAATGTATAACTAGCATACTTCAGCTATGTTTTGTTAGCTACTTGAATCTATTTGTCCATTATCCAGGTCTCAGTTGAGTATGGATTGTGTGAGATCATAGGTAGAGATGCTATAAGACTTGATGTGGCACCCAAAGATGGGAAATGGGGTTTCAATATCTCAGAGCTTCAAGCTCTGTTACCAGCTGGAACAGTGGATCATTCTGTGCAGTCTGTCTATAAAGAGGTATATACTGAACTTCTCCTTTATATAAATTTTTGTTTACATGTACTGACATAAAAGCTTTGCACGAGGAATTTGTAGTTGCCAAAATGGGAGGAATCAGCAATGGATGCGGGGGCTAGATACAAAAAGGTTATTCAGGCGCTTGCGGATAAATTTCCTTCTGAAAACTTGTTGCTTGTTACACACGGTATTTGGATATGATCCTTGTGTATGCGTGTACCTGTGCGCGTGTAGCTTTTCATTGTGTGTTTGTTCAAATATGTTTACATTACTGTGCCAAAATGTCGGATTATAATTAAGGTGTGTATGCAGGTGAAGGGGTCATGGTTGCACTTTCTGAATTCTTGAAGGACCCAACTGAGTCTAAAGATCCTAAATGCGCTAGACCTGATTATTGTGCATATTTGCGCTTACAAAGACTAATCTCCTTCAGCCCAAGCAGGGAATATACTGCCGGAAACTTTGAGTTACTTACAGAGAGTGGTATAAGCTACTGCCCCAGAAGAGCTGGCCAGTGATGTGTTCGCTTTTTGCCCTACCTTTGAGTTCATCTAAAAGTCATCAGGTGGGATTTCCTAGAGCTCAAGAATAAGAAGAGGTTCAAGTTCCTTTTCAATAATCCATCATTACAAAGCAATCTAGTTCTTTTCTGGCAAAATATATTAGTTTTAGCTGCTGTGTTAGGTTATTTGAAATTAGAGTTTCCATTTGAACTTCATTATTGTAATATACATTTTCCATTTATTCTCTCCTGTATGTTAGAAAACTTTTAACCTACAGAGAGGGCTTTGGCAAGGTTTTCTGTATTTGTCAGCATTGCAATACCTATGAATTGGAAAGCATATGAAGCAGAATTCTACTTTTATTTGGCTGAGACTATGGACTTTGTTAGTAGACAAGAGGGGAGGGACTATGTACCCCCAGCTCTCTGGCTGAAAAGAATAGATGACATCTGCACCAAGGTCTGCTCCCCCTCATAAACCTCTTTCAGAGAACGGCACCCTGATAGGAGGGAGCTCAGCCATATGCTGCAAGCAACCAGACATGGGATCTGCAAATGGGAGACCAACTCAGGGATACCTTTGCACATTGGACACAATACTATCGACACTTCATCTTTGCCAGGTTTGCGTTAACAGCCAATGAGTTTGTGAGACATCTCCAAAGAAATATTGGAGTTTTTGGAAGCGCTAGGAGATACCACAATCCCATCCCCAGGAGTAACTGCTGCCCAAGAGCAGAATTCTGCTGCCCAAGAGCAGAATTCTAATACCAATGTTTGGATGCCTATAAAACCCCTTGCAAATTCATATATATATATATATTAGTAAAAGTGCACGGTGCGAAGCAGGTATAGTTTTTTTTTTTAATTAATGAAAAACATATTTAATATATTTTCATTAGATGTTTCTCTTTTTATATTAGTTAATTTTATAACATATTAGTATTTTTACAGAATATATTTTAGTAATTAAATTTAAATTCTTATATGCAATTTAAATTAATATTAGAAAAGAGTTACTAATTATTGATTATTTATGGTTCTCACTTATCTTTACTATTATAATGGGAGAGGTTGGCGAATTTTTTGAAATTCCTAAACTACCCTTAAATAAAGAAAACTTTAATTTAATGTTTTACTTTAATTCCCAAACTACCCTCATCTATCTATTTAAAGAATAGAATCAGAGTTCAATCGCACCCGCGGGTTAACACGTATCTCTTTTAACTCCTCTTAATTGTGGTTAACTCCTCCCCCTCGCTCTCACGTGCATCACACCTGCTACCCGCTAGTAAATGTATAAAAATAAGGACTCTATTAGAAAGAACCTTATTGATAGTATCACTTTACAATAATTTTAAAAAAAAAAGTTACTAAAAATTTCTTTCTATGTATAAGGAAATTAAAGAGTCCTTGTTAAAGACCTAGTTTAAGATTAGTCACGAGCCTAATTAATTAACCAACTTAGTGAGGTAGTTGCATGATGTTATGCACTATGCAGGTCTTGGTTGACTGTCACTGCCTAGGTCAATGGCTCCTTGATGCCTCAGACAGTAACAACCGGCTACAATTCTTACATATTGCAATAGTTGTGCAATGTTTCTGTAACGGATAAAATTCGTAAAATAGAGCAAAAAGAAAGGGTAAAATAGTGATTTCTCATGCTCAGAAATTCTGACAATTTAGTCAACATAAGCCCACTTGGGCCATGTGCTGGATCACTTGAGTGTTGTCTGACAGGTGGTCTTATCATGACTGCACAAGTAATGATGACTCCAAATGCCTGTAAATAAGCAAAAATCACCAGAGAGAAGAGATAGAGGATGCGCAAGAGAGATGGATGGTGCGAAAGGCAAGAGAGGAGAAAAAGGGCAGAAGAAGAAGAGAAAGAGGATGGTGCGAAAGGCAAGGAGGATGGTGCGAAAGGCAAGAGAGAGGAGAAAGAGAAGAAGAGCAAGAGGAAGAGAAAGAGCAAGAGGAAGAGGAAGAGGAAGAGGGAGATCTGAGAAGCTTGAGTCATTCACACCCCTCTCCCAAAGTGCTGTGTAGATGGCCACTCACCCGATTCTCTCATCTTCCTTTGGTGTTATCCGGCTACTTGATGCTCTTTGTGGCCTCACAAGCGTCTATGACCGTCAGATTCTCTCAAATAGGCCTTGTCTGCCTGATGCTCTCCATGAATGGTCACACTGCCACTTGCAGGGCCTTGCAATTGATCATCTGTTGAGTGTCATCACACTTGAACTTGTGTCTGATGCTGTGAATAGTGCCAAATTCGTTGTGACATTGTGCTGTGAATAGTGCGAAATCCGTTGTCACGTTGTCTGATGTGAATTGTGCCGAGTACGTTGTCTGAGCCCGTGCTACGTTGTTTGAGCCCGAGTACGTTGTCTGAGCCCGAGCTACGTTGTCTGAGCCCGAGTACGTTGTCTGAGCCCAAGCTACGTTGTCTGAGCCCGAGCACGTTGTCTGAGCCCGAGCTACGTTGTCTGAGCCCGCCCGAACTACGTTGTCTGAGCCCGAGCTACGTTGTCTGAGTCCGAGTACGTTGTCTGAGCCCGAGTTACGTTGTCTGAGCCTTATCCGAGCTGAGTCCTTTAGGCCATCCGAACTGAGTCCCTTGGGCCATCCAAGCTGAGTTCTTTGTACCTTCTGAGCTAAATCATTTGTGCCTCCTGAGCTACAATCCCCAGAGCATAACACCAGAGCTCGTCCTCAAGTGCATATGCCCAGTGCCCTCACGATAAGTATCTCTATACCATACTGTGCCTTATGTTCATGTGCTTGTGTCTTGTGCCTTATGCTGTGCTTGTGCCTTGTGCTTTATGTTGTGCTTGTGCCTTGTGCCTTATGCTGTGCTTGTGCCTTGTGCCTTATGTTGTGCCTGTGCCTTGTGTCTTATGCTGTGCTTGTGCCTTATACTGTGCTATGTGCCTTATACTGACTTTATCATCAGAGCTTATTTCAGGGTGCACACCCGCCCCCTCAGGCTCATTCACAGGTGGAGTTTTGCTATCATTCCTCTACCAGCTAAGCAGTTACAGACGCGTGGCGTGCACGAGATTTTTTCCCTTTCAGTTTCCATGCACAAAACACCGAAATCCCTATATTTTGGCTTCTTGGCCATTTAAGATCCAATTTACGGGGCCTTGTTGCCACATAGAAAAGCAATGCATTTTAGCATTCCGTCTTGTTAATATTTCCTTTAGTAAATACTTGGTACTTAAAATTTAATAAAATTGATTGAATAACAATCACATACTACACGGAAATCATTTTTTAGGGTTTTGGGGTCTCCAAGACTCTACAGGTTCTTTCCCTCTAGAGGTTGCAAAAAGCAAACTAACGACAAGACAAGATTTTTTTTAAAAATCGAGGATGGATAACTTTGGTGTCCTTCTAGGTGTGTCACCAACAAGAAAACATCGCCACGAGACCAATAACGCACCTGCACTTGTCCCTGTAACTTCAATTGCCTGTCGTCCAATAGTTTACTCGGGCGAGAAGAAAACTATTGCTCTTCGCTCTCACAAAGCCCTCCCTTCAACTGCCATGAATTCAGGTTTAAGTGTTTTAACCATAAGTTAAAACAGTTAAAGATAGTTAACTAAGGGTAGATGGGTGAACCTTAAGAATGAGTGAATCTTAACAACAATTAAAAGTAATTAAAAGGGGGACACAGACTGAGGAGGTGATTATTTTCCATCCTGAATATGGAGATGACTCAAATAATTAAAGTACTAAAATGGAATGCATACTATCAATTATAACCCATCAGATCTCCAGTTGCATTTCATGGTTAGCATAATGAAAAGTAAATAAAATAAATAAATAAACAAAACAAAAGAGCTGATCATGATGGACAACAAATACAGAATCGGAAGAACATGCTAAACCTGTTACATTGAGTTTAATCCTACTCCTCACCATGACCCTGGCCCATGTTGAAGATAATTGTATCGTTAGGGTCAAAGATAGGATTTTATAATTGAGCCCGATAACTAAATAGATAGATGGATAGACTTTACGAAGTTTATCAAAAGTAAAATTGCTAATTATTTACGTCATAGTGGGTCTTATGAGCCCCACATATACTATACATTATAATTTATAAAATAATGTGAAGGGTATTTTTGTCAACATAAAGTTTAGATTACTCTTTGTATTTTTATTAGTAGAATGATATATATATATATATATATATATATATATATATATCCATCGTGTATTGTGGACTCCAAGTAAAAAAAATAATTAAAAATCAAATATTATGCATAGGATATTAGATGGTACAAACATATGAGATGCAAGTGTCCATGACAACTAAACGAGTTCTAACATACAAAATTACAGTAAAAAGATTATCATAAGTTTTAAGAGTATAAATTGGTATGTGCACGCTTAACCTTCTCACTAGCAGATAAGTGTTAGAAACTGAAGGAAGGAATTGGTTCTATTTGATCCATATTACAATAAAACCAAAACCAAAACCAAAACCAAAACCAAAACAAAAAATGCTATAGCTCGAGTAATAATGAAATGAGTTCCAAAAGGTGCTGCCAGCAAAAGGCTACCAGAAGATAATCACTACACCAAAAATACTTCTCAAATGTGATTTGGGGGTAGTTTCTTCGCTGGTTGAGTTGTTAAGAACCCTGGGAAAGAACACAATCCATGGGAGTTTGCCGGGTCGCCCATGTTTAACAGTGAGATTGTTAGGCGACGGTTCAGGCTGCTCTAGCTTGCATGGAGGGATAAAAGGACCAATTCCAGACACACCCCACTTAATTGTATTATCCTTTCAAACCAACAAACTTTGGACTGATAATCTTTGAGAAACAAAAACCATCTTCAAATGAATAAAATGCATTTAATCTAATGGGGGTATCACAATTCAGACTGACCTCGACTTAAGCAAGCGCTATTTTTCCTCATTACCTCTATACTTTCTGCAATGGTCGACCCAGCAGTCCCGACAAAACCCAGTGAAGCACAACTGCAAACTGTTTCCTCTATGTACAGAAGTATATCAGGTAAAATCCCAGGAACACAAGCACTCTTCATCTTACTAACTGGATTAAGACTCCGCGGAGAAGACCCGGACACCATGCCATGTCCTGCAGCCATGAGCTTCTTTGCGTGGCGCACCACCAATTCATCGCCCTCTCGCAGATTATACAGCTTGTAAGAATCTGAATCCCTCGCTAACTCCTCTAAGTAACTTCCTGTCCAATTAGCTTCAGGAAGATCAGTCATCACAAAAATGTGGACGGGAAGAAAACCCTTTTGCCGTAGAGACTCTACTTTCTGTTTTAGCCCTGAAAATGTAGCCTTCCAATGGTTCTTAAACTGTCCATCTAACAATCTCAGCTGTGCACACAGAAATGGAGCATTTATCTTCTCAACCACAAATTCTTTTCCCGCACTCATAATCTCGTGAAAAAACGGGAGAAACTCAATCTTCCGAATCAAAGACTGTACATTTTGATCTCTCGGAGCATCATGGATATCAAGATATAGCTCGGAACCTTTGTATGGTGCAGTGAAGAGGCTTCCAAATGCCAAAACAGTGGCAAATTCAGCTTCAGAACCTGGTCCAAGAGCCTTAAATACATCTCTACGTATCCTAACATACGGAATTTTCTTTTTCTTCTGGAGTTGTTCGTCGGGTTGGAAGGAATCCAAGGCCCCATCTTCATCATTTTGTTGGTAAGTCCAAACCCTAGTTCTGCAATCTTCATCTAAAGCATATAAACATCTATCTACATTACCATTCAACCCAGATAGCAGAGACCCACACTGTCTTAAGCTGTCAAACAAGGAGGATTCAATCCCCAAATCATCGAAACAAGATAGATCTCTGTTTATACCACACCATACTGAAGCAAAGACCCTGAAATCTATGGTTTGAACCATCGAAGATAAGGAGGAAATATCAACAATGTCGGCCATGGAGACATACCTACAATTAGGGGTTACAAAAGACTTGCTATGAATTTTTTTCTTCTATAATCTGAAAAAATAATGAAATCGGAACAAACCCCATATCAAATTTTAAGAAATCCAACAATTCTCTTCTGAATTTGAAAGAAAAAGTCCGAGATTTACTTGCCTGCGATTTTGCAGGAGCTCAATTGCGTGGTTCCAGACAGACATCCGAAGGTCTTTGGGGCTCGAAACCCTAAATTTGGGACAACTGCCCAGAGCAACAGCGTGGTGATCTAGAACAGGGGGGACGATTAGGGTTCGATTAAGAATCGCCGCCATTAAAATGGCGTTCTTGAGCTCTGAAAGCTGATTGCTGAAACCACTGTGAGGAGCGAACCAGAGAAATCTTCCGCTTAGGGTTTCTTTTCTGCATTGGAGGAATTTGGGGTTTAGGGTTTTTCCTGAATTATAGAGGAGAGATTTAGGTATCTCTGTGTAAGAAATGAAGAAGAAAAAGAGAAACGCGAATAGAGATATGGAGAAGAATAAGGGTCTGTTTGGGGTTTTCTTCCTCCATCTGCTTCTGTTGAGATTGAGAGCATGCATTTCTCTCTCTCTCTCTCTTACAGTTTTCTTCTGTTCTGTCGTATTGAAAGATGAAACTCATCTGCAAAGTGGAAAGAGCAGTGGGGGTGGCAGTTTCTGATCCGAACTAAATAAACCCAACCCGACCCGATTTTCATGTTTTTTAGGGTTTAGGACTCAATTGGGTCAATTATTCATGCTCTGTTTTTGTTTTCTTATGAGTCCTGGGATTCTAAGCTGACCCAAGTGTCCCCGTATCCCTTTAACCCCTGTTTAACCATGATTAAGCTTGATTAAGATTCTAAGCTAAATATTGTTTTCCCTTGTTTACGGGAGCAGTTGTTCTATCTTACACGTATTGTTTCACCTTGTTTACGGGAGTAGTTGTTTCTTTGTCCTATGACCCCTATTAAATTATATAATACACTTTATTTTGAAAAATTCAGGAGCAGTTGCCCAATTGTCCTTCCACATTGTTTGTCCAATGGGACAACTACCCCATGACTAATTCTCTAGGGTTATAATCAAACTCTTGGAGTCCGATTCTAACACAAAACTCTTTTAACTCTAATATAATAATCCCACAAAAAAAAAAAAAACTCTAATATAACAACTTCAAACTTTAGATTTAATTTTTTTTCTTCTAAAAATCAAGGTTAGGTGGTTGAACCCTAAGGGTTAGTAAATCGTGATCAAAATCAAGAGGTACTAAAAGGGACATGTGTTGACTAGGGGCTATAAATGACTCCAAGGAGTCTAGATATAACACTTTAGTAAACTATACTTTCTAAAAAAAAATCAAAAGCTGAGGGGCACACCCAAGATCAAATCACAGGCCAACATGTACCTTTTAACCCCCATTAATTAACTATGGTTAAGAGTGACTAACCTTTGAGGTTCAACAATATAACATTAGTTTTTAGAAAAAATATTAAACTCTAGGTAAGGATTTTTAACCTTTAGGGTTAATATTTTTTAATAATTTTTTTTTAAAAAACTAAAGTTATAATATTGTACCCTAAAGGTTCGTGAATCTTAACCACAATTAATAGGGGTTAAAAGGGACATGTGTTGGCCTATGGGTGTGATTGAACTCTCCCCGAGTTCAATTGCAATTGACTGTGAATGGATCCCCATCCACCTCCACGACGCCATACTATAGCATATACAATACATTTTAAAAAATTCCCAAAAGTTTAGGGGGGCACGTGCCCCAGGCACCCCCTTGGCTCTGCCCCTGGGACGATCGGTTGGTCCATTAAAAAAAAATCATTCCCACAAGCTCTCTCATAGAGATCATTCAAAGTAGAGCAGGAGATTAAAACAAAAATTCATTAATCTTCCTTGGTGCATTACATACAAATTTTCTCCCCGATGGAAGAGTTAATAAGTTTCATCATGCCTCAAACCGTAGGTACCCATTTTGAGGAGTGTTTAGGTGAAGCTTATTTGGATTGAGGGTTGTGTGATGTGTGTTTGTACGTGTGTGCGTGAGTGCACTTGTGGTCTTCTTTCTTATGACTGTAGCTTTGCTTTGTTGTGTTGTTACCTTAACCCAAAACAAATATTAAAAAAAAGTTAATAAAATCTTTGTTTTTGTTTTCTTTTCTTTGCCCAAATCTTAATTTATTTTCGAAGTCAAAATCATGACATGAGCCGTGCTAAAAACTCCAACCTAACTCATTGGTTGGTTTTACTTTCTTAGGTCTTATCTCCTTCCCTTTGTCTAATAATAGTTGGGTATAGTATGTTTGATTTTTAGTGTTACCCATCAGTTCCTTTTTCCTTTGTGGCAACCAGATTTATTAATATTGTTGTTGGGATTGGGATCCTTTTGTTAGGTACTTGACAGTGAAACCCATTTTAAGCTGAATTTTCCATAAAAGCCAGTCAAGTAAGACTGCTCTCTCTCTCTTTCATACACACAAAAAAAAAAAAAGTTACCCTCATAGTCTCCCTCCTCTCTCTGTGTATGGTAACTGAAGGGGAAGAATCCCATGGAAGCAGAATACGGAGTACTAAGCGAAAACAGGCAATACAATGGAAGGATGACACCATTTGTCATCCTTTCATGTATGATGGCTGCCATGGGAGGAGTTATCTTTGGCTATGATAATGGAATTTCAGGTCCATTTTTAGTACTCAATATATTCTTCCATTTATCTTTCTTCCTTAGAAATTATCGGTCTGGTCCGAAACTCAGACAACCCATGAGCCAGTTCTATAGGACTAAGAACAGATATGTTATGGGGACGTTTGGATTGGATTTTTTTTGGCTAAAAATCAATTCTGGTAAAATTGATTGTGTAGAAATTAATTGTCAAATAATCATTTTTTCAAATAATAGTGTTCGGACTTTGGAGACTACGTAGGTGAGTTTCTCAACTTCGTATTCTCCGAACACTATTATTTGAAAAAATGATTATTTGATCATGAATTTCTACACAATCAATTTTATCCAAATTGATTTTTGGCCAAAAAAATTCAATCCAAACCCCACCTTAGCAATTTTCATTTCTCTATGAATCAATTTTTCACTTATAATTCAACAATTTCATTAACTTGGAAAGAAAATATGAAGGTGGAGTCATCTCCATGGAGTCATTTCTAAGGAAGTTCTTCCCAGAGGTCTACCGTAAGATGGAAGAAGACACCAAGATTAGCAACTACTGCAAATTCGATAGCCAGCTCTTGACATTATTCACATCATCCCTCTATATCGCCGGCCTCGTCGCTAGCTTTCTTGCCTCATCGGTCACACGAGCTTTTGGGCGTAAGCCATCAATTGTTGTCGGCGGTGCCGCTTTCCTTGCCGGTGCAGCCCTTGGTGGGGCTGCTGTCGACATATACATGCTTATATTTGGTCGTGTCTTGCTTGGAGTTGGGGTCGGATTCGCAAACCAGGTAGTGTATTCCTTTGCCAATATAGTTGCACACTTGCACTTCCTACTTCTAAATTAGTAGGTTTTAAAACAAGACTTTTTTTGCTAATATGGGTGGCAAATTCAAGTTTTGATTTCTCCCGTTGATAGCAATTAGGTGGTATTTCTCATTGAGAACTCTCTCTCTACATTTTTCACTTATAGGTACGTCAGCAATCCATCTTATTATGTCCTGTAGTTGCACCGATCAGCATCAACCCTATTGTTGTTGTGCACCCCAAAGAAAAACCATTGTTAATGCTAACCCTAATTATGTTTTACAAAAAATTTATAAAACAAAAGTCTGGAAAAAACTACCGGACAGGTGAAACTATAGACGATCTAACTGTTTCATTTGGCGGAGGGGGGGGGGGGGGGGGGGGGGGGGGCTATTTGTTAGCTATTTGTTATAGAACTTAAAATAAGAGCTTATTGACTTGTAAGGGCCGAGACCACTCAGACCTTGTGCCCGTGCACGGGATTTTAGGTGGGGCCCACCATGTGAAGATGAGCCCCACCTGAAATCTTGTGCATGGCATGAGGTCTCGGCCCTTATGAGGTCTCAGTAGCAAAGTCCCTTAAGGTGTGTTCGTTTGGAGGGTAAATGGGTAGGAGAAAGTAAAGTAAAGTAAAATGAAATGAAGTAAAGTAAAGTAAAAGAAAAGTTTCGGCCCCGTTTGGATACACTTCCGTTTTTCTGTTTTTATTTCTTGTTTTTAAAAATTAGAAACAACTTTCTATTTTCAATTTTTTTAAGTAGGAAACATGTTTGGTATTACTAACTGTTACTTATTTAAAAACAAAAACAAAAAAACGCATTTGGTAAATATGATTAAACAATTTCAATTCATGGTGGTGAGTGGTAGTGGTGAGTGTAGTGTGGTGGTGATGGTGGCGGCGGTGGTGGTGGTGGTGGTGGTGTGGTAGTGGTTGTATTGTGGTGGTGGGTGGTGGTGTAGTGGTAGTGGTGGTGGTGTAGTGGTAGTGGTGGTGGTGGTGTGGTGGTGGTAATGGTGGTGGTGTGGTGGTGGTGATTGTATTGTGGTGGTAGGTGGTGGTGTTGGTTGTATTGTGGTGGTGGGTGGTGGTGTTGGTTGTGTTGTGGTGGTGGGTGGTGTGGCGGTGGAGGTGGTGGTGGGTGGTGAGTAGTGGTGGTGTGCTGGGGGTGGTAGATGGTGGTGTGAGATGGTGGTGGTGGGTGGCAATGGAGGTGGGTGGTGGGTGGTGGTGTAGTGGTAGTGGTGGTGGTGGTGTGGTGGTGGTGTGATGGTGGTGGTTGTATTGTGGTGGTGGGTGGTCGTGGTGATTGTATTGTGGTGGTGGTGGTGGGGTGGTGGTGGTGGTGGTGGTGGGGGTGGGTGGCGGTGGCGGTGGCAATGGAGGTGGGTGGTGGGTGGTGGGTGGTGGGTGGTGGTTGGTGGTGGTGGTGGTAGTAGTATTGTGGTGGTGCGGTGGTTGTTGTGGGTAGTGGTGTTGATGGTGGTCCGTATTTTCCATTTTTGTTTTCAAAAATAGAGAGAGTAGAAAATTTTTGTTACCTTTATTTTTAAAAATTTTGTTACTAATTTTTAAAAGCAGAAACATGTTTACCAAACATGTTTTGTGTAAAAATTTTCAAAATTTTGTTTTTAAAAACAAAAAACAGAAAACGGAAGTGCAACCAAACGGGGTCTTAGTTTCTCTTGTATGTTTGGTTTGAGAGAAAAGTGTTAGGGGAAAGTATAAATTTTTTCAAAATTACCCCTTACTCTTTTAAGGAATATAATTATGCAAAATGAGAATATGAGGTTTTTACTTCACTTTTTCTCACAATTCCTTCAAAAAGATGGAATTAATTTTGGGTGAAAGTGAAAGAAAGTAAAACACTATTGAGAAAGTTGAGGTTTCACTTTTTCTCATTTTTCCTCAAATCGAATACCCACTTTCACCCACTTTCTTTTACTTTCAACCCAAACGAAGAGAGCCTTAATTTAAGCTCTTATTTAGAAATAAAAGTTGTTTGGTAATGTTTTAGTATATCTAAATATTTTAGCAATAAGTGATTTTATCACTTATTCAATAAGCAATCTAAAGTTACTTTTTGAAAAATAACTAATTTTACTTATATGGACAACGTTGATATAAGTAAATAGCTCTTAATGTTTAGAGCTTAATTAGAAAGCACTAATATGATAAGTTTTACCAAACGCCTAGTCTCAAAATTCTAAATACCTTGAACCCTCAAATCACACACTATGACATAGGGATAGACCAGAGTGTTAGGACTAGGTAAGAAAATAAAATTACTTTCTTATTTTGTATTTTGGGCATTGAAAAAGAAGTTAGGTGCAGCTAAATTTTTTTCCGGGTAACGGAGGGTGTCTCAAACCCTTTGAGGGCAGGACTAATCGCTTCGGGTGTTCGCGCCGACCCACTTGAAAATTTCTCTATAGACACTAGGGTAGTGCAGCTATCCTATGCCAAACAATGGAAGTTTGTAGGGATAGACTAGAGTGAATCCAATTTAATTGAATCACAAATGTAGTAATGTCATTTTCCTTGCACATAGCAGGCTTCCACTATCTTCAAGAAAGATTTTTAACTAAGCCCTTCTTAGCTGAGTAGTTCACGTATAAATGTATATCAATAATATTGTACGTAGTCATGTACGTGCAAGTATAAAAAATTTTAACTGAGTTTTACAGAATTATCAAAAATTTTAACCGAGATTTACAGAATTACTTTCTTTTTTAGGGTGCTAACATAAAACACACACCCAGAGACATGTCTTCAACCAAGCTGTAGTGATACAGACATCTCTGTCATTGTGGTGTAGTAGCATGAAGTTTCCCTTCTTACAGTCCATCTAAAATTTTGAAACATCTCAAACTATCAATACACAATGTACTGATTTCATAAACACTATCAATGCTGGTTATTCTGTAGAACACTAAGTTTTACCTTGTATTTGTTCTAAACTTCTAATCTATTGCTAAACACCAACCAAAAATAACCATTGCCTTAGCCATATAAAGATGAATAAAGGATATAAACTTCATTTTTGAATATGTGCAAGGTTCTTCTAATTCTCATTTTTGTATCTTTCTCTTTTAATTACTCAATTCAGTTTCTTCTACAGCCTAAACCCAATTGCTTTATCCCCTTATTTTGCAGTCAGTCCCATTATATCTCTCAGAAATGGCCCCACCAAGGTACAGGGGAGCAATTAACAATGGCTTCCAGTTCAGTGTGGGCATTGGGGTTCTATCAGCAAATCTAATCAACTTGGGCACCGAAAAGATCAGAGGTGGTTGGGGATGGCGAATCTCCCTCACCATGGCTGCAGTCCCAGCTTCTATCCTAACACTTGGGGCACTTTTCCTCCCTGAAACCCCCAACAGCCTAATCCAACTCAACAATGACCACCATAAGGCAAAGGCAATGCTGCAGCGGGTCCGAGGCACTGCCGACATCGAAGCAGAGCTCGAAGATCTCATCAAAGCCAATGCCATATCAAAAACCATTGATCACCCATTCAAGAAAATCTTACAGAAGAAATACAGACCTCAACTAACAATGGCAATTGCCATGCCATTCTTTCAACAGGTAACAGGAATCAATGTAATTACCTTCTACGCACCGATACTGTTCAGAACAATCGGACTAGGCGAGAGTGCATCACTCATGTCTGCCGTAGTGACTGGGCTAGTGGGTATTGGCTCGACCTTTGTATCGATGATGATAGTCGATAAATTGGGCCGACGAGTCTTGTTTATAGTTGGAGGAGTTCAGATGTTCATTTCACAGTTAATTGTAGGAGGAATAATGGCTTCCCAACTAGGTGATCATGGTGGGATGAGCAATGGATATGCTTTTCTAGTGTTAGTCTTGATCTGTGTTTATGTTGCTGGTTATTCGTGGTCATGGGGTCCATTGGGATGGTTGGTTCCAAGTGAGATTTTCCCACTGGAGGTCCGATCTACCGGGCAAAGTATTACGGTAGCAGTGAGCTTTCTCTTCACTTTCATTGTTGCTCAGATCTTCCTATCTATGCTCTGCCACTTCAAGTTTGGGATCTTCTTCTTTTTTGGAGGATGGGTAGCTGTGATGACTGTTTTTGTCTACCTGTTTTTGCCGGAAACTAAAAATCTGCCTATCGAGCAGATGGATCGCGTGTGGAGGGAGCACTGGTTCTGGAAGAAAATCGTCGGGGAAGATACTAATGAAACTAAGACAGCATTTGACATCATTCCTGGTGATTCTGTGCTAAGAACCCGTTTAGTAACAGTCGGTCCAAATTATTCCTAGAGAACATAAACAACATAATCGCGTTTGGATTAAAAAAAAAATCAGGATCACTCTTATATTATTTCTCACCCAAGAGGCTTGCCTATGATTATAAATGCAAAGGATTTTCATGGCCTAGAGAATGTGTAAATATGTTTTCTTCATATATTTGATTGATGAAAACACTTCTTACGAGATTGGAATGGCAATTGTGCTTGCAGTGTGATGGATAAAAAAATATGAATTTAAAAATATATATCTATCTATCTATCTATAATATACAGAAATAAGTACCACGTAACCCCCAATAAATGAGTGTCACCTAACCCCTTCTCTTTGCTCTCCAATTTTCAATCCCAGGAATCCTATGAATTATATTTTAAGGATGCCACATGACACCCTTTTTTAAATCTCAACCGTTAACTCTTTCTCTCACACATTTCTCCCTCTCAATTCAAAAACTATTTGAGAGATTTTAGGGGATACACACGTTTTCTTCACAATTCAAAAATCATTAGAAAGATTTTAGGAGATTGTGATAAGAGAGATAGAGATAAGGATAGATAGAGAATGTAGAGAAAGATTTTAGGTTAGATAGTTCACGTCTATATCCAAATTTTAAATCTCAACCGTTAACTCTTTCTCTCATACATCTCCCTCTCAATTCAAAAACTATTGGAGAGATTTTAGGGGATACACACGTTTTCTTCACAATTCAAAAATCATTGGAAAGATTTTAGGAGATTGTGATAAGAGAGATAGAAATAAGGATAAATAGAGAATGTAGAGAGAGATTTTAGGTTAGATAATTCACGTCTATATCCAAATAATTTCCTCATCCTCTCACCCACTTTCTCTTACACGTTTCTATTTTTGAAATCCTAATTCTCCTGGTTTGCTCTATCACACGTTTATATTTTTGAAATCCTAAGACTCTTGGTTTGCTCTATCATACGAATTTGGAGGCTCTTACTCTCTCTTGATTATCTGGATAGGTTAGTTCAATTTAACACATTCTCTCTTGCTTATTTAGATCAAGATTATCTTGGTTATCTCTCTTAATTAACTGTCTTGGTTATTTAACACATTCTCTTTCTCAACCTAGAATCTACAGAAATTGTCAACTATATTTAGACTCAATGCAATTAATTTCATATCAGCTACAACATTGTTGCAGGTGAGTTCAATAAATCCAAATCTTTATTCCATACCTTTATTATCATCTATATTTTATACTCCACATTTTATTATATTTTTCCCTTATTTGTGATGGTATTGTAATGTGTTTCGTTTTCATCTTTTCCACTAAATACATTTTTGTGAGTTCATGTTTTATTGATCGGTTTCGTCTTTTGTGAATTGCTTTTTCATTAATCCTGGATACATTTTCGAGGACTAGAGATGGGGGCAATCTCCACTCTCTAATTTTCTTTTCTACTTCTTGGTATTTTGCAACTCAACCAACAAACTCAATGTTTTTAACTTTGCAACTCAAAACCAAAGCCGTCAACGTTTTCCAACGATTGATTATTTGAAAATAAGATATTTATAACTCTCCCAGCTGTCTTCTGAATCCACTACTTAGAAAAGGGTTTTTTTAATTTTAATTTCTAAATTTTATTTTTCTCGCTTTGGTTAGTTCCGTGATTTCTCCGATCAAATGGTATTCAGAATTAGGCTGTTTATCGTCAACGTCCGACCATTTGGGTGGCCAAAGCGTTGGTGCAACTTTGACTGTAACAACCTCTTGCCTTGAGGGGGGTGTAAGAATTAGGGGAAGACGATGAACAGTGCGCCTATGTATTTGGATGCCTGACCCGAGCCCCTTTAACTGCCCTTTTTACATTGGTTAATTTTTTTTTCTAAAAAAATAAGAGGTTTAATAAATCTTAACCACAGTTAAGTGTGGTAAAAGGTCACTTATTAATTATTTTCATTTTAGTTATTGTATTATCATCTTGTGCTCATTTTTTTTGTATGCTCGTGCATCGCACGGGGTCTACGCTAGTACTATAATATAAAGAAATAAGACTTCTCCCTCTGCTCTCCAAACCCCAATCCCTCCAATCTTATAACTTCTATTTTAGAGATAACACGTCGATTTTCTCTTTAATCTCCACCGTTCAAGTTTGGGACCCACTAACTCATCCTAGAGCCCTCTATATCTCCATTATTGTATAGTCCTCTCTTATCTCCAACTCTTGCAGGTTTGGGATCCACTATCTCATCCTAGAGACCTCTCTATCTCCACTATTGTAGAGTTCTCTCTTATCTCCAACTCTTGGGTGTATTTATTTAAGTTTAATACTAAGAAATTTATGGTTTTTTTTATTAAATGTTATTAAAATAATAATAAATTATTATTATAAAGTCAGTTAATTAATACAAATTATAATGTTTATCAAATAAAAAAAATTATATTATTAAAAATATTACTTAATATTTAAATAAATAAATAATATTATTTAATTTTAGATATTCTTAAATTATTACCCGTGCGTCGCACGGGGTCTCTGCTAAACAAGGAGGAGAATCAATACTTATATGATATGTATGAAACATACGAATGAGATGACCCACGAACTTGGTTCGATGGCTACTCTCTCGAACCCCTAACCCTGTTAAACCTAGAATATTTTATACTCAACTAATCATTGTCCATAAAAATCCATCACTAATTATTAACATTACACCTCCCCCCCCCTAAGAAAATCCTGACTTTGTCCCTGTCCGCAAAAAAAAATAATTAACTCTTCCCTTTAACCAACTGCAAAAGCATTAACCCTTAGTGAAGACATGCTCCTCAAAAAGTGGGGAAGAAAGAAATTAGGGCTAGCATTCCCCTATTGAGTTATGTCCAGAAGATGAGGGTGACATGTTTTTCTTTTCCATGTGCTCTACTCGGAGAACGTGTCTCTTAGTCTGGCATCAACGTTTCTGACACCCTGTCTCTTCTTTTTTGAAACAACTCAGTCTCTCATAACTTGACAATCCAAGGGTCTTTCAATAAGGTTACATTAATGTGTGATTCTTGTCCTTTTGGCAAAAGTACAAAGTTACCATTTGCCTTGTCTAATTCAATTTCTGCAACAGAACTCATACTTTCTGTAGAACCTTATACGTTTAAAATCGACCCAACCAACCCATGCAATATCCGAATCTTCGCCCATCCTTTCCACTACTCATCATGCTCATCTATGTTGACGACATTGTCATAACTGATAGCAGTATACACCATCTGTAGAACCTTATAATTCAATTGGAAACGTGATTTGTCATGAAAGATCTCGGCCTATAAAATAATATTTTATGGGCCTTGAGGTTCACTTCATCACTAAAGGTCTACACCTCACCCGACTAAATACACTATGTGCAGAGGCAGAGCCAAGGAGAGCATCAAAATGTTGTATATAGTGGCCCCCCAAATAAAATTTAATAATTTTTTTTATATGTAAAATATAAAGGGATTGATTCTTTATGTGTACTTGTGTGCCTTTTAGCATTTTTTAACTTTGGTTAAGATTTTTTAACTCGGGAGTTAAATTATTTTCTAAAAACCAAGGGTAGATGTGTAAACCCTAGGGGTGAGTGAATCTTAACCAAAATTAATGAGTGTTAAAAGGGGCATGTGTCATGCACGGGAGGTGCACATATTCTACCTAATGGAATGCGCATGTGAAAAAACAATCACCATAATATAAAAATATAGTTAATTTTATTTATATAATAGCTCTATCAAAAAGAAGCACCCTTGTTTTTCTTGTTAAATGGACTTTTATTATAATGCAACATTAACGAATTTTATGACCACGATGAACCCATTACTAAAAAGAAAAATTCTAACCCCCGAACCCCTAAGGGCCATACCCTAATCTCTTTAATTTTCTTGATATATATGCTTCAGCCCCCAAAGAAATTTTTTTGGCTCCACCCCTGACTATGGGTATGTTGATCATGTCTAAAATGGACGGAGCGAAGATGTATGCCTCACCAATAATCGCTAGAAGTAAACTCACCATCCTTGATGGTGATCCCCTCCAAGATTCAAATTAATATTACAGCATTGTGGGAGAGCCTCATAATACTTATCTCTCACCTTACCCGACATTGCATTCCTTCTCAATCAAGCGCACAAATCAATGATCATTGGGCAGATGTGAACAAAGCCCCCTCTCCATCTCTATATTTTTGGTGAAGGGGAGCACTCTCCATCAATCCCTCTATCCGATGACGACAAAGCCCTCTCTCTCTCTCTATCTCTAGAGAACTACAACAAGAGCACCTCTCTCGAATTTCTCATTGTTTTCCTTTTTATTTTAATGTTTCTCTCCAACCAAACAACTAAACTTACACTAAAATAGAAACTTTTTCATAAATAAAATTCTAGGGGAATGCATAATTTTTCAATCTTTGTTTTCCCTCCAAACAAATGCTGCCTATAAGGTGATTAAATTAAAGGAGAATCAATCGCGAAGACCAATGATGGCACAAGTGGGTACTAGACCCTTATTAGAAATATGAGGTAATTAGCTCCAAAGAAGGGATAATGATTTAAATTTTCATCTTCATTTTATCACACTGATTTTTTTTTATAAAGGAGACAAAAATCTTTTTTTTTGGTTAATGACAAGAATCATTTACTTTTAAGAAAATAGGTGAAACAGAGAATAATAATAATTTCATCATTACAATTTTTAGCAATTTTTTCCCAATTTTATTTTCTCTATTTTCACCAATTTTCTCCGCAACCAAACAGGAGGCTGGATATCAGCCTAGAATTATTTTGTTCATAAGCCTTCAAATTCAAGCTTAGGCTTGGCCCAATTTGATCCTTACTCTTAAGTCCTTACCTATGCTTATGACCCCACCCCCTTCTCTAATAATAGTTGAAAAATGATTGATTTTGAGTAGAATCTTGTACCCATTAATAATGCTGTTGGGATCCTGTTGTTATGTGTTTGACAGTGAAGCCATGACTCCACTGCTGAAGCTCCCAATCTCTTCCCCCACAAACTTGTAATAGTCCAAAAGGCTAGAAGATATTTTATGCTGAATTTCCCATACTACTCTTTTATTCTAAGCCAGTCAAGTTAGACTGCTCCTTTTGTCTTTTTCTCTCTCTCCATCACACACTTAAAAAAACACAAGTCATTCTCATCTTCCCCCTAGCTCTCCCCCCCCTCCTCTCTCTGTGTGGTAACTGAGAAGAAGCCATGGCAGCTGGATTCGCGGTAACGAGCGAAAACAGGCAATACAGTGGAAGGATGACCCCATTTGTCATCCTCTCATGTATGATGGCTGCCATGGGAGGAGTTATCTTCGGCTACGATATCGGAATTTCAGGTCCCCCCCCTTACTAAATTCTTCCATTTATCTTTCTTTCTCGGAAATAATCAGTCTGGTTCGACACTAACAACCCATGAACCAGTATAGGACTAAGAACTGATTATGTCTTCATTAACAGTTATTATAGATTCACCATTTTAATTTAGTTTACTTGATTTGTTAGTAATTTACATTTCTCACTGAATCGATTTTTGCTTATATGAAGGTGGAGTCACTTCCATGGAGCCATTTCTAAGGAAGTTCTTCCCGGAGGTCTATCGTAAGATGAAAGAAGACACCAAGATTAGCAACTACTGCAAATTCGACAGCCAGCTCTTAACAACATTCACATCATCCCTCTATATCGCCGGCCTTGTCGCTACCTTTTTTGCCTCGTCAGTCACACGAGCTTTCGGGCGTAAGCCATCAATTCTTGCCGGCGGTGCCGCTTTCCTTGCCGGAGCAGCTCTTGGTGGGGCTGCTGTTAATGTGTACATGCTTATATTTGGTCGAGTCTTGCTTGGAGTTGGGGTTGGATTTGCAAACCAGGTAGTGTATTCCTCTGCCAATATAGTTGTTGCACTTCCTACTTTAAAATCAATATGTTTTAAAACAAGACGTCTTTTGCTAATTTGGGCAGCAAATTCAAAATTAATTTCTCCCCTTTACCCTATGTTTGGTTGCCGAGAAAATAAGTGAAAACATAGAAAAGAAAAGAAAATTAGACAAATTAAACACAACTAAAAACTATATTCGAAATCCAAAATTTTCTTTTCTGTTTCATGTTTTCACCTATTTTCATTGAGAACTCTCTCCCTCTCCACTTTTCCCCAGGATCTGTTAGGGCATCAACCGGTCCTATCTGTCCAGTAGTTGCACTGATGTAACACTTGTCCCTATCAACCTAGCCGTCCAGTTCTGTTCAGTAGTTGCACCAATGCAACACATGTCCCATTGACCTTAGTTAGGCAGCATCAACCGTGTTATTAATGCTAACCCTAGAGGGATCTCAAGCATTTCATTTACTCTCAAGATTCAAAATACCAAGAACCCTCAAATCACACTATGACACGTGGCAAACATAGAAAATGGAAAATAAGCACTTTGTTTTTTTTTTGGATGGTAAATAAGCACTTAGTTTCAACGGTTGAATGTGTAGAATAACCATTCTGATCTGACAGAGAAAAACCTAGTCCAGTGGTCTTGAAAATATGCAGTGGCCCATAATGTGTTTCTGCACTTCTGGTTTCTGGGAGAATGCTGTTTCTCCCTGGTGTCCATGGAAATTCCTCCTTCAAACATCCATTAAAATACACCCTATTATTTTTCCCGGTAAATGCAACATGATATAAATGAGATAAAACATGATACAAACTAGCAGATTTAGCAAAGGTTTAGAAAGAAAATGAACCGAAAAAGAGAAAGAAAAAAAAAACCAGCAGAATTAAATCATAACTAAACAAAACACATGAATGATGGAAAAAAAAAACGAGATTATGCCTTATATTATTGTTAACAGCCAAAAACTCTAGCTAAGCCACTCATACTTCATTTCTTTTTTTTTGGAGGGTAAAGAACCTCCAGGGCCGCCATGCCATCATCAGCGAGATGACAACCCTATCATCGGCATGACGCCCGCACCGACCCACACGGAAGTTTACCATACGAACGCCTACTCATACTTCATTTCAACAAAATCAAACAGTGTAATGCAGTAGAACTATTTCGCTTCTTACAGTCCATTTAAATTTCTGAAAAATCTAAAAATATCAATACACATTGCACTGAATTCATAAAAACCATCAATGCTGGTTATTCTGTAGAACAGAGTCCATGGTTTATCAATGTTAGGGAGATGCACAGGTCTTGACCATTATCGCTAAACCTCTTTCTTTCTTTTTGAGTTGCCTTTGGTAGGATAATCAAACCCCCATGAGTCCCAAGGGAATGGAACCCAATACTTTCTTCCGTAGAGGTGCTACTATTTGCAATTCTTCCAAGAGGGTGATGGTCATTTTCACCTAAACACTCATTTACTAGAAAGAAGACCCTAAACACCATAATATAAGGTACATTCTCTGTAAAACCATTTCAAGACCAATATACTTACTAAGTTTTACCTAGTATTTGTTCTGAACTATTGCTAAGCACCAACTGATTATCAACAGATCCACCTTAACTCAGAGAACCGAGTTAGAACAACCGCAGACTTACAACAATATTGCAATCGCATATTACTGCCAATACAAAATCAACAATGACCAAACAATTCATGTTTACAGAACACCTAACCAAATATAACCATTGCCTTAGCCAATAAAAGAGGAATAATGGATATAAATTTGAGTTTTAAATCCAGACAGTGCAGAATTCTTCTAATTCTCATTTTTGTACTTTCTCTTCTAATTCTTCGATTCAGTTTCTTCTACAATCTAAACCAATGTTACCTGGTTTGTTCATTCGCTCAGTTCAAATTCGGGTTCGCAATTTGCCACTCTAGAGTGAACCTGGTTCGCTAGGGGTAGGATGAGACAATTTGTTTCTAGGTTCGCTTAGGTTCTTTAGTTTGGTTCGCTAGCGTGGTTTGCTTCTATAATATTAATACATATATATTTTAACCATGCAAATAAATATATTATAAATACTTATTTTTATAAAAAAAGAGTAAAAAATATGTTTTATGACCGGTTCGCAAACCCAAAAGCCAAATTTGCCGAACTCAAAGTACAAGTTTGTCGAACTTAAAGAACAAATTTGCCAAACCCAAACAAAAAGTTCGTCGAACCAAAGCTATTCGGTTCGAGTATGGGGTTCACTCATTTTCATGAACCCAAATGAACCGAACTGCGAACTGGTTCGCTTCAAAACGGTTCGTTCTAGTAGGTAGCGAACTAGGTAACACTGGTCTAAACCCATCTGCTATCCCCTTGTTCGAAGTCACCCGTTATATCTCTCAGAAATGGCCCCACCTAAGTACGTACAGGGGAGCAATTAACAATGGCTTACAGTCTAAACCCATCTGCTTTATCCCCTTGTTTTGCAGTCAGTCCCATTATATCTCTCAGAAATGGCCCCACCTAGGTACAGGGGAGCAATTAACAATGGCTTCCAATTCAGTTTGGGCATTGGGGCTCTATCAGCAAATCTAATCAACTTTGGCACCGAAAAGATGAGGGGTGGTTGGGGTTGGCGGATCTCCCTCGCAATGGCTGCAGTCCCAGCTTCTATCCTAACACTTGGGGCACTTTTCCTCCCCGAGACCCCCAACAGCCTGATCCAACGTAACAATGACCACCAAAAGGCAAAGGCAATGCTGCAGCGGGTCCGAGGCACAGCAGACATCCAGGCGGAGCTCGACGATCTCATCAAAGCCAGTGCCATCTCAAAAACCATTGACCACCCATTCAAGAAAATCTTACAGAAGAAATACCGACCTCAACTGACAATGGCAATTGCCATGCCATTCTTCCAACAGGTAACAGGAATCAATGTAATTGCCTTCTATGCACCTCAATTGTTCAGAACAATTGGACTGGGCGAGAGTGCATCACTCATGTCTGCCGTAGTGACTGGGCTCGTGGGTACAGGGTCAACCTTCATATCAATGTTGATAGTCGATAGATTGGGCCGACGAGTCTTGTTTATAATTGGAGGAGTTCAGATGTTCATTTCACAATTAATGGTTGGAGGAATATTGGCTGCCCAGCTAGGGGATCATGGTGGGTTGAGCAATGGATATGCTTTTCTGGTGTTGGTCCTAATTTCTGTTTATGTTGCTGGATTTGGATGGTCATGGGGTCCATTGGGATGGTTGGTTCCAAGTGAGATTTTCCCACTGGAGATCCGATCTGCCGGACAGAGTATTACGGTAGCAGTGAGCTTTCTCTTCACTTTCATTGTTGCTCAGACCTTCCTATCTATGCTCTGCCACTTCAAGGCCTGGATCTTCTTCTTTTTTGGAGGCTGGGTAGCTGTGATGACTGTTTTTGTCTACCTGTTGTTGCCAGAGACTAAAAACCTGCCTATTGAACAGATGGATCGCGTGTGGAGGGAGCACTGGTTCTGGAAGAAAATTGTAGGGGAAGGGACTGATGAAACTAAGCTTGATGGAGAATGAGATTAAATTTTAATGACCATTCACCTATAAACAACCAATATGTACCATATATGAGATAAAGATTATGACTCTTAAGCCAGCAACGATCTGCATAATACTATATACAAACACTAATGGGCATGAAAAGAAGACATTGTGCTCTCCTTGAAGTAAAATTAAAATCCATAAGCCTCTTAAGTTAGCCTCACAAACCAGTAGCACTGGAAGAATGGACTCAGATATGCATGTTCATCTATCACAGAAGCTCAAAACAGATTTGATTTCTAATTAGATGCTGCATGAACTCGAACTAAGTACTTGGGATTTTTTATTTTTTTTGTGGGGGGCATTAAATATCTTGGCTTATTCAGGCACTGAAGCAAAGATAGAACAGTTCCCTGCAAACGACACAAGTTCCGCTAAGGTGACTGCAATGGTAGGCAGTATAAGCTGGCAGTGGAACATAATACAAGACTGAATTTTTTTTTTATCATGAGACAAATTTGAGCCTCATATATAAGTAGACAATCGCTACCCTTAGGTTTCTTTAATTGTTCAGGAAAGTAAAGGTAAGGAAAATTTATCTTAGTAAATGAGTAACTCTGTTTTCCTTATTTATTGAGATGAACATGACAGGGATACATATTGTGAGAAATGATTAGTTAATTGATTCCCTATTACCACAAGACAAATCAAAACTGGACTCTCTAACAGAAAATTTCACACATGCATCTTAATTCTCTACCATCTCTGCGTCGGTGCTGATATTTGACCCTTCAACGATCTGATCATTTGCCCTAGGGTTTAGTTTCCTATTTAAAGCTCTCTTTATGCATTTTGTAATGAGTTTTTGCAGTTAACCTAATTTAAATACAAGAGCTGAGATTCTTCATCTCCCATCTTCTCTCTATGGTGATCTTGCCGTCAATAGTACTAGAAGCCATGATGGGACACGTAAGTCATCCTCCAAATATGCTTTAAGTGCTGACTGTTGTGACCACACACAAACAGTCCAAAAGTTTCACCAAGCTCACAAATCTCATGAGTGATGTGATGCAATAGCCATAGAATTCTCTTCTCTTCATCAACATGGCACTTGGTCTCATGTACTCAAAATGGCATTGGCAACAAGTGGGTGTATCGAAGCAAGAAGCGTGCCAATGGATAGATAGAGAGATATATAAAAAGCATGTCTCTGTGCCAAAGGGTTTCATCAACAAGAGGGTCTTGACGACAACGAGACATTCAGTCCCGTTGTGAAGCCCACATCCATTCATCTTGTCCTCTATCTCACCACAACTTGGAGTTGTCCAATAAGACAATTGGATGTCCAAAATGTTTTCTTGCGTAGCCTACTGCGTGAAGATGTTTGTATGGAACAGCTCCAAGGCTTCATTGATCCGGATCGTCTCACCCATATCTGCAAGCTCCACAAATCGATCCATGGGTTTAAACAAGCCCCGAGACCACAGTTCCAACATTTATCCTCTTTCATTGAAGATCACACTTTTGTTGGCTCACTGCTGATCCATCATTATTTACTTATCACCGTAAGGGTGTGAGCCTCACCATGCTCATCAATGTTGACGACATCATCATAACTAGTAGCAGTATACACCTACACCATCTGCAGAACCTTATACACCAATTGGGAACGTGCTTTGCCATGAAAGATCTCAGGCCTCTAAGTTATTTAGTAGATTGTATGTTATCCACTATTCTATATGTATCAACCTGTATCCAAGTACTAGATCCTAAAAGATAGAATCTCAACAACTGTATTGTATACATTATATATTGAACAGAAATACAAAATCCATACGCCATTGAATCACAGAACACTTTGATATACCAAAGATTTCATAAATAATCAATATGTACCATGTTCGAAATGAATTATTTTCTAGGGGGAAAAAAGTTCACGCGTTGGGTTTATTGGTTTTTTTTTTTTGAAATTTCTTTCCTGCAATATTTTCCACGGAAATTATTTTTTTTAAGGAAGGAAAGTTATTTCTCATAGCTCTCTCTCTCTCTGGTGAGCTAAAGTACCCTTTCTCTCCATCTCTATTTTTTTGGTGATGGAGAGGATTAGGGCTGCACAAAGCCCGATCGGCCTGTTGGTGCGGCTCGGCTCGGCCCGAGATCAGCCCAAATTTTAGGCTTGAATGGGCCAAACCAAGCCTAAAAAAAAGCCCGAAAACTCAATCAAGCCGAGCTCCGGCCAACCCCTGTGCGGCTCGACTCGGTTCAAAGCTCAGCCCGAACTCGGCTCGACTCAAATATTATTAAAAAAAAATTTTAAAAATAAAATTTTATTTATATATATCATTATTATATATATATAAATAATATAAAATTTATATATATATATTTTAAAAAATATTCAAGCCGAGCTCGAGCCAAGCCAAGCCCGGCTCGAGCTTGAATCAATTCGGGCCGAGCCGAGCCGAGCCGAGCCGAGCTTCGAGCCAGGCTTTTGCATTCAGGCCGAGCTTTGGGCCGCGCTTTCAAGCTTCATTTCGGGCCGAGCCAGGCTTCAGGCCTAGATCAAACCTTTTCAAGCCCAGCCGGGCTTGGCCAAGCCCAGCCCGAATACAGCCCTAGAGAGGACTCTACCACAATCCCTTTGTCCGACAGTAACAAAGCCCTCACTCTGGTGAGGAGAGCTCTCCCTCCCTCCCTCCCTCCCTCCTTCAATTTTTTTTGGTAGGCTCTAATCATTTATCTAGGATTACGGGGTTAGAACTCATGGTAGGTACTCAACGACCACACCAAGACTCTAACTCGAGTCACACCTCCCCAAAGGGAGTAACAAAACCACTAAGACAAATCCATGGTGTGTCCCTCCTTCCCTCAATAGAGAACTACTACAAGAGAAACTTTCTCGAATTTCTCATAGCTTTTTTCTTTTTATTTTAATTTTTTCCTTCCAACCAAACAACTAAAAAAATATTAAATATATGAACTTTTTCCAGAATTTGGCTAGGGGAAATTAAAATTTTCCAATCTTTGTTTGCCCTCCAAACAAATGCAGCCTTAGGATCATCAAAAAGTATAAGGTCATAAAACTAAAGACGAATCAATTGCAACAGAGATTTGAGGTAATTAGCTCCAAAGAAGGGATAATGATTTCGATTTTCACCATCATTTCATCACACTGATTTTTTAATAGAGAATAAAAGAATCATTTACACATGCTTGCCAGCCAAGAAAATAGGTAAAACTGAGAATACATTATTATCTTGTACCTATTAATAATGCTGTTGAGATCCTGTTGCTAGGTGTTTGACAGTGAAGCCCATGACTCCATTGCTGAAGCTCCCAAACTCTTCCCTACAAACTTGTAAAAGTCAAAAGGGCTAGAAGATATTTTTTGCTGAATTTCCCATACTGTTCTTTCCTTCTAAGCCAGTCAAGTAAGACTGCTCCTTTTGTCTTTTCTCTCTCCATCATGCACTTAAAAATACACAAGTCACACTCATCTTCCCCTCCTCTCTGTGTGTGGTAACTGAGAAGAAGAAGCCCATGGCAGCCGGATTCGCGGTAACAACAGAAAACAGGCAATACAATGGCAGGATGACCCCATTTATCATTCTCTCATGTATGACTGCTGCAATGGGAGGAGTCATCTTTGGCTACGATATTGGAATCTCAGGTCCCTCTTACTACTCAATTCTTCAATTTATATTTCTTCCTCGGAAATAATCAGTCTAGTTCGACATGCGGCAACCCATGAACCAGTATAGGACTAAGAACTGATTATATCTCCATTAAACAGTTATAGATTTGATTTGTTAGCAATTTACATTTCACTATGAATCCATTTTTGCTTATAAATCAACAACTTCATTAACTTGGAAAGAAAATATGAAGGTGGAGTCACCTCCATGGAGCCATTTCTAAGGAAGTTCTTCCCAAAGGTGTACCGTAAGATGGAAGAAGACACCAAGATTAGCAACTACTGCAAATTCGACAGCTAGCTCTTGACATCATTCACATCATCCCTCTATATCGCAGGCCTTGTCGCTACCTTTTTTGCCTCGTCGGTCACAAGAGCTTTTGGGCGCAAGCCATCAATTCTTGCCGGCGGTGCCGCTTTCCTTGCCGGTGCAGCCCTTGGTGGGGCTGCTGTCAACATATACATGCTTATATTTGGTCGTGTCTTGCTTGGAGTTGGGGTCGGATTTGCAAACCAGGTAGTGTATTCCATTGCCAATATAGTTGCAGAAAATTCAAATTTTAATCTCTCCATTTTTTACTTACAGGATCTGCTACAGCAGCAACGGTCCATTTTGTCCAGTAGTTGCACTGATGCAACACCTATCCCCATTAACCCTAGTTAGTCAACATCAATCCTTTTGTTAATGCTAACCTACTTGGTTTTTAGAAAAAAATTATAAAGAAAACAAAAATAAAAGTTGGCAAACTGCATGTACCATGTACAGCCTGTCAACATGGGTGCAACTACCGGACGGACTGCAACAGTAGAGGATCTGAACTGTTTCATTTATTCTCAAAGTTGTGTTGTGATTTTTTGTAGCTAGTTTTCTGTTGTTTGCTTTATTTCTTGGCAATTCATATTTTGTAAATCTTCCTTCTTTCTATTGAAATTGATATTACCAATCAAAAAATAATAATAATAATAATAAATACCATGAACCCTCAAATCACATTATGACACATAGCAACGTAGAAAATGGAAAATAAGCACTTAGTTACAATAGTTAAATGTGTAGAATAACCCTTCTGGTCTGACAGAGAAAAACCCTACCCCAATGGTCTTGAAAATATGCAGTAGTCCATAATGTTTTTCTGTAATTCTTGTTTTCTGGGAGAATGCTATTTCTCCTTGGTGAGTGGTAATGGACAGGGAGACACTTATCCATGGAAATCCCTCCTTCAAAAATGCAGCCAAATACACCCACTGTTATTGTTAACAACCAAAAGCTCTAGCTAAGCCATTATATGGCATTATAACAAACAACTTCTGATTCACAGGCAGCATTGGGTGTTGGCAATCACCAACAATAAGTCTAAAATACCAGTGTTGTCAGAACCGGACCGGACCGAACCGGCCGGTGGAACCGGAACCTACTCCCTCGCCAGTTTCCAAAACCCTCAAAACTGGTATTCTTTAAGAACCGGTAGAACCGGTTGGGAACCGGTCAGAACTGGCCGGAACTGGTCAGAATGCGAAAAAATTAGGGGAAAATGGCAAAAAAAAAAAAAAGGTTTTTTTTATAAAAAGTACACGGTCGAACCGGTGGAATCGGGAACTGGCCACTCTACCGGTTCGATGCCCGGTCCAGTTCTCACAACACAGTAAAAAACAGAGCCAGCGGCATGTCTTCAACCAAACTATAGCGACAGAGACATCTAATTACCATTGCGGTGTAGTAGCCTGAAGTTTCCCATCTTACAGTTCATCTAAATTTCTGAAACATCTAATAATATCAATACACAGTGAATTGATTTCATAAACACCATTAATGCCCATTATTCTGTAGAACATAGTCCATGGATTTTCTTTTTGGGTTGCCATCGATAGGGATAATCAAACCCGCATGAGTAGAAAAGGATTGGAACCCAATATCTGCCTCCACAGAGGAGCTACCATTTGCAACTCTTCCAAGAGGGTGAATGGGTGATGGTCATTTTCACCTAAACACTCATTTACTAGATAGAAGATCCTAAACACCATCATATAAGGTAAATTCTCTGTAAAACCATTTCAAGACCAATATCATTCACCAAGTTTTACCTTGTAATTGTTCTGAAGTTTGAACTATTACTAAGCACCAACTAATCATCAACAGAATTACCTTAACTCGGAGGAGTCAAGTTACAACAACTGCAGACTTACAACAATATTTTCAATCACATATTACTGAATACAAAATCAACAATGACAGAAGAATTCATGTTTTCAGAGAACCCAACCAAATATAATCATTGTCTTAGCCAACAAAAGACGAATAATGGATATAGAGTTGATTTTTGCATACCAGGGTGCAAGGCTCCTCTAATTCTCATTTTTGTACCTTCTCTTTCAACTCATCAATTCTGTTTCTTCTACAATCTAAATCAACTGCTTTATCCCATTGTTTTACAGTCAGTCCCACTATATCTCTCAGAAATGGCCCTACCTAGGTACAGGGGAGCAATTAACAATGGCTTCCAGTTCTGTGTGGGCATTGGGGTTCTTTCAGCAAATTTAATCAACTTTGGCACCGAAAAGATCAGAGGTGGCTGGGGCTGGCGAATCTCCCTCGCTATGGCTGCAGTCCCGGCTTCGATCTTAACACTCGGGGCACTTTTCCTCCCCGAAACCCCCAACAGCCTGATCCAACGAAACAATGACCACCAAAAAGCAAAGGCAATGCTGCAGCGGGTCCGAGGCACTGCAGACATCCAGGCTGAGCTCGACGATCTCATCAAAGCCAGTGCCATCTCAAAAACCATTGACCATCCATTTAAGAAAATCTTACAGAAGAAATACTGGCCTCAACTGACAATGGCAATTGCCATCCCATTCTTCCAACAGGTAACAGGAATCAATGTAATTTCCTTCTACGCACCGATATTGTTCAGAACAATTGGACTGGGCGAGAGTGCATCACTCTTGTCTGTCGTAGTGACTGGGATCGTGGGTACTGGCTCGACTTTCATATCTATGTTGATAGTCGATAAATTGGGCCGACGAGTCTTGTTTATAATTGGAGGAGTTCAGATGTTCATTTCACAATTAATGCTGGAGGAATTATGGCTGCCCAGCTAGGGGATCATGGTGGGATGAGCAATGGATGCGCTTTTCTGGTGTCAGTCCTGATCTGTGTTTATGTGGCTGGTTTTGCGTGGTCATGGGGTCCATTGGGATGGTTGGTTCCAAGTGAGATTTTCCCACTGGAGATTCGATCTGCTGGGCAGAGTATTACAGTAGCAGTGGGCTTTCTTTTCACTTTCATTGTTGCTCAGACATTCCTATCCATGCTCTGCCACTTCAAGTCCGGGATCTTCTTCTTTTTTGGAGGATGGGTAGCAGTGATGACTGCTTTTGTTTACCTGTTGTTGCCAGAGACTAAAAACCTGCCTATCGAGCAGATGGATCGCGTGTGGAGGGAGCACTGGTTCTGGAAGAAAATCGTAGGGGAAGGGACTGATGAAACTAAGCTGGATGGGGAATGAGATTAAATTTCAATGGCCATTTACCTATAAACAACCAATATGTACCATGTACGGAATTAAGATTATGACTCCTGAGCCAGCAACAATCTGCATAATACAGTATACTACACTAATGGGAATTAAAAGGAGACGTTGTGCCCTCCTTGAAGTAAGGCTAACATCCAATAAGCCTCTTAGTTTAGCCTGCCACACCAGTAGCAGTGTAACTGTGGAAGAATGGACTCAGATATGCATGCTCATCTCTCACAGAAGCTCGAAACAGAATTGATTCTAATTAGTTGCTGCATGAATTCGAACTATGTATTCAGGGATTTTTTTTTTTTTTGGAGGGGGCATTAAATAACCTTGGCTGATTCAGGCACTGAAGCAAAGATAGAACATTTCCCTGCATATGACATAAGTTTTGCTAAGGTGACTACAATGGTAGGAAGCATAGCTGACAGTGGAACACAATTTCTTCACGATGTGTAGAAGACTCAAAAAAAAATTGATCAGTAATATCTTTTGAAAAATTAGCTTCATATAGAAGTAGACAATCACTACCCTTAGGTTTCTTTCTTTGTTCAGGAAAGTTAAGGTAAGGAAGTTTACCTCAGTAAATGAGTAATTCTGTTTTCCTTGTTTATTGAGATGAACATGACAGGAATACATATTCTGAGAAATGATTAGTTAATTTATTACCTATTACCTCAATACAAATCAAAACTGGACTCCCGAACAGCAATTTTACACCAGAATCTTAATTCTCTACCATCTCTATGTCGATGCTGATATTTGACCCTTCGAGATTTCTATATGCCAAGCTTTTCAGTATGCCTGTCGTCGAAGTCAAACCTTCCTGGGACTGTTGTCCATGAGCATGCAGTCCCTTCATCTTAAATTGTGTCTCCTATTAAACTATTTTGATCTATCACTTTCCTTTTGGCAATCAAATGAGAGCATGCAAAGGGTCTAGAAAAATATAAAATAGTAACAATTCCCCACTCGGGTTCATCCTCGACATAGGAAATATCCAGAGGGAGAAGCATTGAGGGTGGATCCCAACACCCCTGCACTTGTCAACATATTTGCCAGTCTCCAACACAATACACTCCCATATAGGTCATTGTACCACAACTTTCCTTAGAGAATGATCAGCTACAACTGTGACTTTTTGTTCTTAGATACCTCTGGTCAAATTCCAGGCTCATGATGAAAGTCAAAATTGAATTCCCTTGAGTGACCCATCACTGCTAGTATTCTTGAGATAAGCAAAAACGCCTTGGTTAATAGCGACAGGAACAAAAACTGACTGTTCTTGAACTAACCCTCTAACTGGGATCCAGCATCTGACCATTTATTCACGATAAGGCAAACTATCATTGTGGATATTACATCTTAGAAATGATTAAACCTAAACTAGAAGACTTCACCAAGTAAGCTGGTTTAAGTTTCATACATCCAATATTAATTGCCGTAATACATATGCGAGCCACAAATTATACAACACAGAATTATTGGACAACAGGACACACCATTAGTTTTTTAGATATAAAACAAGAAAATTAGTTGGCTGCCTACATGAATTAAATTCATATAAAGGCTTCTGTTTTTTTTTCTCTCCAAGTCCCAACAAAATATAGAACCGCAATCCTTTGTGGATGTTAAAAGAAATCATAGCTCATAACAAAAACGATGAAATCTGAAATTACAGGAACACATATTATATTCAAGTAAATAAATTGCTAACAGCAGCAGAGAAAGCAATGAAAACTACTCTGCTTCTTCACTTATTATTAAAAATGTAGCATTGATGATAATAAGGGCTTCAAGAAATTGAAAATTGTCACCCAGAATCTATAAGAAAATTGGCAGCAGAAAACTAAACTACGAACTAATTGATACTTCTGGTTTTGGGCACTAAACATCATGTATCAGCTCCAGGGAAACTAAACCCAATAAAAATGTGAGAATCCAACAAATTTTTGACCAAATGACACTACAGAGTGAAAACTGAGGTTCTCATTTCCAAAAAAGATCAAGGGTTAAGTTGGTCATTTCTAAGAATCAGGTTTATTAAGGCAAACTCCACATAAAAAAATACATATAACTAAAGCATGCAATCCAAAACTGCACATGACATATTGGTTTGACAGAGAATATTTCTGAGCATGGGTGGCCACCTGAGTGGGCGTCCTTGATATAACATAATTGCATGATATACCACACCAATCACCTTTTCCGAGCTTCTGCAGGCCAAGTAGAAACATCCAGTGTTCCTCTTCAGTTCATGGAACACCTGCAAATCGACATCATAATGCATCCTTAAAAGATGGATGACATTGTATATAAACAATAAACAATGTGTACATCTAAGCTTATGGCGCCAAACTGAACACACAAATAATGAAAGACCACTAAGATGAACGAGGTGGGCCCTAGATTCATTCTGATAAAACAAGTGAGTACTTAAACTGAACTCGAACGATAGCTTACTGGTAATCCCAGGCTTGTAGCTTATGAGGGGTTTTTAAGAACACAGAGTCCATATACAAGGTGTAAGCCTTTGGGGTTCTCTTCAATCAAGAAATCAAGACATGTATGGCCTATCTGAAAGATTATTTTCATTCCCTCTTGTTAGGTACATTACCATAGATGAATCTTATTCTAATATGATATATCTGCCTTAATTAACTTGGGTTAAAATTTAACCATAGTAAGACTTGCCAATTCACACTGCTCCTAAGCATGAGCTAAAACTGCTCTCATGCTCCGAAATGATGATACATTAGTGACTGACTTTGAGTGCAAGTGGGAGATTCTTCGACATATATGCCCACCAAAGCCATAACAAATTTTTGGAAAAAGCTAGGATTTGTTTTTGTTTTTGTTTCAAACCACGACACATTTTTATACTATATAATTCTTCGCTAGCGCTGTTTAAAACTTTGGTTATTTTCACTTAGGCACTTGACTCTCTACCACCATCACTTGTATATTTACCATCAACTTGTCATTTTTCTATTCTAGCGATGCCCCAAATTCTGAGCCATACAAACCCACTGTTTTGGTATCTCTCCAATGTTTTAGTTTTTCCAAATATTGTTTTTAGCAGCCTTGGCACTTTAGTCTTGTTTTAGGTTAGTCTAAACTTGTTTCCATGAGCTTAAACTGTGAAAGCAATTTAAAAAATGCAAAAAAATTGAAAAATAATTAAAAAAGAGTACTCTCTCTCTCTCTCTCTCTCTCTGCTTGTATTCTACTCAGTTATGTTACCTATACCCTATGTTTGGTTGTTGAGCCATATAACTTCCCATTGTAGAATATGATATCGTCGTAAGATCTTCTTCTTCCATGCCTTGTCACCCAATTTACAGAATGACAAATAACAAGACATGCCACATATAGCTACAATACAATCATGAGGGTAGTTGAATAATCACAATCAGGCGACCCAGTTGAGAATACAATGGTTTTCTTAATGTAATGGACTCTATCAATGTACCTTTGCTCATCTTTTGCTTGGTTTGGGAGTTGGATTTCAGCCTTGGAGACAAATATTAAGAATCCCAAAATGTACAATCACAAAACATCGTCTTTCCCCAGACTCAGACAATCTAAGCTTGTACTGTCCCAATGGATCTGAAAATTATGGAGGTTGGAGTGCTTTCTGGATTGCAATGGACCGCCATGATTTGCAGACATAGCCAAATCGGAGATAATCCTGGAGCTTTCCAAAAAGAGCCTCCTAATCAGAGAATGGCAGCCTGGTCTAAAAGCCCGGACTGATGAGAAGGTCGGCTTTCGCTCTAAGGCGGGGCAATAATTTTAAGGATTTTTTTTAAAGTCCTATCAGTGACTTGAATCCAGGACGTGGTGTTAGGTTCTTATACGCGCACCCTCATACGTAACTTCTGATACCAGACGCCCGGTGTTAAAGGTCGATCTAAGTATTCATCGCTTGGATCATAACACAACCCGTGGATATCTCGAAAAATCAGAAAAATTACCCTGCTCTTGCTGCCGTCAATCTAGAAATCCAAAATAAATCCTTAACAAAACTCTCTCCAAAATCCCTCCTTCATTCTTTCTCCTCCCCCTCTTTGGAGATTGGTTTAGTTGGTAAGAGATCGAATCCCACCTATATCAGGTTTGGGGGGTTTTACGGGAAGGGGAGGGCTTCCCCTCATTGTGTAGCCCATAGGTCCATATGGCCTCCAATGAAGTGTATCCCTTGCTTTGGGGGAGATACCCGGTTCCATTTCCGAGAGGGTGAGAGAGTTTGTATATACTCTCCACCCGCCCACTAACGGAACAGATACTAACACCTAACCGGCGTTGTTGCCTAAACGTATATCTCGAACCAAAAAAAAAAAAGGGGGAGAGTCCATTTAGCCATTTAGGACTCCCTTCGTGGTGAGGAAGAATAATTAGGAGCTATTTTGCCAAAAAGGGCCCTTTGCTTTAAATATTGCACATTTGCCTCCCTTAACATAATTTTCAAATTAAAATTTTTTATTAATTGCCAAAAAACATGCATGTCATTGCAAAATAATTACATTTTAACACCATTTAAAAAAATTATTAGTTAATTTTATTCCCCAGGAGTAGGGTTGTCAATCTGACCCTTCGATGAGGAGCTCAACCCTACCCAGCCCTTCAAAGCCCGTGAAATAAATGACATTTTTTTCCCTTAATAAGGCCCTAGAACTAGGTCTAGTCGAGCCGGGCCCAATTTCAAAGGGACCTCTTTCTTGAAGGCCAAACTTGGTAAGTACATGACCCGGCCTGGCCCTCCAATCTATATGTTACATCATATATAATAATATATAATATAATAACTGAAGACTTATTAGAACCTTAGAGATTAGGCCTTATCTTCTACTATATGCCAGTTGGTTCCACATGGCACCTCTCATAGCCTACGGTTTGAGCTTCAAGTTGATGCCATGTGTCACCTTATTATTGCCACATGTCACCTTCTTATTAGGTATATAAATTAGGTTGTGGACCCACTCACATTCATATTAAAAGTTTTATTAATAAAGACATTTATTTAAATGTGATACGTAGTAGAATGTGTAATTCTCTCTTCCTATTCACCTATTTAATTCTCACCCATTTAATCAAATAATAAATGGTTAATAAGTTCAAGTCCCCAACCCTCCCATCTCATCCGCCCACTTACTTCCCATTTATGTATTTCCAACAGGGTAACCCATCCGTTTCATACATGTCCGTTCATTCCCGCCTCTGTCTTCCCACAAAAGCCTCTCTCCAATGTATCTATCTGCCCACTTTTCCCACCGTTTCATCTACCTACCATCTCTCATCCCTCTTTCGTCTTCCCCCACAAACGTTCCACTACTACTCCATGATATTCAAACCATCGCCTTCCGAAGCGCCACTCCGATCACCCACCTCTCGAAGCACCACTCTAATGGAGTATAACAATCCAAGCTCCTCATTCTCTCCCTCTATCTTTTAACGGCAAGCCCACTCCTCTCTCTCTCTCTCTCTCACTCACAAGTATCATCTCTGGAAATGCAGCTAACCAAAAGTCCACTAAAACACGATTTCTATTGTCCAACGACACAACCCTATTGCTTGCGATATTGTGTTTCAACACAGGTTAACTTTAACAATGTTTTCATCTCTGATTTTTATTGAATTTGAAAGCAATTTACATCCACTTTAGAGTTCAGCCTACTACTTTTATTGAAATAACAGTCTATTGTTTCTTCTCTGCTCAAAATTATTTTTACGGAATTTTAATTGATCTAGCAAAAAGATTGATTGAGTACTTATATGTAGGTTTGCTATTTGGAGGCTTGAAATTACAAAAAAAAAACGACTTACACAACAGGATTGCAAAGCAGGTAACACTGAAATTGCCTTATGGAATTGCATCTCTGCTAAATCATAAGGCAGTGTTGCTATTACTAACATGAATTGACAATCTCCTGTTTCAGTCCAAAGGAAATGCCATTTTGCAAGCAAGCTTGGAGAGAAGAAATCAAGCTTTGCATGAGCGGCACTTGGCGCTTGAACAAGATGTATTCAGTTCTTTGCAGAATTTATTTGGTCTTTTTTTTTTTTTAATTATTTGTTTATAATATGATTTAGCTCAACATGTTCAAGTAGTGTCTTTTAACTTTAATTCGTTCTCAAGTTGGATACGTCCTCACCTTATTGGTATGAGTAAGTGCTGATTATTTTGTGCACTTTAATATAAACAGAATTTCGGACTTCTTTTGTTTCAATGAAGCTTTTATGTTGGCTAATATCCTATCCAGATTCCAGATACATTTGTCTCTTTAATCTTAACATGATTAATAACTTTTCTAATAGTTGTTAGTGGTCCATAGTTGCGACTCATACCATGTGCAATGTGTCCATTCTTCAACTACTTTGATGTTGTTGCTTCACATATTTTGTGCAAGTTCGAATTTCTTCCGGTTTGTTATTACAATTTGTTTTATCTGTTAAATTATGTGTTACCTTTGTTATTTTGGTAGATTCCATAAACAAAAAAAAGACAAAAAAAAAAAAAACAAAGAAACCAACGTTCCCACCAAGAATTTTGTGATTTGTAGTAACATTATCTTGGGTTTAAGTTGCTTGAGTGACAATGCATAGACTTCAAGTTGTTTTGTCATAGTATCCTTCTTTTAATACCAAAGTGATCTGTATGAAGTTGGCAGTGGGAAACATAAGCATAGATAAAATATGCACTCGATAAAATATGCACTCAACCATTCAGATGTTTTATTTTCACACTGAATCTATGTTTAATTGAATAATAACTGTAATGGTTTTATTTTTCCGTCGATTGTTTCAATACACTGCTAATTTGAGTTCCTTCTAAGATAAGGATTTGGTGCAAAAGTTTTGATCAAATTTATTTAGTGTATCTTATTTTTCTTCTATTATGGAACTTATTTAAGTTGCTATATCGGTTCTTGGCACTAATTTGGCATTATTTTGAGACGAGAGTATAATTTCTATATCTGATTGTGAATGTGGACCTATAGAATATATGTGGGCCTGACGTAATTAGGTGCACTAATGTAGGCTGTTGCCTCTCACAGTTAGGCCTTAGTGAACCATCATCTTGCACACTTCCAATTTCCTGGGGATTTCCAGGGTATATAGGCAGGTTCCCATGAAAATAATGTTTTGTGTGTTTGTTACTCTCCAGCCATTGCTATTAGCATGTAGATAATTGCATGGTTGCATGTATGCTCAAGTGTGTGGTATTTATCATATTCTTTATTCATCATACATATCTCCGGAGATTAGGCAATTCAAAGTTAGCGATTTTAAAAATCTCTAATTTTTTATTTAACAATCTCACTTTTTTTACTTTAGTTCTATAATGCTCCACAATGAGTATCAAGTAAAGTTGGTATTAAAGCCTTTAAACCTTGATCGGAGGTGGAAATTTATGTACGCAATTGAACATGAAATTTCTTTACCTGTTCAATTTTTAATGAAACAAAGATAGATTACTCAGAAGTCAACAAAACCCGATCAAAATACCAAATGAACATTCAAATCTTTTGGCCAAAATTGCAATAATGCTGAAATCTCTTTCTCTGTTCATAAAAACAACCTAAATACTTAAGAAACAGGGAAACCCAGAAAACCCCAGATCAGAATACCATAGTACAGCTCAAATATAATAAGGAAATTTAATCAGATCATGGTTTTTCTTGCTTTTCTCCAACAGATCAAAGAGCAAACCATACTCGGATTTCATAGTCTTCATGAACAAGAACAAGATTTGAAGTACAGGAAAACGACTGAATTTTATCTCCCTTCTCTCACTCTTACTCTCTTGATAGTTTCTATTTGATCTCAACGCGTTGAAGCATAGCTCCAACTGATATTAAGACTCTTATATTAAATTCTTACATTTAATTTAATTTAATTTATAATCTTCTAACCTCCCGTGCATCGCACGGGGTTTTTGCTAGTTATGTATATATATAACATATCAACTGTCACATTACAACTCATCATGGGAATGGTACCACGCACATGAGGGATTCACACAGACATTGACACAAGCAGACAAATGTTTCTTGCAACTATAATTATAATGAACTAGCGGGTGGCACGTGCGATGCACGTGAGAGCAATTGGAAGGAGTTAACCACAGTTAATAGGAGTTAAAATGGACACGTGTTAACCCGCGGGTGCAACTAAACTCTCCCCAAGTTCAATCGCAATTGGCTGTGATTCTATTCTTTAAATAAATAAAGGGTAGTTTGGGAATTACAGTAAAACATTAACACATTAAAGTAAACATTGAATAAAGTTTTGTTTTATGTAAGGGTATTTTGGGAATTTTGGACAAATCATGCTACGCCTCCCTCTCACATTATAATAGTAAAGATGTACAATTATATAATCGGTCAAATATTAAAAAAATCAAATTGGACACTATTTGAAACTGTATTCGATTATAAACGAATATGCAAACTCATACCTAAATCCACTTTTGTCAAATATCTAATCATACAGTCATACGACTAAACGAATTTAGATTTTAATAGTATCTAACTTTCAAGGCACTGTATGTACTTAATGGTCGCCAATGGTATTAGCAGTTACTACTTGGTGATTTAGACCATGCGAATAAGGTGAATCGGGAGTTGCTACTTGTTTTTTTTGGCTTCAGATATCATTTACCTATAATTAGTGGTCAGTGGTTAGCTTAGGATTGGAGCTCTTGCAACTCATCACTCGGGGATTAGATCCCGAGACCTCTCACTTGAAAGAGGCTACCTATTGATTTAGACCAAGACCATGAGATCAGGGTGAACCAGGGACTCCAATATTTGAGGTTCTAAGATTTGAAATTCAAACATCTCATTTGAGTCGGTTGATCGTATATTATTTCTCCTAAAAGTGGGGCATGAGGGTATCCACTCTCCCATAAGCTTTTGAATAAAAATATTTTTTATATTTTGTTGTTTTATTATTTAACAGGACTAATCATGAGGCAAGGAGGTAGCTGCCCCATAAATAAGGAGAAATAATATATGTAAGATATATACGAAATGTACGAACGAGATAACTCACGAACTAGTCATTACAAAAATATCGTTAGAACCTCTCATTCCCTTGACCATGAATATTTCATTATTGCTTTATTATTATTCACAAATCTATTGGCAATTGCTAACATTTTTAATCAACCATTGCTTGCCCCTTGTAAGAATATATTGGCTCCACCTTTGCATGCACCCACCCATCAATACAAGGAGTATCGGGATAAATTCACGTAGATAATTCTCAATAGTCTAAGTAGAAGTTTTCATTAAATTATGTGGCAAGATTGCCCTTAGACCACATTAATTAATAACTAGCCATCAATTAACGATATCAACGCTCCATAATAGGGCCACTAAAAAATAGAATTCACATATCAAGAATAATTAGGTGATGCACACAAAAATACACACCCTTTTAAAATTTCAATCACACCCCAAACGGTTGGTACCCATTTTGGGGAATGTTTGGGTGAAGCTTCTAAAGGCTGAGAGTGTGTGTGGTGTAGTGTGTGTGTGAGTGGGTGTGTGTTTCCTTGCTTTGCCGGCTGCTTTCACCTTGTGGTGTAGTTGCTTTCAACCAAAAAATCATCGTCTTGGCTGGGCTGCCTTTAGAACAAGATCTAAGGCTATCAAAGGGTAAGGTCAGGTAAGGCATACATCTTATCAGACTCGGCCCTCAATTACAAGGGTCTGGCCATACTCCTCTTTAGAGGGCCTAAATTGGCTAGACCCAAGCCATACCCTCAAGGATTGGTCAGGGCCAGGTATAAAAGAAGGAGAATTTTTTCATACACCACTAGAACATGCCAACTTGAAATTATATAAGTCAAACATTTAATTAAATGTTTGCTTACTTCCCATATTACCCCTCACTCATCTATCTATTAGGCTTGAAATTATCTACGGTTATAACCGGATTTCTTGGAGCCCGGTTACACCACTAAGATAGCCATGTGTCCCTTTTAACACTCTTTAACCATGGTTAAGATTCACTCACTCCTAAGGTTCACCCACTTATCATTGGATTTTAGAAAAAAAAATTAAACCCTAAGAATTAGAGAATTTTAACTAGGATTTAAAAAAATTAATATTTTTTCTAAAAACCAAGGATAGGTGGGTGAACTCTAGGGGTAGATGAATCTTAACTATAGTTAAGGGGTGTCAAAAGATACACATGGCAACCTCAAGAGTGTAATGGGACTCCAATTGTGGTTAAGATTCCCCGACCCCTAGGGTTCAACCACATATTCTTGGTTTTTAGAAACAAAAATATTAATTTATTTTAAACCTTGATTATAATTCACTAACTCCAAGGGTTTATTTTTTCCTTCTAAAAACCAAGGATAAATGAGTGAACCATAAGGTGGGTGAATATTAATCACAGTTAAGTAGTGTTAAAAGAGACACATGACGACCTCAATGGCATAACTGGACTCCTAGCTCACTCTCTTCGCAAAGTGCTCCGAAAGAAAAACGTCTCGCCAAAGTCCTGCCTGCTCCCTTTCTTTGCTATACCCAACATGTCTCTAAAGCTTTTTAGTTCTTAAAATGACCCAATATCATATTTCAATAAACAACGTCTCTCACAATTCTTTTTATCCAACATGTCCCTTAAGTTTCTATACCTAAAATATTTCTTAAATTTTTTATTTTTTTTATAAAAATGCCCTTATCTCAGTCTCTCTCCCCTTCTTCTTTCTCACATGCATTGCACGCACTGCCCACTAGTATTTTATTATGTGGTTTAGCTATATGTTTTTCCTTCTCATATATTTAATTTTGACATAATACTAAGGCATAGATCTTACAGATATAATATAGATGTTATTAGAGCGTTAACATAAGACATTTTGAAATAATACTTACATCAGGTGCATTATTATCATGCATGTAATTTTAATAAGACTAGTAAAAATGCACGTGTTTTTAATTCATTTTTAAAATTTTCTATATATATATATTTTTAATTTATTAAAAAAAATTTAACAATCATTTACTTACTTTGGTGGTGATATGTAAGGGGCCTGGTGATGTGTAATTAATAATAAACATCTTAAATAATTATCTATTATAAGAAGTTAATCCCATCAAACTCATCCACACGAAGGTCACCTCACCTAAGGTGGAAGAGATGGCACATTGAAGTATTCGTATTTAGTCAAGCAAAGCATCATCAGACTTAAAGCAGGTTAGTTCAACTACTATTCCACCATGCATTAATATTATCATGTTGTAAAATCCATATATGTAAAAGGAAGTGCTAGCCCTACTACGAATGTTATTGTTATCGTGATTTTATATCAATGTAATTGTTTGATGATGATCAAGAGAAGTCCTTGGAGAATATGTGTGAAGTTTCAAGGTCTTATTTCCATTCCATTGAACATCCATGGTCATTACCAAAAAAAAATAAAAATCCATGGTCTTACTTTCCATAATTATTTACATGTAATTTGGAAACTATGGGTTATTTTGGTTATGAAATAGTATCAGTACTCTAATAGACAAGGTACCTATTTTAGGATTTATCATATATATATATATATATATATTCAATTTTGCCTATTGGATGTTAATTAAGGTGAGCCCCTTGGGAGGCATTGTGTAAAAATTAACTCGGCATTTTTAGGCCATCCATTTGAATGTTGAAAAATCAAAGATTTATATAGTATGGATAGGGTCTAGTTAACTCTAAGGGGTTAATGTTGACCAAGGTTTAAGCAAATGATCTAAAAATGTTTGATTGGACAGATATTTGCCATGTCTCTTCAAAATGATTCATTTTAACATCTAATCCCCCTTAAATCCACATAAGCGTGTTATTATCCATTAAATCAAAGATCTGTATAATATAATATTGTAAAAACTCTACAATTAGTAATAAAAACACCATCAGAATGAATTAATTTACCAAAAAATCTATAATAAAATCAAAATTTTATTATTTAATTAATAATTAATGAAGTTATTAAATTTTCGAAACTATATAAAATTGGATAACCTTCAAAAGTTTTAGAATATTTGAAATTTTTGGTAATTTGAAAAATGCATGTAGTTAAATTATTTTTGGTAATTTTTTTTATTGATTCACTTTTGAAAATTTTCTTTACAGAACTTCCCAAATCTATGTTTTAAAGGTTGGGGGTTCTCTTACATAGAGGAGGCAACTCAACCACTAAAGATTCCCCTTCTCTCTCTTATAGATTCTAATAAGATTTTTATTATATACATTGTAAAATTATATATTTATAAACAGCTATTAAATACTTTTAGAAACTCCTTGTAAGTAGTAGTGGGTTCGACTAATTACAAAAATATTGTGAGACTATATTTAAGGATAATGCTAGGTCCCTTTCTTTCTCATCCGTATTCCTATATTTCATATTGTGCATTGTTACATGTAGTTAAAACTATAGTTATGATAGTGTATGAGTGTAGACCTAAAGTCTACAACCAAGCATAAAGAACTTAGACAACTACGATTGGATCTTTAACTCTCAACGATTCACCCCAAAGCAACCTAGACCATTACCTAAACTTAAAGTCCAGCATCACCCAACAACTAAAACTATTCTAATTCTTTTAAACATACCAGTAAAATATGACAATAATTATGTCTGAGATGACTACCTTGCCTTCTCTTTGTCAACACTTTCATGCTCTCTTCCCCATTGGCGTTAGAAGTAGATAGACATTCAAAATTTGGTAATAATTTTTCATTAAAAAAAATGGTAATAATTTGAAATTCTTTAAAAGAACAACCAATTTGGTCATACTTGATAATTGAAAGTGGAAAGTGGAAAGTGTAAACTATAAGACCATTGCAGGAATACAATAAACAATTTGTAATTTGTGTAAATTAAAGAAATATTTTTAAAATTTTAATTTGAGATATATTTAAAAAAAAATTTCATTAGGCGTGATGGTAATAAATCCTAATAGCCAAGGTATCTGCAAGGCGATGCTATAATGGGAAATGCGATTGAACCCCACCCAACACAAATCGCTTATAATAATAATATTTTTTTCTTTTGCTATACTGAAATTGATAATTTATAATTAGTATTGAATTCAAGTTTGACAATATTTTGGTGTAGAAAGCAAAAGATAGATACTCTCATATTAATAAATGATCAAAACAAACATAGTCAATCAAATAAGAGAAGAATATACTACTCTTCGAGAATGTGTCACTTTGGGAAATTGATAATTTATAATTAATATTGAATTTTTATTATTATTATTTTTTTGATTCAGTATTGAATTCAAGTTGGACAAAAAAAAAAATTGAAGTTAGACCATTTGGTGTAAAAAGCAGAAGACAGATACGGTGATATTCATAAATGATCATAACAAACATAGCTAATCAAATAAGAGAATAAATCAAGAGAGGGTCATGATCAAAACAAACATACCCAATTAAATAAGAGAATAGATTAGGAGAGCCATAGAGAAACAAGAAAAAATGACTTAGAAATATAATAAAAGTACCTAATTAGTTGTCTCATATGTATAGAAGGCTTTGGCTGTCATGTGTAGAAATCTTTGGTCAGGCATGCATTGTCGTATTAATATCACGATCCATGCATGCAACACTGAAGACATATTGCACTTGGATGGATCTCAGGAGGATGTGAATTTCATGTTCTATGTCATGAAAAGAGGCGATCAGATGGGTGCTGATCATCTGATCAGCAACTCTGTCGGTTTGGAATCCATGGGTAGTCTACTGTCATGCAATGCAAGGTCAGTAATGGTGCATAGAGGGTTCCGAACAAATCCTTTTGGTTCTTGCAGATTTTTTTTTTGGAAATCTAAAGAACTAAATTTACTGTAATAGAAAAAATAACATACCTTCTCTGAATACACAATGCAACAAGCCTACAATAGAAGATCAATGAGAAGGGAAATCAGAAGCAATTTCTCAATTACAAGAGATTTAAACTATATAGAAACTATCCAATGATAGATATCCTATGATGTCGGTCAGTAGCATGTAAGATTCCTACCTCTCTTGACTCTCTTGACTAATAGAGTCCTTCTCGAGAACAAGTATACTTTGTTTACTTGTCTCTCTACTAATAGAGTCCTTCTAGGTAACAATACACAAACTTTGTATATACTTTGACTAATTATATTTGTACTAATTAAAGTTTGGTTATAATTTAATTTTTTTATTAAATAAGGGTATTTATGTCGAAGTAAAGTTTAGGTTACTCCTTATACTTTTATTAATAGAATGATACTTACATAAGGCATAATACTAGTGTATATTCAAATTTAGTGCCGACATAAATTTAGTTTGACACAACACTAACATAAGGCATGGTATTACAATGTTATTATATAAAGTATATGTAACAAATGAGGAGTGCTAACCGCAATCTCAAAATTAAAAAATAAATAAATAAATTTGCACGGTAGTAGCAATAACATATAACATTCCTACATTTTTAAGCGGTTGACAAGCAAAAATTTCAAATGCGAGAAATGGTTTGTAAACGTTTTCTCAAGGTAACATGTAGATGTAGTTGTCGCTACCATAGTAAGCTTTGGAAGTTGAAGAGGGCTAACATTTCACTATGACTAATACACGTATAGTATAAATGTCTTCCTAAACTACCCTTATATAAAACAAATCTTTAATTCAATGTTTTACTTTAATTCCCAAACTACCCTCATCTATATATTTAAAGAATAGAATCACAATCAATCGTGATTGAACTTGGGGAGAGTTCAATCACACTCGTGGGTCAACACGTGTCCCTTTTAACTCCTATTAACTGTGGTTAACTCCTTCCCCTCGCTCTCACGTGCATTGCGCGTGCCACCCTCTAGTTATATATAATAATATATAGGGATAACTACATACTAGCAGAGATCCTGTGCGTTGCACGGGTAATTGGTAAATAATTAAGAATATCTCAAAATAAATAATAATATTTATTTATTAAAATATTAACTAATATATTTTATAAATATTTAATAAATTTTATTTTAATAATATAAGTTTTATTTATTTATTTGATACATTATTATTTGTAGTAACTAATTAATTTTATAGTAATACATTATTTTAATAACATTTAGTGAAAAATCATAAGTTTAATACATCTAAGAGTTGGAGATGAGAGGACTTTACAATAGTGGAGATAGATAGGCCTCTAAGATGAGATAGTGGGTCCCAAACCTACAAGAGTTGGAGATAAGAGAGGACTCTACAATAGTGGAGATAGAGATGACTCTAAGATGAGATAGTGGGTCCCAAACTTGAATGGTGGAGATTAAAAAGAAAAGTCACATGTCATCTTTAAAATAAAACTTATGAGATTTGAGGGATTGGAGTTTAAAGACCAAAGATAAAAGTTTTATCTTTACTATTATAACACTGTTCATAGTCTTCTCCATGAAGCTTTTGAACAAAGACTCCCACTAACAACAAAGTCTATGCACTTCCTTCTATCATTCTTAATTAAAAATACACCCACTAATATTATATGGGTATAACTATATGTATGTATGATGATATAATAGAGCATGTCAAGTCACAACAAAAATAAAATAACAAGTAGAGTATGTCAAGGACCAACTAAGGCCTTCCGATCCTCAAGTCAAAAGGCATTTTAAAATCAGGTCTAACCCAACGTAAAGACTTAGAAAAGAAAAGTTCTCAAATTTACGAGCTGAGGGATAGGCATCCCTGGCACCTTCGTTGGAGGGTCGAATTGCCACCCCCAACCCAATACACATATGAGAAAAGAATTAATCTATGGGTACTCTCAAAGTGTACTCTCAAATATACTCTCAAATCCTAATCTTTTAATTCTGAAGGGGTGGACCAGTGATTCTTGGGGCTTATGCCTTATGAAGCGGAAGGTCCTAGGTTTGACTTCTCACTCCCCTTTCGGGGCCAACCCTGCATAGTTTCCTAGGTTTACCTGGTGTGACGGGTTGCAGGCTCTCAATGCACCCTCAGGGATTAGTCTTGACCCAAAGAGTTGGGGAACCCTGAGTTTCCAAAAAAAGAAAAAATTATTAAATAGTTACAATTAGAGCTGATGTAGCATTAGAAAAGACAAAATAACTCAAACTAAATCTTGACGCTTAGTGGTTAGTTATAGACTATAAGGATTAAATATTATATTTGGGAGTACCAAAAGAAACTTTATCCTTTTGACGTGATTTTGTCATTGTTTAATAAGCACAAAAATATTAGAAGTGAAGCTTCAAAACTTTCTTGTTTTGAAAGGGATGGTGACAAAAAAAAACATTATTATTATTAGAGAAAGCTTCATCCACATATTTATTGTAACTAGTGTTATTAAAATCGGACATCAGTTGAACTAGTAAAATCGGAACCAGCCAGGTCGTCGGTTTCAAAAACTCCCAAAATCATATTAGATTAAAAACCGATAGAACCAGCCAAATCCGACCGATTCAAATGAAAATTCGGGGTTTACAAACCAATAGAACCATTCCAGAAAGGGAATAAAAGAGAAGAAATTTGATTATTTTACCACGATCGAACCGGGAATTGGCTACTCTGACTCTGACACTAACCGTATTTTTATGGAATGCGAATTTGAGGACCAAAAAATGTAGACAGAAAGATACGTACTTAATGGAGCCGTTATATCCGTTGGGCCCTCCAGAACAAGCCAACAAGACTAGTCCGCGTGTTCCTACAGAAGCTACCACGTGGCTTCATCTCATTGGTGGAAAACGACTAAAGAGGACTGCGCAGTCATATAAATGCCGTAGAATTTTCCAGTTCATCATCCGGGGTTCGTTTGAACTGAGAAAAAGCACGAATTTTGGACTCTCTCCCTTTATTTTCTCCAACTGTTCTTCATCTTCAATCGCTTATAGCAAAAGGTAAATCTTACCAAAATATTAGGGTTTCTGATCGATCTTAGTAGTTTAGATTAATGAAACGTAAATTGATTGGTTTCGTTTCTTGATTTTGATGATTAAAAGGTGACCGAATCTTGCAGAAATTAGGTCTGTATGATGGAGATTTTGTAAATGATCAGAAGAAAATAGATTTTACAGGGTTTCTGATTCGATCTCTGTGTGTGTTTTTTTCTACATGAAAGGTAGAAGAATTTTGCCATAAGTGTGATAGGATATATAATGTGGGCGAAATTCTTCTGGTCTGTTTGTAGATGAATTTTATTTCTGGTTTGCAAGAAATTTGTGGTAGGTAGGGTTTATCTGATCATAGAGGATGGGCGATTTGAGTGTTTATTCTGTGTTTTGAAGATTTTCTGGTTATTCAATTGTTTGGCTTTGTATTTAACGGATTAAATATAGTGTTTAACTTTGAAGATCTCTCTTAACATATCTTTGTTGTTCTATTTCGGATCAGGTTTTATTGCTTTTCTTTTGGCTTTGTTTGGTCTTTGGCATCGTTTCCATGACTTCTGCTTTCTCACCTCAGTGGAATGATAAGGCAAGCGACTTCTTCTCTTCGTCAGGTAAGTTTGGATTGCTATGTGCAACATTTATTTCATTTTTATTTTTTGGCATCTCTCTCTCTCCCTCTCTCTCTCGGAGTGTGCACTAAAAGTTCCAACCACAGGGGTCAAGCTCAAAGAAGCTGGACAATCTGCTGGAACCTTTGTTGGGGGGGTTGCAAAGGATGCAAAAGTTAACGTAGCAGATGCGACAGGACGAGTTGGGTCACTTGTGAAAAGTCGCTGGTCCCTTATCCAGGAGGCTGCACGGCGGCCATCATTAAGAGATGAAATGCAGGAGCGTTTTATTTCTGCCGCTGCTTCAACTGGCACACTTCTGAGAAAGAGCATTTCAGAGACAAAGGACAAGGTTTCTATAGGAAAGATTAAAGTCGAAGAGGTATTGTTAGACATAAGTAACAATTGTGAACTACTTTAATTTTCTTAAATAGCTACTTTTTCCAAAATGTACAACAGAATAAGGATTAGTCATGCCAAGGTATTATATTCTGCCATCCCTGACTACTGCTTTGACAGACACTCATGCTTTTTCTTTGTAATTACAACTAATTTATGAGAGCTATATATTGCATGAAACAAGAACTTAAAGCTGGCTACACATGTTTAAAAATCTCAAAAACAGTAAAACATCAATAATTTATATGTACATGCAACCTGCATCCAGTGTGTGGTATGAATCACGTTGATCACTAAACTAGACAAGACCTGCACATAGATTTCTGAGAATGCGCTGATTTTCTGGAATTACTATTTATTATTATTAGTTTTGAGGGTAAAAAATTTGTTGCAGCTAAGAATATATTAGATGAGTAACTGGTTTTTTTTAAAAAATCTCCTATGGTGAGTAGCGGGTTTGAGGCTTCACATTGAAATGGGATAGCTATACTCCTAGATTAGACATAGCATCACAGTGAACAATCTTGCAAATGTGGAGGCATGGGGTGTGGATCTTCATTTGCCTAACACATGAGCACATCTTTTAATTTTTTTGTAATGGATAACCAAAGATTTATTAGAAGAAATGGAATGTACAACTGTAGGGGGAATGAGCAAATTATCCACAAAAAAAGACCTATACAAGGATCAAGTATTGTAGAATCGGTAAGCAATGGTTATAATATAATATTAAAACAGAGATACAAAAGCAGTACAATAGGTAAAGAATTTACAAGCACAAACTTGGGAAAGAAAGAAACGACAAGCATACAGAGTTTCCCATAGACTGAAAGCAAAGTTAGTCTAACTGCTCAACAAAACTCAACTCAACACTTCTCCCAGATCCTCCCCTGCTTGCTAAATGGAACACCATTATGAAACAAGCAATTTAATGCGTGAACATATGTGTGATGGAGAAGATGAAGAGTCCTCCAAAACCCTCTTTCTATATCACCAAATTGCCTCCGGAGCACTATCCACACTTACCAGAGTCCAACCAGATAATAAGTTGTAAAAGGAAGAAGGAATGACCAATTCCTCACAGAATTCAATTTTACTCCAACTGTACACAAAACCAGAACTATGAAAATCTGTCACCCTATAGAAGTGCACAACTTAGGTAAAGTGGATTCACTACCCTCAAAGATTCTCTAATTTCTCTGCTTCTAATTTTTCCAACAAATGCCAGCCCAGTATGATGTTGCTTGCTTCCGTTGTGAATGCCCAAGACATCCCAAAAAGAGAAGGAAGAAAGCTCCAAATCGCCAGGTCACCGTGTAATGGAATAAAATGTGACCCACATCTTCCTCTACCCTCGAGGCATATGCAATATCCATTAGGAATTTGCATTCATCATTATTTTTGGTGTCGTATCCCAATTCTTTGGGGTTGGCCACATAAATCTTGTTGCCATTCCTGCAAATCTGGAACCACATATTCTGTTAGACTGTGTTTTTCATATATTTTCTCACTAAATATATCAGTGTCCACTCTTTTATTTACAATTTAAGAACCTTCAACCTGTGACAACTAACTTCTTTCTAGTTGCATCGTGGTGTTCTATAAGGGGATATATTGGGGACCCTTGGGAGAATGCATTCCTGATTTCCTGCCTTAGTCTTGTGATGTAGCTAGGCTCTTGTTGTTGCCTTTTGTTTTCCTTGGTTCACTTACTGTGAACTCTTGTTGTTTTCCCCTCTTTTTATATATTTTACTATCTTGATTACCAATCGAAAAAACAAACTCCTTTCATTGCTGTTGCATTTGTCTTTGTTGAACATGTTGAAACCATCATAATTTAATTCTCTATTAATTTATCACCTACTAGGGCTACTTCTAGTCTTATTTTATGTCGAATGCGCATTTCTATTATTCTATTACCTAATATTTCCACTCCTTTATCGTAACATCCTCAACATTCTACTCCAAAAAGCAATGATGGTCTTATTGTTTTCTTATAAAAAATTCCTTTTAGTTAGAATTCATAATCATATATGACTCCAGAAGCACATCTCTACTTCAACCACCTAGATCTAATTCTATGGGACCTTAATCTATTCATCCTTGTAAGTAATGTAATAAATATATAAAAATGTTATCTTTTGTGGTTTCCTGAGCTATTAATCTTAACTAGAACTTTGCCCTTACTCGTTTCCTTACTAAAATTGCATTCCATTTATTTTGTCTTGGTTCGACATTATTTAGAACCCTTAGATTCCAAAAGATGGTTCCATAGTTCTAGCTTTCATTTCTGCCTATCCATTTTTTTACCTTAAAATAATAAGTAATAATTAATCAGCTAAATTATGGAACAAAAAAGAGAGAAGTAGTATAGTAAAAAGTTGAATGAAATATAGAATGTGGATATCATTTATCACGATTCACGAATTAAGGATACAAAGGCTGCATTTAAAAAAAACTTTTATCGTCTACAAAAACAAGCTAAAACCTGTTTGGTTTTAAATAAAGAAAAAAAAAATGCATCAAAAACAAAAACTGTTCCCCCCCCCCCGCCGAATGAAGTTTGTTTTAATGTTCTGAATTTTTTTCCCTGTTTTTGTTTTGTGGGTTTTTAGGGAAACGCCAAAAACATGCATTTCTTATATCGGTCACTTCTTTGGGGCACACAAAAAGGTTTAGGTGAAGCCCCCAAAAAATTTCTAGCATACAACCCCAAATAGCTTTATTTCTCATAAACGATTTTTTAGAAACTCTTCATTGAGAAATGTTTCAAGTCCAGAAAAACATATCTCATGGAATTGCACCAAACACAGTAAAAAAGAACTCATCTCACAAGGAAAATTGTTCAAAATAAAAGATAAAAATGAGAAACCAAACTTAACTTTCATGAACAAGGGAAAGATTTTGGTGAAAAAAAAATGAAGAAAACCACTGAATTGGGGGAAAGAAAAAGAGTTTTTGGGATAACAGAACAGAAAAATAGGCTTATATACATCTCACCACTGTTGACCGACTATTGAGTTTGGTGGATAGATTTGGCTTGAGTTTGTTAATAGAAAACTAATCTAAGTGGCAATTTTGATTGTCAACCATTCATGAAGATAATGCGAGTTATTTAGGATCAGTCGCAGGAGTCATAAATGAGTTCTATTAGATGGGAGATAAATATTCCTTTTGTTGCTTCACCAATCATGATTATCTTGAACTGGGTAGTAGGGTGAAAAAAATACAAGAAAGATTGTGGAGCCTATACCAAAGCTATAGTTGCAAAGAAGCTATGTACATGGTAGGATGCTCGCTTCCAATCACATCCCATTTAACAGTTAAAGAGAGCTACATATGTGGAATGTGATGGGATAGACCTGAGTCTACAGCCTAGGGTGTAGACACTAAGCAAGCATCATTGGATTGGAACCTATAGCATCTAATTCTGCACACATATCTCGTGTAAAGAAAAAAATCTTATGTAAGGTTGCCCATACTTATAAAATGGGAGTGAAGCACCTACAAAACTATATCTCACTTCTCACTTCCCTTTTGCCAAGGAATTTTTGAACCTTGTTTCATGCTTCTCGTTTTCGCTTCTATTCTCCATCTGGCTGCTTCTTGCTCTAGTAACTATGACCAAAACCAGTTTCATTGCACATGAGGCCTAAGCCTCTGACTTGAGGCGGAGGAGTATGTGTTTTAACACTCATTTACTGAGGCATGGACTAACGTGTGTCAATACGTTTTAGGTACACCTCAGGAAATTTTGAGGACACTTTGCCTCGAGTTGTATGCCTCACACATCTGTAAATAAAATGCTGAGAGTTTGATTCCCCAAGGGTGTAACCTAACTGAAGAACTAATCCAAGCAATATAAATGTTTCTCACAAGGACCTATATATAAAAGTTAACCAATCCATCTTGTGCTATGAAAACACCTCCACATCCAGTCATTATGGGTCAACTATACTTAGCTATGTGAGCAAACTGACTCCACTGAGGGTGGAATCCAATAGCCTGGAGGAAGGAATAAGTTGCTAAAATTTTATACATCTAGTCACTGTGTCAAAAGTAGAGGCCTCACAAAAAACAAGGAGGGTCAGGACACTTCCATTTGCCTCCTTTAGTATAAAAAACACCTATAGGAACTGCATTGAAGTTATCTTGTCAGAGAGTTGTCTATTCCTTTCATGCCAATGGTTTGGCTAATGAAGTAAGTTTGCTAACAGGGAATCTCCAGCATACTGCTGGTAAAAAAATGATTAAAATCCCACCCTTTTCTATCTAAATTTCAACCAGAAATTCTGACATATGTGTTCTGTATTAGCTGGTGAAGTGAAACACAGTTTCCAGCACCGAGCCATTAAATGTGCATAGCTTGGGATGGAGGAAAATGTGATGCTGAAGCTGGTCGGCCATACTTCTTTGTTCTCTTGACCATTCCAGAAAAATTGAGCTCAAAACTGAAACAATTAAGGCGTCAAGGTCTCCTAGAGGGGCATTAAAACTTCTCATCTAGAATAATCCTATTGAAAGACCTAAACCGAAGAATACTCGAGATCACTAATCCCAACAACGAGTAATTTGTTCTCTTATCTTTTGGAACAGTTTTTTTTCACAATGTCTACACTAAAGGTGAATTATGGAGTTCGTCCTTCAGAGATTTATTCCTGTACCCTTGATACAAGTCTAGCTTGCTACCAATTGATTTGAAATACCTCTCCTTCCAAGTTCCAACAGACTAGTGACAGTTGACAGTTGCAGTGATCAAGGTTGGCTGACTCCAGAACAAAGATTGCTGTTTGTGGGTAACTTCCAGTGCCTTAAAACACTAACAAGAGTTAGTGCTCACTGATTTCAAAAGAGATGCAACAAACTAAAGATGCCTCAGCTAGTAGTTTTATACCATTTTGGCTAAGCACAAGGTCGTTAACACCCTAAGCGTCATCATTTCGTTCTTCTATCAAGTGATGAACTTGCCTCACGGAAATCAGCCTTAAGGTTAACTCCTGCTTCCCCAGCTTAGACTATTTGAAAGTTTGAGCTGAGCCTACGCTTCGCTTCCTTTCTTTACCGGGGACTAATTCAAAACCTTTTAGCTAGCATCACCTAATCCGGAAAGCCTAGCATAGCCCTTCGACTCGTGATTCTTTCACGGGCAGACTTAACTAAAGATAACTGCTCACTAAATACAGGGTCACCATGTTCTGTCATAGTATGCATAATTTGTTCATTTGGATGCAACTGCCATCACAAGTTTAACAATGTGCAGGACTCCTCAACTTCCATTTTATATATTGTATCCTTAAATAGGTATCTCTAACAGGTGCTTTTTAGAGTTCTTGCCATAGTCTACTGCTCAAAACCTAAAACTGTAAGTTAAGATGGGAACAATTCATCTAATGATGTTTTATAACTGGTTTTTCTTAAGGTGGCAAAGAAGACTGCACAGAGAAGTAAGAGTATTTTGACTAATATCGAACGTTGGCAAAAGGTATGTGATTTAAAGTAACCAGTTTTGCATGCAATTGCATTTTCAAATTATTTACTGTTTCTTTGATTTTGCAGGGAGTTGCAAGCACTGATGGTGAGCTTTATATTCCTTTTACCATATATAATTTAACATATTGACGGTCCTATATGGTGGACAAAATTTCTGTACATTTTTGTATGAATCTTTTAACATTATATAGTGTCTGTTATCTCTGCACAGTTCTTTTCAAGTATGTCTATCGTTCTCATGTGAATTTTTCTGTAGAAGAAATTAAGACCTGAATTATCTCCGTGGGATTAGCGAAAAGTAGTTACATTGAGGAAGTAAATCTCGATTTTGGTTTTGACTCACTCAAGACAGCGAGTGATACAAGTCTGTGTTGACTCGGCCAAAACACTTGGGGCTCAGATCAGAAAATTTTCAACACAATCACACGTCAGGAAAAAAAACTTCATCACAATTTGATATGGCTTTGGAGAAAGTCCCTTGCTTAAGAAATTCATGTCTCTACCCCCTGATACCAAGTGGGTTGTTCGAGTCTCACCCAGCTTGTTGGAACAGAACATTTCATGCCCAAGTCTTTACCTTAAATTGTCTCTGTGCTATACTTGTCGTTCCATTTTGTCCATTATTTTTTTGACGCGTGCTTGTTTATTAAATTTTTTCTTTCTCTGGTTTTGCTTTACGGCATTGCAGTTTTACCTAACAAGGTTTTTCCATAAGTTCCAATAATACTGATGACATTATTCTCTATGTTTTTTTTTTGGTGCAAATCTTTCGAGTTTTCTATCATGGCATAACAAAGGTTGTGATGCATATCTGAGATTGATCTAATATCTTGCTTCTATTGTTGAAGAACCTATTGAGATAGCTCTTGAAACTTAGGATTTGGATTTACCGGAGCTCTATTTTTTAATCTACACTCTCAAACAAACTGTATAAAGATTAATGAAGTAATTGGCCATTTCAATGTACATGCTAAAATGGAGCATGGGGCATGGAGAAGGGCAGAAGGCCCATGATTACACTAAAGGGGTGATTGGTGAAGAAAGCATCATTCCTCATCATGGACAATGAAAAAGTGAATGTCCTTGTGCAGGCCTCATCAAGCTACAGATACATGTAGTCCCTTATTAAGTTCGACCTCCAAGCATGTCCCTTAATCAACGGTTATATGTGTTTTGAACCTTGGACAAGGATAAAATACCTTGGTGTTTATTTTAATTTGTTAATTTTCATATTGTGTAGCTAAAGTAATGTCCCCTACATGAGCGGATTAAGTCTTGCAATGCTTTCATCGATGGAGCATTACTGGTTTTCCTACTATAGAGACTCTTCCATTGGCCAAAATGTGCTTTTGTGAAGGATTATATTTAAAAAAAAATGAACTTGTCTAACTTTCAGGTTATAATATTTGTTAATTTGTTTGAATTCAAAGAAACGCAGATACAAATAACGATATAATAAGATAAAGAGTGGCCCCAAGAGATGGTAGTTCCAAATTTTGTTTGCGTTACCACTAACATTCTACACTGTAGTTACTTGAGGTTAAAATAATACCCACCATTGCGATTGCGTGATGACATTGAGCCCAGATGGTCCTTTTAAGTCTTTGGATAGGATCCTGTCGTGCCCCAAAATCCCATATTGGTCGAATAGGACTTTGGACCCGTGACACTGCATATCCATATACATTTAACAACATATAAGACATACGAAATGTGATACTAACAATTTCTTTTAATAGTAATCCTTCAAAATAGAATAACACCAATAATCCGATGATATAACAATAAATCCAAAATAAACCATTTAATGCCTGTTTGACCAACATAACATAATGTAATCCGATCACCCATTGTGATCTCAGTTCATAAATAAAACTTAAGCAACATTTTTAATTATCTTATTACATTCTTTTCAACTGAAATAAAACAAACTAACTAATGGATCAATAATATGGGTAGTGATCCAAATCAACTTCTTCCAACTGATAATCACCTTCTTGTTCTTTTGGGTACTCTTCCTCAATTCAAGATCTTAGAGTACAAATATCAAATCTCCCTGAACTTGCCGACAATAACAGGTCAACTGGGTATTGAAAACACTCAATATATATGAAGTAATGTTAACAATATAAGTATATAACATATCCTATCATGCAGTTCCATACATATCCTCTACATAATCAAAGTGTGCAACGTGGAAAACATGTGAGCAATATCCATATCATCATTCTATGTAGACTTATGATACACGTGCATATGCATGTGAAATCATAACAGTAACATGTCAGTCCATACCAGATTCCTATGTCCATACCAGGGTTCCAAGGTCTATGTCAGTTTAGGTTTCATACCATATTTAAATACTAAGGTCCATACCAGATTTCCAATAACAAGCTTCATACTAGATTTCAAGTTAGTTCCATATCCATGCAAGACCATATGAGACTTGTGTACTTAACTACTTACCATACCGTGAACAGTGCGTTTGAGTGTCATGATTAACTTTCGATTAGGTTATCCCTTAGATTCCGATATCTCACTTTTGAAACTCTACTAAAGCCCACCCACATAATGATAGTTAGAGAATTCGGGTTGTTAATATCATCCTCTAAGTATTTACACATCCGAAATTCAATAATCATAAATGCATAATTACTCATAATTTAGCATATGAATAACATACCAATAATACTTACCAGCTAGGAAGCATGGATACGGATACGGGATACGGGTACGATATGGATACAACGATACGGCAGAACCTAAAAAAACAGGATACGGGTACGGCCAGGATACGTCTGGAATTTTAAAAAATAATGATAATAATACTATATTTTGTATAATAATTATAAAATAACCATTGGTTAAGTTCTATTTATGTATAAAAAAGACCATGTCCATGCAAAAGCAAAAGAAATAGAGTCATCTCATCATCCACTAAGCAAAAAAGAAAGTCATCCTATCATCCACTAAGAAAAATATAAAGAAGACCATGCCCATGCCAAAACAAAAGAGATAGGGTCACACCCCTGGGTCTCCAAAAAAAAAAATCATGTCCATATCCCGGCCTTATCCATGCCGTATCGGAGCCGTATCCCTGCCGTATCCGAAATAAAAAAAACTGTTTTAAATTAACTGGATACGTCTAAGCCGTATCCTATACGTATCCCACCGTATTGGAGGCATATCCGTATCCGATACGTATCTGATGTGGGTACGAGGACTATGGTTCAAAATATCGGTATCGGTCATCATATCGGTAAGTCTAAAATAGGATACGTATCAGCGTATTGGTACCATATCGGTTGGATACGGTGGAAAAATTCAGGATATGCTAAAAAAAGCTTGGATACGCAAGGAAAAACTTGGATACCTTGCATAAAACCTCTTTTAATGCAAATATAAGCTAAAAACAAACTAAATGAAGGCCTCCAATTACATTTATAATCATACATATGAGAGTTAACAAATTTATAAGTTAAAAAAGGCGTGCGTACTGATAAATATGTATGAAAATACAAATCATAGTTACTTAACCAAGTGATAGAAGCTCACTTGACTTGCATTCATAAATCAAAAATATGAAAATACATAGACCCTTGTAATTACAAATCAAATTAGATACATGATAGAAGCTCAATACTACATTGAGCTTCGTGCCGGCTCATAATCTATCATTGTGGGATCAGGAATTGAGTAGAGTGATATATTATAAGTGGTCTAGACATGATGACACCACTGTGTCAAAGTCATCACGTGCGGTACATGCCCAAATACATTTGTACATATGCCTGCTGCTGAGTCGTGATCTGTCCATAACTGTCAGTCGAAGACTGAGACTGAGCATAACCAGTAGCTCCTGATAAGTAGGGTTGGGCTGGTGCATCATAACCAGTGGCTCCTGATAAGTAGAGTTGGGCTGGGGCATCATAACCAGGAGGATAACCTTATTTACATATTATTAATATCTAAAGTAAATGAAAATAAAATCAAGTTAAAATCATTTACTTAAATAATATATTATGTAAATTAGTTGTGTGTATCGAGTCTGTACTGTGGATCATAGTGTAAATGAAAGGAGAAAAAAAATTAACTGAAAAATCCCCGTATCGAGTGTATCGAGCCTGTATCGGCCCGATACACTGAAATTTTTTTTCCAGCGTACCAGTGTATCGGATAGCTCAAAATATGATACATATCGGCCCGTATTGGTCGATACGTATCGATATTTACAATCCCATAACCCTAATTCCATGATCATAAATCTATAACCACAATTTCATTATCATCATTCATCAATTATAAATCCGAAACCCTAGATCATCATCATTATATAGCAATTTCCATCATTAATATTCAATCAACACCATAATATAGTATTCATATTATATACTTTTCCCATAAACCCTTCCAAATATCGAATCACATAACCTTTTAAATCATATAGGATCCTAGCATTCACATCATGTCCATTAAACTTTAATATAAACATATTCAGATCTTATTCATTACTTTTTCTTATCATAACATCATTAACAGTACAACATATAGTACCTCTCGATCATTTCCCTACGATCAATTGCTTTCGAATGGGCTTGGATCTCCTTTTCCAAGCTTTTCTTCTTCTCTAGGCAAAACCCTTTGTAAAACTCTAGGTTTCTCTCTTTTTGGATCTCTAAAACTCTTAGAATGGTTAATAAACTCTAAACCCACGAGATAAAGACTATATATAGGGTTTAGAGTCATAAATCCTTAAAAGCTCTTGAAAAATTGAACTTTAAAAGACTTTATGGACTTTTTTTCCGTTGGTCGTTTGAACGTCCTAGGGGGTCATTCGAACGCCCCCTATAAATGTTCTATGTACCCCTATTTCTTCTTCAGCAAACAACAAACAATACTGTTTCTCTTCAGCACTAGTCAACAACATACTTATTTTCCTTTAAAGCATTAAAGTGAATGAAATAAAAACATTTACTTTAAGTTTTGGATTAAAATAATGAAGTACACCCCATTTGGATTCAATAAAAATACCTAGAAAACCTAATTCCTAGTAAATCAAAATCTCAATTTCCAGTTTTAGGCTAAAAATGAGAAATCCTGCTCGACGTGAAATTTTCAATAATCCATTAAATCGTTTTAAACATAATAATAAAATCCCATGAATATCACATATCCTTATTTAACCTATAAACATTAATTTCTAGGAGGAATCATCTCCAAATGTGATAATTTATGTATTTGCTAAAATCACACCCTTCCTATAATTTCTGTAATTCTTGTACTTAGTCATTTTTAATTTAACTTAAGTTCATCAAATAACAAGGCATAAATTCAAGTCTCTACAGATCCGGTCTAAGAACATGGCTTCTATGTGCTTTCTTTGGGATTATATTCGTTTCAAAATTAACTAGTCAAGTAGCATGGTATTATGAAAACTGGGAAGTACACATTACTTTTATCTTAGAGATCCAGTGTAAGAACATGGGTTCTATGTGCTTACTTTGGGGTGGCATTCTTTTCAATTCTAACATGTCAACTAGCAAGGTATTATGAAAACTGGGAATGCACGTTACTTTTATCTTAGGGACCTAAGATAATAAGAATTTTACACACAGCCTGCTTGCCTCTCACAAGCCCAAATAGCAAGGGATTATGAAAGCTGGGAAGTTCTTATTACTTTTATCTTGCAAACTTAAGATAACAAGATATGAATTTTACACTAACCCATTTGCCTATCACTGGCCTAAACGCGTACCAGGAAAAGAGAAGAAGGAAGGAGAAGGAGATAGGAATGTTACTGCATTCATGCAATTTAGCCATGGCCCATGGGGTTGTTACAACTTTCATCAAGAGTTTTATTGAATTGCTAACAAATGTGGGTTAAAGCAAACTAGCTAGCAAACTAGTTGAATAACTAAGGATACAGTAGTTACTGATAAAAAAAACTAGGGATAGAGGAGTTAAACAATGAGATAGAGTTTTATTACGGTACCAGTAAAGATTGGGATTTGTATATGTTTGTGGGAAAAAGTTTATCAAATTGCTTATGGAGGTTAACAACCTGTAGTATAACTAGTCACCTGCCTACATTTTTCCCCCCAGTTAGACTGGATTAGGGAGTTTATCCTGATTTTTCTTGTTCTTTTTTCCTCAGTATTTGGAGTTCCAATTGAGATGACTGTTCAACGACAACAATCCAGCAGACCCATTCCTCATATTTTGATTAAATGTGCAGATTATCTCATATTATCAGGTGATAAAAATAAAATATACTTGGTAATATATTTTGTATACGTAAAAAATACTAGGTTGCTGAGGGTAAAAAATTTATTCTTGTTATGTCTGCTAGGTTTAAACTCGGAGTACTTGTTCAAATCGGAAGGAGACATAAATGCGATTCAGCAGTTGGTTTCACTATATAACCAAGGTATGAAGGTCTCGGAGCTCATGTTGGAGTGGCAGTAATTATGTTCTGCCATCCTTGCAATCCAGTGATCTTATTTGTCTTTTATAGATTGGAAAGCATCATTGCCGGATGGTGTAAACCCAGCTGATGTTGCATTCCTAGTTAAATGTTACCTTGCAAGCCTTCCTGAGCCGCTTACCACATTTGAGCTGTATCATGAAATCGGTGGTGCTCGTTCCAGCATACATGCCATGAGAAATATATTGAAGAAGCTTCCTAATGTAAACTATATGACACTGGAATTCGTCACTGCACTGCTGCTCCGTGTTAGCCAGAAGTCACCTCTTAACAAGGTAGGTAGCCGTTCCCGACTTCTTGCTTATCCAAGTGCATCACATCTGTGTGTGTATGTTTGTGTGGTGTGGGTGTGCGTGCACATGTGGAGAATGATTTCCATACTCAAAGAATGACCTTTCGGTCTTTCCTTGTTCAACACACTCAAACTAATACAAGCTCAAGTATTTCCATTACATGTGAGATGATAATTCTCTTGTGCATATATATATATATATATATATATATATATTAATATGTATAACATGTTATACGCAAATATATGTTATTTGCATATATATATACATATATGCAAATATATGTTATTTGTCCAAGTTAATCTTTTGCTTTAACAATATGACTTTCACCCGAGGGAACTGGTTAACTTATGAGTTATGAAAGAATACTCATCACCCATCTGAGAAATGCGTTCAAGCATGTTCTCACACTGCTGCAGATTGATTTTTTAGTGGGAGATAAATCTCATTTTATGACTATCCTTATTTTACTCTAGTGATTATCCAATTAAATAATGTACACAATTAAAGGTTAGGGGAGAGCTTTCCCAATGTATGAAGGTTGCCTCTTTCACTATTCTTAGTTGATTAGTAGGGGTGGAGCCAGGATTTTCTTGTAGGGAGGCAAGCGATGGTCGATTGATAATGTCAGTAACTGTTGATGGGTTTGTGGAGAATGATACGATGAGTATGATGTATTTTGGGTTTAGGGTGGTGGGGGTAGTCCTTGAGGACATTCTTTGATGATCAAGTTCATGGTTCATGGATCATCTCGTCCGTACGTTTCTTACATATCTTATGGGTATTGTTTCTCCTTGTTTAGGGTGATCTAATATATTATAAAATGCTTTTTTCCTCAAAAGTTAGGGGGCAGCTGCCCCTGGCTCCGCCCCTGTTGATGAGTCCATTATGTCATTCACAATTCACATCCCTTAGGGTATGACCAAAAATGAAACTCACTGAGACTCCAACTTTGATTAACTCTCTATTATAATCAATCCCTGAGGTTGCTATTTATTCTTCCATTGCTTATCTTGCTTTTTTTGTCATTTAATATTTTTTGAAATCATATATGCATTATTGTGCTCTTCTTGCCTTTACAATTTGATATTCTCCAAGCATATCTTCTAATATATTCTTCAGAGCATATCATTTCAGAAACACACATGCTTGCGCTTACTGTTATATATATATATATACTAGTAAAATTGCACGTGCTTTGCACGTATCAATTTGCTATTAATAAAAAATATAATATAATTAAATTACAATTTAACATTATCACCACCACCCCTCCTCGTGGACGTCTAGCTCGCCCCGTCTTTTCTTACCAAGTGTCCATTTTAATTGTAAAGGTTCACATGCTTTGCACGAATTAATTTTTTACTAATGAAATTAAAAAATATTTTAAGTAAAACAATAAAATAAATCATTAATATAATCAAATAATTGTAACAAATCTCAATTTGACTATCACACATTAATTTATTGAAGATTCTTGTTAGTAGAGAGTCCATATTGAAACAGACTAATAAAGGGTCCTAATTAATACTTACTATCTATTTAAATTATATATAAATTATGTATAAACTAAATACTATTGATTAGTATTTATGAAGAGTCCTATCTTAGTTAGAATTAATAAGAGTTTTAGTTTTAAATTGGGAAGAGGTTTTAAGAGAGTTGGGTGTCCCCCTTTGCCACGTCTCCCTCTCTCTCCCTCTCACACGACTCTCTCTATCCCCTCAAGCCCCATCTTCCCTCTCCCACATCCCGCATTAAGGTTTACTTTTTTTAATTTATCCCAAAAGCACATGAAATATATCTCCCGAACCATGCATGCATTCTAGTATACAATATGTATAATGGGTGTGCTAATATTTATTTAGACATAAGGAAGAGCATGGAAAGAAAACAAAGGTTTACTCTTTTTAAATAATTCCAAAAACACATGAAGTATATCTCCCGAACCATTCATGCTATGTAGTATGTATAATGGTTGTGCTAATATTTATTTAAACAAAAAGAAGAGCATGGTAACAAAACAAAAATCAAGTTTTGTAGGTGAACCTTGTTATTGGAAGCGAAACTTGTAGGTAGAGCTGTGCCAACATTCATTTCACGCCCATGGTAAAGAGTGGCACTTTGCTGAAAACTGTATGAGCAGGAAGATATCAAGCTGCTAGACGTAAATAAGGGCTGCTATTGGGGGTGTGCTTCAACATGAGAATGGGCTGTAGGAATGAGGAGAAGGCTCTGTCCAGGGTTACTTGACGAGAGAGAGAGAGAGAGAGAGAGAGAGAGAGATGGGTGAGAGAGGTAATCCCCTTAGAATGAGATGTGATGAGATAACACACAATTGTTTAGAGAGAAACGTATACATCTTGGAAAATATTTACAACAGAGATAGGATAGAACTATGATAGATAGAGTCCATATAGGATTCTATCACTTCAGTAGATCATATAACTGGATATACGCAAATCGATAATCAAAAAGAAGGATAAGAGCAATATTAATAGAATTGAGTAATTTTGGTTTCTTTGATGTAAGGATAAGGTACACACTCTTGAAATGTGCTAGGCGGGCAAGCTCATGAAGGAAATTTATTTTTAATAGATACCCTAAGTAAATAAGTTTATAGTTTAATTGAAGGGTATTTAGGTCCAAATAAAATTTAGGTTACTCCTTGTACTTTTATTAGTAGAATGATATATATATATAGAGAGAGAGAGAGTAGCATTCTAATGAGCTATGCTCATTGAAGCTTGTAATGAGCGGTCCCTAATAATATGACATGTGGCAAGTTGTTTTGGAATCTGATCGTTTGATGTCAAGATGGGTTGCTCGAGAGACACGTAGCAAAAAATTAGCTCAATTGGACATTTATAGACTATCCGATCGAAGAAGGGAAGATTAGCCATTTCTATATCCTAGGTAGGGTCTAGTTAACCTTAAGGGGTTAATGCTGCAAACTAGGGTCTAATTGGACGGTCTAAACAAGTCCGATTAGACTGATTTTTTTGAAATGTCTCTAATGGACCTAACTTGACATCCAAAATCAGATTAAAAAAAATTATGTCACGTGTCATCATTCTAGAGGGACCGCTCACTACAAGCTTCAATGAGCATGAGTCATTAGTATCCTTCCCATATACACACACTAGTAAAAGTGCATGTGCTTATATATAAAATTGTTATATGATTGCATAAAATGGATTCACTTCGATTGTTCTAAGTTTTTAAAATTAATTGGTCTGAGTAGATGGTTATTATAACCTACATGTTAAATAAAAGTAAAGGTACAATAGTTCAAATTTATCACTACCGACGTATAAAGTTAAATGGTTAGTCTTATGTACCAAATGTTTGACAGTAGATTAACTTTGCCTTATAAAGAATTTCTAATTATGTAATTAGCTAACTTTTTAATAACTTTATTTATAGTGTGTCCCACATTAGGAGAACAAATTAATAGTAGTTTATTAATTTAGTAATATCTTTACTTTACTAATATTGGGTCTCACATATAAGAGTAACAGTATTAATAAATTATTTATTACTAAAAAGTAGTGTCTCACATAATGTTTTAAAACGTTAAAGCGTGAGGCGAGGCGTTAGGATCTCAAGATGCGTGAGGCATAAGCCTCGAAGTGTGAGGCGTAAGCCTCACAAGAAAGTTTCATGCTCTCTAATTTTAATAATTAAACAAATATTATAAGAAAATTTGCAAAAAAAAAATTAAAAAGTTAATAAAAGATTATATGAAATCCTATATAAATTAGTTGAAACAAATAACAAATTAAAAAAATGACATTTAAGTATCAGTTGTGGCTAGAAACCTAATTTTATTTAATGTATGAGATGTACGCAATAGACATAAAGTAAGCTTCAAGGCATGAGGCATGTGCCTCATGGGGTTTAAGCCTCATGATTAAGCCTTAAGGCGTTTTCGTTAAGCCTCGCCCCGAGGCGAGCCTCAAGGCATAAGCTTCACACTTTTTAAAACACTGGTCCCACATTAGGAACACGCCTAAATATGTAGTTGATAAATTTTGTAAGACCTTTATTTTACTAATAGTGGATCCCACGTTTAATAGTAAAAATACCAATAAATGTCTACTTACTAAAAAACACATGTTTAAAATGCAATAATATTTTATAAATTTGTATGATATAATGTTAATACTTGTCTATTGTAAAATTATTAAAAAATAATTACTTTTAAATTTTTTAAGAAATTTATTATACTTTTAATAATATTATATATATATATATATGTGTGTGTGTGATCTTCATAGCTTTTTTTAGTACCCAAGGTTGGGCTACTTTAAGTTTAATGGCATTCGAAGGTATTAGGCATGCCAACGTTATGAGAGATTGGAGCTCCTACTTAGTACTCCCGAGTCCCAAAGACAACATGTAGAGATAAATCTAGAATGAAATTAAACTTCAATGGGTGCTCTCTTGATTGAGGGCATTTTTCGAAAAATTGAGTGGCAAATCATTTTCTTGTTCTCAGCTCCAATAGGAGAACGGGATTCCAATGAAGCTTAGTACTCCTACAAAGCTTGAAAATTGCACTGAGACTATCTATAAACAAATTTGTGGTAGGGGATTCAGGTTATGCAATTTTAAGGGCATTTGGAAATAAGAGGGGTAGGCGATTAGGACTTGGCATCAACTATGAGTATCTTGTTCTCTCATGTGCTGAGATCAGAGTGAGGTATTGGTCTCACTAGCCAAGTATGTCATGCATGTGGATGTGTAATGTTGTGGTGTGGAAACGCCCCTAGTATATTGTTTTGTAAATTTGTTGTCCCTTAAGGTTTTAAGTGCACTTCTCTATTATGCCTCTCTCTCTCTCTCTCTCTCTCTCATGTAATGAAGTATTCTCACCCAGTGTTTTAAAAGGCGTGTGACTGTGAGGCTTACGCCTTGAGGTGCGGCTTAAGGAAAACACCTTGAGGTTTAACCATGATGCTTAAATACCATGAGGCTCACGCCTTAAAGTGTGAAGCTCACATGAAGCATACGCCTCATGCCTTGAGGTTTGCTTTATGTCTATGGCGTATGCTTCATACATGAACTAAAATTAGGATTCTAGCAGATAAGACTGATGTTCCCCCACAACACAACAATATCCCACTGGTCGTTGTCCCAGCTGTGGCGATCTGACCTAGAATTTTAATAAAAAAGAAAGAGAAGTGAAATAAGGAGAAAGGGGATAAGAGAAGTAGAGTCTCACTACTTCTATGGATGACCTACGGTTGAAATCTCACCAACTTAGGATGGAATCACACCACTAATGTAAGGAATCATACCTTAGAGTCTCACTAAGACTTTCTAGGAGTCTCACCTAGAAGAGAATAATGAAGTCTCACCATTAACGAAGAAACTTGCTTTAAGTTATATTCAAATCTAGAATGTCTTACAATGCTATGTTCTCCTCCTTTTATAGACCCAATTAGAACATACAAGAAGACTCTTTGACTTTCTAGAGTTTTCTTGAGGACTCTTGACTTTCTAGAGAAGTTTAAGGACTTTTAATTTTCTAAAGATCTCTTTAAAGACTTGACTTTCTAGAGACTTCTTAACTTTCTAGAATTTTTTTTAAACTTTAGTTAAGAAATGTGAGAGGCTGATATAGGGTGGTATCACCATTAATCTAATTTTACATTTTAGTATTATAGGTCATTCCAATTCAATATTTTCTTTCTATGTATAAGCTTACATGATTTTGCAGCGATTCTGCCAAGCCAAGTGATTTTCATCCACTACAATAGTTTGAGATAATGGGAGAGTACATGGATGTACTCTCCCATTATTCTATAATAAAGGTTCTGCAACAACTAAACAACTTATCTTTAAGAAAGTGGGCCCCACCATACAAAATACTCTACATACTCAGTCAAAATAGACTTTTAAGTTTCTAGAGATCTCTTTAAAGACTTGACTTTCTAGAGACTTCTTAACTTTCTAGAGATCTCTTTAAAGACTTCTTAACTTTCTAGAGATCTCTTTTAAAGATTTGACTTTCTAGAGACTTTTAACAACTTTCAAAAAATAAAGAGACCTTCTAGAAACACTTTTAAATTACTAGTCTAGAAACATTGTAGGCCCAATGTATAAGCCTTATGGACAACCATGGGCCTTCTTGGGCTTACGGTAATATTCTTTGAGGCCCATGGACTTATCTTCATCAAGTGGGTACACATTGTATTCATTACTTTTTTTCCTCTTGTTGTAAACTTTAATGGGCTGATCCCCATCAACTCCCCCCGTCTTGAAAAGACTCGGCTCCATCGAGATAGAGGATTGGTACCTCTCGTAAAGATCTGGATTAATCTTTTGAAAGTCTGTTGTCGTAATCCATGTACTCTCTGAAAGGGGTTTCCCTCTCCACTTAACAGTGGATTTCTTAAAGTAGGGTTTTAGGTTTAGAAGAAGGGAGAAGAAGAAGAAAGTGAGGAAAAAGAGAAGAGAGTATATCCCACTTCTCTCTCATATTCTATTAAAGTAGAAAAGAAGGGTTTCCCCTAATTACAAGAAATTACAAGAAAGCCCCTCATTACACATGCTTATTATTCTACACTCCCCCTCAAGCTGGTATGTAGATATTACAAATGCCTAGCTTGCCAACAATCTTAGTAAACTGAGCATGACTAAGACCCTTTGTCAAAATATCAGCAAGTTGGTCACCGGTCTTCATAAAAGGAGTACAGATGAGACCTGTCTTCAACTGTTCCTTGATGAAGTGTCTGTCCACCTCAATGTGTTTAGTTCTGTCGTGTTGAACTGGATTGTGAGCAATGCTTATTGCCGCCTTGTTGTCACAATACAACTTCATGGGACCCTGAATAGGGAGCTTTAGGTCAGTCAAGAGAATGCGAAGCCACAAAATCTCACATAATCCATGAGCCATCGACCGGAACTCGGCCTCTGCACTAGATCAAGCCACTACAGACTGTTTCTTACTTCTCTATGTGACTAGGTTACCACCAACAAACGTACAGTAACCAGAAGTGGAGCGCCTATCTGAAACTGATCCAGCCCAGTCTGCATCAGTGTAAACCTCGATCTGCAGGTTACCGGTATGGGCATACAATAGCCCTTGTCCTGGAGCAGACTTGAGAAACCTCAGAATCCTGTACACCGCATCCAAGTGGGTTGAGGTAGGAGCATGCATGAACTGGCTCACCACACTAACGGCATACGCAATATCAGGACGAGTAAGCGAGAGATATATCAATCTTCCTACAAGTCTCTGATATCTTCCTACTTCAATCATCTTCTCACCATTGGCTTCACCAAGCTTATGGTTTGGGTCAATAGGAGTGTCACAAGGCTTACAGCCCATCATACCAGTCTCATGTAAGAGGTCCAGGACATATTTGCGCTGCGATATAAAGATACCTTTTATGGACCTGGCAACCTCAATACCCAAGAAATATCTCAACTTGCCTAGATCTTTGATTTCAAATTCCTTTGCTAGTAGGCCTTTCAACTTCTCCATCTCACCCCGGTCATCTCCAGTCAGCACAATGTCATCTACATAAACAATGAGTGCAGTTACCTTCTTGTCGTTATGCTTGATAAACAAGGTATGATCAGCTTGGCTTTGTTTGTAACCATCTTTAATCATGACTAAGCGAAACCTTTCAAACCAAGCTCTAGGGGACTGTTTAAGCCCATACAAGGCCTTCTTCAGTCTACACACCTTCCCCTCAGCTACAGGACACTTTAGCCCAGGAGGAGGTTTCATGTACACTTCTTCTTCCAAGTCACCATGGAGAAATGCATTCTTCACATCTAATTGCATAAGTGGCCAATCCAGGTTGGCTGCAAGAGATAAAAGAACTCTTATTGAGTTCATCTTGGCTACAGGAGCAAATGTCTCCTGGTAGTCTATGCCATATGTCTGCGTATACCCTCTTGCAACAAGTCTAGCTTTGTATCTTTCTACTGACCCATCAGACTTATACTTTACAGTGAACACCCATTTGCACCCCACTGGAACTTTGCCTCTTGGTAAATCGACCATCTCCCATGTCTCATTCTTTTCGAGAGCCTGCATCTCTACTTTTATTGCTTCTTTCCATTCTGACTTAGAAAGAGCATCTGCAACACTGCTAGGAATAGACATAGAAAACAAAGCCATAGAAAAGGTACGATACGAGGGAGATAGAGAATCATAAGACACAAAGTTAGCAATAGGGTGTTGAGTGCAAGAGCGAACACCTTTCCTATGAGCAATAGGAAGGTTAGAATCAATAAGGGAGGTATGGATATTACCTGGATCTGAGGAGGATTCATGGCGGGGCATATGGGGATCTTCTTTGTAAGTATCTGTCATCCAAATCCCACGATTTGGATTCCTGGAGAAAACCTGCACCTCACTTTGTTTCCCTCCATCTACATTTTTCTTTTCTTCATCTATGCTTTCATCCTTTTTCTCATTACCAGTTGTCGTAAAATCCCCTGGATCAATAGAAATAGGTAGAGGAGAAGGAGACATTTCTTCAACACCAATGATCTCCCCCTGAAGAGAAGTCTCCGTCGCAGAATAAAAAGGGGTGGATTCAAAAAAGGTAACATCCATAGACACAAGGCACCGTCCGGAAGGGGGATGGTAACACTTGTACCCTTTCTGGCTCGGAGCATACCCCAAAAATAAACACTTGAGAGCCTTAGGATCAAGTTTGGTACGCTCCGATTTGTCAATATGCACAAAACACGAACACCCAAAGATTTTGGGTGGAAGAGGAAACAAGGAGGGAGATGGAGAGAGAACATCAACAGGACTTTTGAAACCCAAAATTCGAGTGGGCATGCGATTCATAAGATAGGAAGCAGTCTGAAGTGCATCGGACCAAAAACGCTTTGGAACGTTCATGCCAAATAAAAGGCACGAGTTATCTCCAACAGGTGACTGGTTCTTCCTTTCAGCAACACCTATTTTGTTGTGGAGTACTAACACAAGTAGTCTGGTGGATAATCCCATGATCACGGAAGTAGGAGGAGAGAGTAGTAGACAGATACTCTCCTCCATTATCAGAACGAAGGATTTTTAGTTTAACATCAAACTGGGTTTCAATCATTTTATGAAAAGATTGAAAAACATAACAAACATCACTCTTTTGTTTTAGCAAGTAAACCCACGTTACTCTAGAGAAATCATCAACAAAAGTAACAAAGTAACGAAAACCACGAGCGGAAGTAATAGGAGCAGGACCCCACACATCAGAATGAACTATAGAAAAAGGTGAAATACTTCTATTACCATGAGCCGGATACGAAGAGCGGCATTTTTTTGCAAATACACAAGTTTCACATTGAAGATCCAACATAGAAACAGAGACAAAATACTGAGGAAACAGTTTCTTTAACACAAAAAAGGATGGGTGGCCCAAACGGCTATGCCACTGCAACAACTGTAAAATGTTATAATCACGACTACTACTACTGGTAGACCCATCACGAACTTGCTGAACAGGAGAAGCCACCGGTGAGGAACTATCCAACAAGTACAATCCCCTCTCCTCATAGCCTCTACCAATCGTCCGCCTCGTCTCCAAGTCCTGAAATATACAGTGAGAGGGAAAAAAGGTGACACTACAATTCAAGGACTTGGTTAGGTGACTCACAAACAAAAGGTTTAAAGCAACATTAGGAACATGAAGAACAGATGATAAATGCATAGAGGGGGTAGCGGAGATGTTCCCCTTACCAGCAATAGAAGAATAAGAACCATCAGCGATTCTAACTTTATCCCTACCAGAGCAAATATGATAGGAAGCAAACAACCAGGACATACCAGTCATGTGATCCGAGGCCCCCGAATCAATAATCCAAGGGCGAGTAGATGTGGAGACAGAGGCACTGAAAGCCGAAGCGGATGTACTTGAATGAGCAAACGAGGACGAGGAAGATGAACCCGACGGCTCCAACTGACCCATAAAGCGTCGGAATGTCTCTATCTCAGCACGGGAAAGGCTAAGGCTGTCAGATGATGGCAACACACCAGATGTAAGAGCAGGAGCTGGATCAGAGACAACGGAGTGAGCGCTAGATCCACCACCACGACCACCACCACGGCCACTGCGACCTCCACCTCTCTGCTGTGGGCCACCATGAAGATCCCAACAAGTCTCACGGGTGTGTTGAGCGCGACCACAATGGTCACACTTCAGCCGATCCCTCTCATCACTGACGGTTCCGGACCTACCCCCTCCCCTGCTGCCACGAAAGCTATCACGGCCTCCCCGCTGGGACCATGAAGAAAGAGCTGACCGCTCTAGGGAAGAAGGTGGCATGTTAGTCCGGCGACGCTCCTCCCTGTGGAGAATGGAATATGCTGTAGTAATGGATGAAAGTGGTTCATTCCCTAAAATCTGAACACGGATTTGCTCATACTCGGGGTTGAGACTAGCCTACAACTCATAGACCCGGTGTTCATCAACATACTTCTTAAACCCAACAGCATCTTCAGAGCACTTTGTCGTATATATATGAAACATGTCAAATTCTTCCCACAGACGGCGAAGAGTAGAGCAGTACGTGGCCAGAGAAGTATCACCCTGTCTCAGTTGCCCAATACACTGGCGCAACTCATAGGCTCTAGCATGGGTGCCCTCCTCAGAGTAAGTCTGCTTCACAGCATCCCATATCTCTTAGGCCGTGGAGAGAAGGATATATCCATTGCTAAGATCCGGAATCATAGAGTGAAATGACATGACGGTGGCGTTCTCGGCTTGCCATTTAGGGAAAATAGGATCAGTAGCCAGAGGCTTCGTACTCTTGCCATTTATGTACTCCACCTTACCCTTCCCTGTGATGAACAACATGGCCGATTGAGACCATGGAAGATAATTGTTGCCATTTAACTTTACGGTAGTTTGCTAATAAAAAAAAAACTTTACGGTAGTGATTTGAAGGCTCGGGGAGTCACCATGCCCCAAATGCAAGTAACTATCATCACATGTTGGAGCCCGGGAAGACTGAGTAACCTCGGAATCGCCCATCGTGTGTCAACTACGGACTGATTTGCACAAATCCAGCCACTAAGCACCCGCCGAGCAGGTACCACAGGGTTCTACAACCCAAACGAACAACCACCAATGGTCCAACGACCAAAAACCACTTCAAAATTACTCGAACATCTCCTCAAACAACGTGAGGGCACCCAAACTTCTTCATATAGCATTCATAATCGATTAAACTACTTCCACAAAGGTTAGAATGCGAAAAAGGAGAGAAAATACCCAAAAACAGCCTCTGCCTGAAAAAACTAGTAGAGAAAAACGTTCGCCGGAGCTCCGGCGAGGTTCTGATCGCCGGAAAACCGGTGCCAAGGGGACTGAAAATTTGAGGGGGATCTTTTAGTACCAATATCCCCAAGTTAAATCCCCCATACAGAGAGAAAAATCGACTGGTTCGAAGAGGGATTTTTCGGAATTTTTTTTCAAAAAAATTCTCAAAAACTCACTTAAAAGCTCCAATAAATCGTGAAAAAATCACCATAATTCTTCTCATCTGTAGATCTACTAGATCCAAGAAGAAAAAACACAAAAAAATACCGTGGATGACGTCACACTAACACTTCATCACGGTCGTTGCACGGCTGCTGACGTCAGCAGCTGCCGGAGATACCTCCGGCGAGATTATTCACCTTTGTGCTTTGATACCAAGTGGATTTCTTAAAGTAGCGTTTTAGGTTTAGAAGAAGAGAGAAGAAGAAGAAAGTGAGGAAAAAGAGAAGAGAGTATATCCCACTTCTCTCTCATATTCTATTAAAGTAGAAAAGAAGGGTTTCCCCTAATTACAAGAAATTACAAGAAAGCCCCTCATTACACATGCTTATTATTCTACATTAACATGTCGAGATCTAAGCTTCTTTTGAAAGTTGAGATACCATAACGCCTTGTGATCAGAGTATAAGATAAACTCCAGATGAATGAGGTAGTGCTGCCAATGCTTGAGAGCTTGTACTACGGCGTAAAACTTGACATCACAAGTTGAGTACCTCTTCTTGGTGTTGTTGAGCTTTTCACTAAAAGAGGCAATGTGATGCCCTTCTTGGCTAAGGACAGCTCCTATACCCACATGTGAAGCGTCACATGCAACCTCAAAGATTTTCCCAAAATCTGGCAATTGTAAAATTGGACCTTTCACCATCTTGCTTTTAATTTCTTCGAATGCATTACTTGCTGCCCTGGTCCAAGTAAACTGGCCAGACTTCATACACTCCGTGATAGGCGCCATAATGGTGCTGAAATTTCGAATGAAACGCCGATAGAAAGTAGCTAATCCATGAAAACTTCGTACTTCATGGATATTAGAAAGTGCCGGCCAATCAACAATAGCCCTTATCTTTTCCGGGTCCGCTTCTACACCTTTTGAAGAGACAACAAAACCCAAAAATACAACATTGGGACTCATAAAGGTACACTTTTTTCAATTGATGTAGAGCTTTTCAGCACTAAGAACTTGCATCACCTGCCTTAAGTGTCCTCCATGGTCCTCATAAGATCAGCTATAAAGAATGATATCATCAAAATATACTACGACAAATTTTTCAATAAAAGGACGTAGTACCTGTGTCATGATCCGCATAAATGTGTTGGGTGCGTTGGTTAGCCCAAAGGGCATGACTAACCACTCATATAATCCGTCTTTGGTCTTGAATGCCATTTTCCACTCATCTCCAGGGTGAATACGTATTTGATGGTATCCACTTCTCAAGTCGATCTTTGAGAAAATCACTGCTCTAGTCATCATGTCTCACATGTTGTCAAGTCTTGGTATAAGAAACCGATACTTGACAGTTATCTTATTGATAGCTCTACTGTCCACGCACATGCGCCATGTCCCGTCTTTCTTAGGAGTGAGCAGAGTGGGAACTCCACAAGGGCTTAAGCTTTCCCGAATGAACCCCTTTGTAAATAATTCATCAACTTGCCTTTTAATTTCGGCGTGCTCTATCGAATTCATGCTATAAGAAGGTAAATTAGGTAAAGTCGCACTTGGAACAAGATCGATAGCGTTTTGTATATCACACATGGGAGGAAGCTCATTGGGCAACTCTTTAGGTACTAGGTCTGTAAAATCAGCAAGAATGCCTTTGACTTCTAGTGGGTATTCCTTATCTTCTTCCTTTGATTTGGGCACTTCACGTGTCACTAAAGCAAAAACTATAGCGCTATCCATGCTTTCCTCTATGAACTCGCGCATAGTGAGAACATTTGTTGGTTGTTCTACCTCCGGTTGCTTAATAAATGGAAGATCCTTCATGGGTAGAACTTTCTTGTGTCCATTGTGCATCAGAGTATAGGTATTCTCATATCCATCATGTTGTACCCTACGATCAAAAGGCCAAGGTCTCCCAAGCAAAATATGGCCAACTTTCATAGGTAAAATATTACACCAAATTGATTCTTCAAAGTTCTTACTAATCAAGAAAGTAACTAAGCAACGATGATTTACCGGAATGGAAGTATCATTTACCCATGCTACTCGATATGGCCGTGGGTGCTTCTCCTTTTTTAGCCCAAGTTTCTTCACAAGCTCTAGAGATGCCACGTTCAAACTGCTACCTCCATCAATAATCATGGTGCAAAGTCTTCCCTTGCATGAAACCCTCGTGTGGAAGATATTGGTTCGCCGCCAATCTTCCTCTTCTTCGGATTTTGGTGTAGTTAATAATGTTCGCATCACAAGACTAAGACCCTCATGCATGCCTCCACAGTAATCGGCTTCATCTTCCGGTTGCTCTTCTTCTTGTTCTTTTTCTAGTTCAACTTCTGGTTCCTCTACACAGAAGTGCAAGCTCTTGTTTGGGTACACGATAGCAAAATGACGATGGTCTCCACATTTGTAACACAATGGAGTCTTACCGGATTGTTTTGTACCATCTCCAATTGGTGCCTTACCCTTGGTAATATCCCGATTACTGTTATCGAATATCCGTTGGTAGCCCCCTCGGTTATAAGCGTTGGAGTCGTTGCCACGTGGAGTGTTACTCGCTAGTCGACTGTTAGAAGACCCCATGTTTTGACTTACTGGACGTCTTGATGATCGAAACTTAATGGTTTCTTCAATTGTAAGTGCAAGCTGATATGCTTCATCCAACGTCCAAGTGCGCGTAGCTACCATCTCAAGTTGTATCTCCATACAAAGTCCAGATTTGTAGCAGGCAGCCAATTGAGCTACACTTTCTTGAACTCGGTTCCGAATAGTCAATTCTTGAAACTCCTCCGTATAAGCACATAAATTTACCGCCTTTCCTCCCCTCTCAACTCTAAGTGTCGAGATAAGGTCCGAGAGTAGAGGAATAACGCTAAATTCGTTTTAAGAGTCGCCACCTACTACGGGGTAGTAGGATCCCGAGATAATCCAAAATAAGGGGCCTACGGTCCAGAGTAATCTAGGTAAGAGATCCATTTAAGTCCTGGGGAAGGGATTAGGCACCCCAGGACCTCCATCTAATGACGGTTACCTACTCAATAGGTCTAAGCCAAACATTTAAAATCACTTAAAATTTCCTAAAACAATTATTAATTTTGCTAATCAAACACAAACAATCGTAAATGGGGTGTAAAATTTTTATCTTAGGTTGGGGTCGAACCCTAGTTTGGGCTGCCTACTTATCCGGTTAGTCGGAATCAGACCCTAATAATAGTTCGGGGTGGTGACTGTTTTTATACTCGTTTCGGAGTGTGGTCACTTCCAACTCGTGTTTGAGTTGGGGGGATGCGGAATTGAAGATTTTATGAATCTCATTCCGGGAGATGGTTGTGTAGCTAGGTGCTCGTGGAGGAGCTCTAGGGGGCGTTCATTTATTAGGGTAGGTCATTTTTTCAATTTAGATTTTTTTGAATGTTTTTGTTATTTTGTATTTTTTGATTTTTTTGTATTTTTTAATTTTGGCAAGTTTAACTAGTCAAGAACTAACCTAGGTGCCCAATGTAGGCAAAAAAAGAAAAATAAGGCCTAAGTGATTAATTAATTTAAAGGCAAAGAACAGGGCGGATCAAGCGGCCTTAAACCAAAAAAGGATATGGTTTAAATACGGACCCTGCTCTAGGTCCCAAGGGTGATAGACCAGTGCCTTTAATTTATTTTGACTTTTTTTATATGGATTTTTTATTTTTTGAAACACTAAACTAACGGGGTAGGCCAATTATTTAGGGTTAAAGAATTACCTAAGTGCCCAATGAAGGCAAAATAGGAAAAGAAAATTGTGGCCTAACCCTATTGCACACACATGAATAATACATACATACATGATATGAAATATGAAAGTAATGGGGCTCAAAGAGGAGATTAATGGGCCAAGGCCCATTGACCACTAATGGTCAATTGGCTTTGGTCCGCTATCATTCTAAAGCCTTAAGAGGTAAGTCCAAAAATTTTAAAATGACTCTAGGGGCTTATGGGCCTCAATTCACTAACATATGGCCCGATTCAAGGGCCCAAAAGATTCAAATCTCCAACACTCCCTCCTCACCTTTGAAAAACATTAAAAACAAGCACAGAGGAGGTATTCACTTGCTACGTCTTAGTCTTGAACAAAACTGGAAATCTAAACTTCATTTTGAACAAAATCAGGCCATAGAAAATGAATTCGAGCCTATTTCAAGTTTTGAATCATCTAACAAAATTTACTACAATAAATAGAGGGTAATAAGTAAAAATGAGGGAAGAGATATACCTACGAGGGTTGATGGTAGATGTGCGATATTGGCGGCTGCTCCGGTATGTGAAGGAAGAAAGTTGGCGTGGTTGTTCTGTTGATCCAAAAGTAACACTCACTTCTCTCACTCACTCAATCCCCAGAACAAGAGATCCACCAAATAAAATAAACAAAAACAAAAACAAAACCCAAGTGATGAAGCTGGCTTAAAGCCTGTTTCTGTACAAACAAGAACAACAAGATATGATAAGATTGCAGAAAAACGTAAATAACAATATGTATACATAAGAATAACATAAGCTAGATGAAAACTTTAAAAAAAAAAAAACAAACAAATAATAACATAAGGAAATACAAAGATCAGCAACTAAAGATGATCGAAATTGATCAAGATCTATAGATCTAGATCTCTAAAAAAAACAAAGGATAGATGCACGGTTGGACCAGATGAGAACCAGAAAACAAGTTGAATACCTGAAGAACGTGAAGAGCTACTGGCCTGAAGAAGATGATGGAGCTGCTGAATCTCAACAGATCTGGAATAGGCGAACCAGGAAGTAAAAAATAAAATAGAGAGGAAAATAAAATAAAATTAGGTTCTAGATCTAGATCTGAGGAAGAACCGGATGAATCGTAGGTGAAAAACTTACGATATAGATCTGGAATTTCCAGATCTAAATCAAAATATATAAAATAAAAAAAACAGAGGTGAAATGGAGGTTTGGCTCACCGAAGAAGATGAAGGTAGCCAAGAGAAACAGGGAGCTCGCCGGCGGTATTGCTGGACTGATCGGGCGATGATTCGCCTCCTCTACTGCAGATCTAGAACAAAAGGAAGAATAAAAAATTAAAAGAGAATAATACTGTAATGACCCAATTCCCCAACTTTCTCTAGAACTTCAAAAGGCCCTATGAATCTAGGAGCAAGCTTTCCTTTTCTTCCGAATCTCATCACACCCTTGGAAGGAGAAACTTTTAGAAACACGTGATCGCCAGACTGAAACTCTAAATCCCTTCTTCGATTATCTGCGTAGCTTTTCTGTCTGCTTTGTGCTGTCCGCAAACGGTCTTGGATTATTTTGATCTTATCCGAGCTTTCCTGCACTAATTCTGGCCCAAGCAATTTTCTCTCTCCTACCTCATCCCAACATACTAGGGATCTACAAGCTCGACCATAGAGTGCTTCATATGGAGCCATCCTAATACTCGACTGATAACTGTTATTATAAGCAAACTCTATCAGAGGCAGATGATCGTCCCAATTGCCTTTGAACTCTAATGTACATGCTCTCAACATATCTTCTAATATCTGATTAACTCTCTCAGACTGACCATCTGTCTGAGGATGAAAAGCCGTACTAAACTCCAGCTTTGTGCCAAGAGCACTCTGCAAACTCTTCCAAAATCGAGAAGTAAATCTGGGATCCCTATCTGATACAATAGAGACTGCTACTCTATGCAACCGAACAATTTCCCGAACATACAATCTTGCAAGACTATCCATGGACTGAGTGGCCCTAGTAGCTAGAAAATGAGCAGATTTAGTTAATCTATCAACTATCACCCAAATTGCATCATGACTACTTCGGGTCTTGGGTAATCCCATAATGAAGTCTATGGTAATATGCTCCCACTTCCACTCTGGAATGGGTAATGATTTCAATAAACCTGGAGGTCTTTGATGCTCTGCTTTAATTTGTTGACATACTAGGCACTTAGCCACAAATTTAGCAATCTCCCTCTTCATATTGTTCCACCAATAGGAACCTCGTAAATTTTGGTACATCTTTGTACTACCTGGATGCACGGTGTACTGCGAGTGATGAGCTTCTCTCAATATTTCATTTTTCAATCCTCCATCATCAGGAACACATAACCTCCCTCGGAATCTCAGACTACCGTCTGACTGCACTAAAAAATCTGTTCTCTGACCCTGTGCTACCTCATTCACAATTTTCATACATTGACAATCCTTCTTTTGAGCATCAACAATCTTCTGAATCAAAAGTGGCTGAACAAGTAAATTAGCAACATAACCTATGTTTTCCTTAGGCTGCATGTCTAAATTCAAATCTCTAATAGCTTCTAGCAATTTCCACTCCGTAAGCATCAAATGGGCCATTAATCCCTTAGTCTTACGACTCAAAGCATCTGCTACTACATTGGCCTTACCGGGATGATAATGGATGGTACAATCATAATCCTTTAAAAATTCCACCCACCTCCTTTGTCTCATATTCAACTCCTTTTGTGAGAAAAGGTATTTCAGACTTTTATGGTCCGTAAATATCTCAAATTGTTCTCCATATAGATAATGCCTCCATATTTTTAATGCAAATACCACAGCAGCTATCTCTAGATCATGTGTAGGGTAGTTCTGCTCATGGTTCTTTAATTGCCTCGATGCATATGCCACTACCTTACCATGCTGCATTAAGACACATCCTAAGCCCTTGTTTGAAGCATCATTATATACAACAAACCCTCCGCCATTGGATGGAATAGTCAACACTGGTGTTGATGTCAAGCGCTTTTTCAACTCCTGAAAACTGCGCTCACATTCCTTAGTCCACTCGAATTTGACATCTTTCCGAGTCAACTGGGTCAGGGGGGTTGCTATCCGAGAGAATCCTTCAACAAACCTTCGATAATATCCTGCCAGCCCTAAGAAACTCCTGATTTCAGAAATGCTAGAAGGCCTCTCCCACTCTACCACTGCTTGAACCTTAGAGGGATCTACTGACACTCCTTTAGACATCACATGTCCCAAAAATTGCACCTTTTCTAACCAGAATTCACATTTACTGAATTTGGCATACAATTGATTATCTCTCAGTACTTGTAGTGCAATCCTCAAATGCTGCTCGTGATCTGCTCGAGTCTGAGAGTAGATTAGGATGTCATCCACAAATACTACAACAAATTGATCTAGATATGGCCGATAAATCTGGTACATTAGATTCATAAATGCCGCAGGTGCATTGGTCAGCCCAAAAGGCATAACTAAGAACTCATAATGCCCATAACGAGTTCTAAAGGCCGACTTCGGAATATCCTCATCCTTGAACCTCAACTGATGGTATCCCGATCGGAGATCTATCTTCGAATAGAATTGGGCTCCCTTCAATTGATCAAACAAATCATCAATTCTCGGCAAGGGATATTTATTTTTTACTGTCGCACTATTAAGTTGTCGATAGTCAATACATAACCTCATTGACCCATCCTTTTTCTTCACAAATAATGTAGGAGCTCCCCACGGAGATACACTGGGTCGTATGAAACCCTTATCCAATAACTCTTGTAATTGTTCCTTTAGCTCCTTGAGTTCTGTAGGCGCCATTCTATATGGTGCTTTGGATATTGGAGCTGTACCTGGAAGCAATTCAATAGAAAAATCCACTTCCCGAGAAGGTGGTAAACCAGACAACTCATCAGGAAATACATCCATAAACTCCTCGACAATTGGAATGTCTCTTAGAGTTGGCTTTTCTTTTTCTACCTCAATTACATGGGCTAGAAAACCCTGGCAGCCCTTCCTCAGCATTCGATTTGCACAGACCATAGAAATCATAAGAATTTGTGTTGTCTCTCTAATGCCAATAAAATGAAATACTTAGGAGCGGGCTAATGGAGATAGAAGCGGTTGTCTCTTTTTGAGGTGTGGAGTTTGTATATTTGTATAAAGAGTGAAAAGGGAGATATCAGCAGAGGTATATTTTGGGTTTGAGGTTAATGTTGTAATACAAACTGTAGTAGAAAGTGATGAAAATTTTGGTGTATAAACTAGATTGTACATATGTACATAGTTGCTCTGATGAATCATATTTTACAGGTGAGTTTGGAAGTTCAAATCTTTATTATGTGTTATGAAGAATGATTAAATAGTTTATAATATGAGCCAAGAGATTGAATGAGAATTCACGCCCTGAGATTTGAGAGTTTGGGTTTCGGGACGTGACAAATACAAATACAAACAAAACAAAACAAAACAAAAGATCAAGGGAAAATGAGGAAGATAAACTTGAGGGAGAGAATGATACCTAGAGAAAGGAGACGATGGAGTGCTGTTGCCGAAATGGTGTAGCTCGCCGAAGGTTTCGAAGCTACTGGACTTGCTGCTGTCGTCGGCAGGAGAGAGAACCAGAAGAAGGATCTTTTGGTTTTGATAAACCTCAAGATCGAAGGATGAGTGAATAGAGAAAAACTAGTGAACAGGGAGAGGAGATGGGATAGAAGAGAGGAGAGCTCTCCTAGCTGCCGAAAACGAAAAGTGGAGAATGAGGTGTGATGACCTCACAAGGAAAATTTATAATGCTAGGGTTAGGGAAATTATGGTTGTGGCTTTTGGGCTTGGGCCTTAGTGAGGGTTTAGACATGAATTTTGTTTTGGAAATGGACATGGGTTGCGGGTTTTGCCATTGGGTTGTGGATCACATGGACTGGACTTTTGCCCATGGGCTTTGAACATGGAGTTTCTCTTTCTCTCTCTCCTTAATATAAAAAAAACATAATAATAATAAAATAAAATAAAATAAAATTGAGTTAAGTTAAAATAATTAATAAAATAATAAAAAAATAAAATAAGAGGTAAATGAGATTTTAGGGGTGTAAAAATGGGGTGTTCATAACTGCCATCTCAAGTTGTATCTCCATACAAAGTCCAGATTTGTAGCAGGCAGCCAATTAAGCTACACTTTCTTGAACTCGGTTCCGAATAGTCAATTCTTGAGACTCCTCCGTGTACTCTTCCACCAACTTAGAACCTTGTTTTAGCTGGAACATCTTGGTGTATAAAGTTTGCTCATAATAAGCTGGTAAGTAGTGTTCCCTCATCTTTATCTTCATCTCGTTCCACGTATCAATGGGTGGTTGATTAGATCTATAGAGTTGATCTTCGACACTATGCCACCATAATCGTGCCGGCCCTTTCAATTTTGACCTTCTTTTCTTCGGGCATGGAATACCAATTGAAGCAATCATCCATAAACATGAGCCAACCAAGAAAAGCCGTTGGATTAAGTTTTCCATAAAATCAGCAATTTCAAGGTGTACCTTCTTGGTCACATCATCTGCTGCTCTGTAACTTCCACACCTCTCTATGCCTTGGTTCATGTCGTCACCCATACCTCTCCTTTGATGTCCCATTGGATGAGTTCTTCGTGTTTCATGGGTGGCGAATTGTGGTGAGCGTATAGCTGAATGTTGAAACCCATTGGCATCATCACCTTCAATATCTTGATTCGTATTTCCGTGATGCCTTTGTAGAAATGTCATTATTTCATCCAACCGAGTATTGAGTTTATCTATTGCTTCTTGTTGCGACTTTTGGATGGCTAACAACTCCCCTGGCTGAGTTGGAGTTGCTCCAAGTCCTTCTGAATGATTTCCAGAGATCATGGTTGTGTAGTTCTCGTACGATGTACCGCTCCTTAAACGATGTATACATTGATATGCTGCCAGGCTTCGGCTCTGATACCAAAATTGATGTAGGACAGAGGAAGGATGATGCTGAATTTTAAAAGAAAGAGAAGTGAAATAAGGAGAAAGGGGATAAGAGAAGTAGAGTCTCACTAAGGCTTTCGAGGAGTCTCACCTAGAAGAGAATAATGGAGTCTCACCATTAACAAAGAAACTTGCTTTAAGTTATATTCAAATCCATGGGCCTTCTTGGGCTTACGGTAATATTCTTTGAGGCCCATGGGCTTATCTTCATCAAGTGGGGCCCACATTGTATTCATTACTTTTTTTCCTCTTGTTGTAAACTTTAAGGGGCTAATCCCCATCAAAGACATTGAGAATGATGATATGATGATGATTTTGGGTTTAATTAACACTTAATTTATTATATTTAACGTATTTACTATTTAGGCTTGTAACCTACAATGGGCAAGTAGACATTGCAAAAATTTGGAGCTAGTAACCTACAATATAGTTCATGAACATCATCTTCAATATGTATATGAACAAAAAGTAAATCTAAATTTTAACATTTGCTTGCCTTTCTTATATATATTATTTTGATAGTTAAATAATTTATATAGTATATCTTATGTGTACGCGTGCGCCCATATCCACACACAATCTACATGAATACAAATATTTGTATGTCTCTCTCTCTCTCTCTCTATATATATATATATATATATACACTATAATCTTCCATTAACTTTTTGAATTTTTTTTTTGCAATTTTCTTAGATTTTATTTATTTGTTAAAACAAGAAAGCATGAAACTTTCTTGTGAGGTTTAAGCCTCACACATCTTGAGGTCCTAACACCTCGCCTCACGTCTTCACGTTTTTGAACATTGTTCTCACCAATGATCAAATATTAAAAAGTCGACCTTTTATTGTGACTCCTTGGAATACCTACATACACATGGGCGGAGCCAGGATTTTCTTGTAGGGGAGCAGGCAATGGTTGATTGGAAATGTTAGTAATTGCTGATGAATTTTTGAAGAATGATTAGGCGGGTACAAAATATTCTGGGCCTAGGGAGATGGGGGTTTGGGGGCATAGACCGCGATTTTTTTAGGACCTAGTTCGTGGGCCATCTCGTCCATATGTTTTATAGATATTCTACGAGTATTGTTTCTCCTTGTAGGGGGGCGGGGGCAACTGCCTCTTCTGGTTTTGCAATCGTTGAAAAATAAAAGTTCATTACATGATTTTATTATTATTATCACAGAGGAGTCACTATTTGATGGGTGCAACCTTGGAGTCCTCGGCTGTAACTGACCCAATTAGATGATCAGAACTGTCCGATCTAGACTTTTGTTTTGTTAACATCATATGCCCACATTATTTCTCACTGGATTGTGAATGGCTAGATAACAAAGTACACATGTTGTATAGCTAAGATATTGATATTAAATTAATTATGGAGAAGATACCTATAAAAAAAGAAGGGTGACTTAAAATAAAATAAAAATTATTGAGAAGATCTCTTTACTTTTAGATGAGATCCATTGTCTTTTGAGCACTGTCCAATGGATGTATGCTAATATGATGTTAATATACTTTATTTAAAAATTAGAAAGTATCATATCCACATTAATGGTACCCAGTTGATCACTGGGGGAATTAGAATGAGTGTTTCTGAACATGTGCAGCATATGCCTCGATAATGAACAAGCACACTCTGATTCATGTACTTTTTGATTTATAATGTCCAAGCAGATGGATGCTCGAAGCCTCGCCACGGAAATTGCTCCTGTTATTATCTGGCAGAAGGAGAAGAGACCAGAGTTTTTTCGGCAGTTTTGGCATCAGGCATCCAAAGGTCCTTCCAAGAAGGCTATGGATCCAGCACCTACTTACAGTGCATGGGACATCCTTTCAGGTGAGTACTCTTAATTGTTTATATATTCTCTCTCTCTCTCTCTCTCTATATATATATATATATTTATGTGTGTGTTGTGTACATGTAATGTTTGTTTACAAGTTGTTCTGTCGGACTGAAAGGTGTACATTATGAGTAGTTAACAGGAATTGAACCCAAAGTTCTCCCTCACTTGGGGATTCATTATGTGTACTTTTGGGGTGGCAAACCCTAACCCAACCAGCCAGACTCACCTACTTATTTCCGTGTTAGGGTTGAGATTCCTGACCCATGTTGGGTCTGGGTTGTGTTTCCTTAACCTGGAAATAATCATGTTGTGGTTTCCACATAAACACACACACACACGCCCGCACACACACACACACAAACACACACACACACACACATATATATATATATATATCTTACAGATGTATGAGTTTTGACTTTTACTTGTCTAATACATCAATTTGACAATTGGTCAATTGTTAAATAATTTATTTCAAAAGAGTGAAGTCGAAAAGAGTAGAATGGGTTAATAAAGGGGTTTTGATGAAAATATTTAAGGCTAGCCCACATATTTCATTCCAAAAGATTAGGCTCATCTTTTTTAAAAAAAATAAAATACACGACTCAGGCAGGTGGGTTCGTGTCGAGGGTTTTCATAATTTTCCACTTCGGTTCGAGTGATTTCTCATCGTAACAATGGTCAACCTGATCCAACCCAACACATTCCGACCTCTATTTACCTGTGTCTATACATCTGAAGTTTGATTACATCAAGAAAAGAAAGTTATTCAGATATATCAGACATTCAGACTTATCAGCAAAATTAGTCATAATTAACTTCCAGAGATAGCATCATAACTACATTGCTAGAACAGTTTATTTGAGTTACTTTAAATACAATTGATCCTATTATCATTTACAGAAGAATTATGAACTCTTCCTCTAGTTTCTTCAAAATGATGACACTGTAGTATGCTGAAAACATTCTTTCCCTACCAGTGTTATTCTGGGATGATCAACTTCTCAAATTTCTTTTCTTCATTTTTATTGTCACAGAAGAAGGTGACGATATTGATGCTTCTTCTCTCATTCCCTTGGATGACGGCTTGCCCACTGACTTTGGTGTTATCGAGGTTGTTCAGTGCCTCATCGAGCATCACAATGCAATTTTCACAGATGCAAATGAGACAGTCTGGAGATAACTTTGATGTGTTTTGTTTTGTTTTTTTCATACCAGTTGGGATTTATAGGTTGCGCGACTGTCGATATTTTTAGCCAGATATCAAATTTAGCAGTGAATATAATTTCTGCATGTCGCAGGAAGGATATTCCATTAGAAATTTGTGAAGGTCTTGGGGTTTGAGGTCTGTAAAAAGGGCATTGTTGTTGAGGGGAATTTAGTTTCAATTGGGTCAGCATTTGTGGTGGGTAGTTCTATAATAGCAGAGTGAGGTTAATAGTAGTGTTCCTGCTTGTACAAGGCATGTTCTGGATTCTGCATATGGGATATGAATCTTCAATTACCATTTAAAGGGAAACTCCATCTGTTGATTCCTTGCCTAAAACACAGCCAATCAGAATTTTTGTTGTTGAGTAAATGCCTACTGTATACCTTAACATTATAGCAGGATGCATGCATGTGAGGAGCTGATCACTAATTAGATGAGCCAGGGCCAGGGGGCCAGGGAGTGTTAATGGGCCGTGCTAGGGCTTACATTTTGTATTTTTGAATAGGCCTGGCTCGGGTGTGGCCTGTTTACAAGAGGCTTTTCTGGCCTGAATTTGGCCCGTTGACACCCCTAAATATAACTTAATAAATAATACTCTATCATCAGATACAAGGCTGCATTTGTGAAAACCGTTTCTGATCTCAAAAACACTTCTTCCTTGATTGTACAAGAACATTTTCCAAACAAATATATATATAAATAAATAGCATTTACCAAACACCAAAATATATATTTTGTTAAAGATATTTTTCTTTTTTCTCGAACAAGTCTATCTTGGTTTTGCATTTTTTAACACGTAATATAATTTATGATATATGAATCCGTTGAGTGGCTAGGTGTTACTCTCCATTGGTTAGTCTTACATCAGATGGGTAATTGACTACGCATGGGTGTATAAGGGACCAACAACCCTCTGTAAGTAAGACCCTTTTGGAGTGGTTGAGTGAGTTTACCTTTATAGTTATTACCCTTATAACACCCTAACGGAACCCTTAGGTCTGATTGTGTGCTTCAGGTGTCTTCCCAAAAACCAATGTTCAAAAAATATAATTTAAGGTACAACCGTACAACAGCTTTATTTATGTATCAGTCTCATTTCTGGGCCAAAAAGGGCTTTTTGTTGGGCTCAAAAAGACAAAATTCTTTTTCATTATCAAATATCAAAGCATGTTTATTTTCCGAAATCCAAAAAATACTTAGAAAATTTTCACAGAAAAATAATTCAAGTTTTGAGAAAATTCAACTTGTTTCCTAAAATTTACAATACACAATATATGGCTTACTTATCACTTTTTTTTTTTTGCTGGAGGATATCATTTACCTATGTACAGGGTTAGTGGTTAGCATTGGGGATTGGAGTTCTTGCTACTCATCACCTGGGGAATGGATCCCGAGACCTCTATTGAGAGAGGCCACACCTTACCATTGGCGCAAGAGGCGGGGTGTTATGGCTTACTTATCACTAATCACATCTTCTATGACAATCAGGAATCTCAAATGGAAAATAATACCGACAGTAAGATAAGTGTTGAAAATTAAAGGTAAGTTTAGTGATAGTTATGCCAGTATCAGAGAAAGGCAAACCATCAAATACATATGAAAAATACAGTCCAGAGTCCAAAGAAGAACAGTTAAGATCATACTACAACATGTCTACCTAGTGATAGCTAAGAAATTAGTGGATAAGTTAAATTTCCTACACACCCATTGTTACACACAGATCACCACTCTGAAGAGCTTGGGAGTGGCTCAAGGTAATCGAACATGTCCGTCGGGAAGTCATCGAAGAAGCTGTCTGGGGTTGCTGGATTGTCACAGTCTCTTCTCCTACCATTTTGACCAATGCCCTCCAATCCAAAGAATGGTAGCCGGACCGGAAACTGCGGTCCACCTTCCGGTTCAGAAGCATCTCTACGTCCAAACACATCCAAAAAGTTCGGATCTCCGAGTACAGTGACGGAGTCTTGGCTTTCGGGCAAGAGTGGGAAGTCTAGTTGGGGATGAGGGAAGGAAAACTGTTGTGGGGGTTCAATGAATGGCTTCTTCTCAATGGGTATAAATTCTAGTTGGGGAAGGTTTGTTTCTAAATTAAACAAGTTTGGGTTTACCAAATCTGGTAATGGCACCATTTTGATCACTTCAGAGTTTCCCATGTATGAAGATGGACAAGAATGACCTGCTGAAGATGATTCTTCCTCCATGGGAATGGAACTGAACTTTGGAGCCTGATAAATAGAGGTTAATTTATCAAAATATGGAAATAATCAAGACCACATACAAGTTGATAATGTTAATATAATGTAGAACATAGCATTAGAATCGAAGATTCAATGAGGCAAATAAATATGAAATATGAAAAAAAACAGTGTTTGAAACATATCTTCTTATCTGAATGTGCCAATTTCAAGGATAAGTTTAAACATGGGAATAAATTAAAAGCAGTCACGACTGAGAAACATTTATACTTCTCAAACAAAAAAAAAAGGGCTAAAATTTGATTTGATTGCCTAAACCAAATAACAGTTTATAGTTTACTTGGAATTTTAAAGCTGCTGGAAATAATATTATTCTCTACAAGTAGAGATGATTTCTTACCCTCCTTTGGGTTGTAGGGGAAATAAATATTTAGTTCATTAGTGCATGAACAGTGGAAAAACTTATCATTACTATTAACACATTTGGATTAGTATACCATAAAATAGGAAGTGTACTCATGATATGATTACCAAACAAGTAAAAGTAATACTTCATTGCTATGCTAAATACAGATGCAGAAATGCTAGTCCCAGTCGTGGTCTTCCCTGACGCAAGGTGGTGGCAACATGTGTTAGCCCATCCCCCTGTTATAGGGTAGCAAAACCACATGTTACACCCACACTGCGTCTTTTAAAAAAAAATTGATTTAGTGCGTCTGGGCTAGCACTCCTCACACTGATGATACATCGATCACTCTCAACAACACACGGACATGTATATTAACATCATGTCATAGGATTTGGCGGAGTTTTTTTTACAATGGCTGCCAACCTGGCACAACCATCCTCGTTTATCAGAGCTTGGGGACTGGCAATTCATCACAAAGAAAACACATTGACTTTTTTTTTGAAAGGCACTTCCTACAAAATCCAACAGAACTATACAATAGTTTTTTTTTTGTTTCTTCCTCATTTTGGATTTCTAGTATAGAAATGAAGCATTTTGACTTTTTTTTTGAAAGACACTCCCTACAAAATCCAAAGAACCATACGATAGTTTTTTTGTTTCTTCCCCATTTTGGATTTCTAGTATAGAAATTAAGCATTTAATGTCACCAATTTAAAAAAAAAAAAAGCAGTTCAAAGGCATTTTCCATGTAGTCTGCGAATCAGGAGAAATTCTCCATTCTCTTACCTCCAAAGCAGGCAATTGATGAAAAACAGGGGCTTTCCCATTGTTTCTCTGTGACTTAGGTGGTGATGGTGTCTGCAGAATCCTTGCCAGTCTCTTCTGTCTGGTACTCCAAAAATTCTTCACATCATTGTCTGTTCTCCCCACCAAATATGTCGCAATTCTCGCCCATTTGTTCCCAAATCGTGCCTGCAAATCAATCACCACCCTCTCCTCCTCTGCTGAAAATTTGCACCCACTTTTGCATTCCCCCCCAGAAATTACACCCCCAAATCACTTTATTCATCATAATTACAACAAAAACAGTAATTATAATAACCAAAATCACTTAGAAAATAATAATAAAAATAACGAAAAGCAAGTGCTGGACATTAATATTACTACATAATATATAATGCTAATTCCATAGTTGAACACTAGAGCAGGGAGGAAAATTGCAGTAAATTTATTTTTTCCAAGGAGAAGAAATTAGTAATGGTACTTACGTCTTTAAGTCGGGTTTAAGCTTATTAACCCATCGGAGGCGGCACGATTTTCCTGTTCTCGGCAGGAGGCCTTTGAATCGAATGGAGCTCCAATCCCTCGGGCCGTATTTCTTAACATAATCCATCAGTATCTCATCTTCCTCAGTCATCCATGGCCCTTTCCTCATGACCACTTCACCTCTATGTCCTTCCATTACAGAATCTCTTAGTTTCAACACTCAAATCAAACCCAAATCTCTAAAGAAAAAAAAAACTGTGTTTTTCACTTCTCTGTCCGAGTCAGTAAAAAGGTCTGGAAATAAAATAAGTCAATTTTCTGAGCAAAATGTCCTGAACTTGTGTATCCAACAAATTTTCCTCTTCTTAGATTTGCTTCTTTTAGTGGCGGTTAAAACGGTTAGTGGCACTATCCACTAAACACCCACATCCCCGCGTTTTTCTCTCATTTCAAAATAGAGATGAAGTTACACAAATATCCCTGCTCTGTTTTTGGAATTACTAACAGGCATTCGATGACTGCAACGTTCCACTCCACTCTCTCTCTCTCTCTAAAATTCTCTCAAGTTGTAACCGGACTACAAAGAGTCCATTATGCCAAATTGACACCCCTTAACTGTGGTTAAGATTTCACTCATCCTTAGGGTTCACCCACCTGTCATTGGTTTTTGGAAAAAATATTAAAAGAAAATTTAACCCCGGTTAAAATATACTAACTCTTAGGATTAAATCTTTTTAAAATAATTTTTCTAAAAACTAAAGATAGTTGGGTGACCTCTAGGGTGGTTGAATCTTAACCACAGTTAAGGGGTGTCAAAAGAACACGTGTCAGCATCATTGTCGTAATTGGACTACATCTAAGATGCATGCTATCACATCATCGTTAATGAAACACCATTCCACGCGTCATCGGAAAAGGCCTGCCCGAGTGTGATACTCGGGCATCTGCCAGAGGAAATCCATTGCCATCATTACCTCCATTTGTTTCTCGTCTGCAAATCTCTTCTAAGTGCTGGTACTTCGCTCGAAGAACACTCAAAAGGTAACCATTGATTCTTTAATTTAATTTATAAATTATTATTTTTATTCGAATAAAGAAACTATAGATAATTTCGGCATTAAATCACGGTTTGGCTATCGGAATCATGATTTGGTTTCAGTTTCTAGGGTTTTTGATGCATGATAATGGAAAGAACAGTTCAAATGCGAGCTGGAATTACATTATTTTGAAGTTCTGTGATGACTATCTTTCTATAGAAGTAGTTACTAAAATTAGAAGAGATTGATCTCTTTAGGTTTTCTTACCTGTTTGAATTATTTTGGAGTCTCTATTTTGGTATGTTTAGTAATTTGATTTCTTAGGATTGTTGATGCTTATTTAAGCAAAAGACTACTATTATATTAGGGTTTGAATATTGAATACAAACTCTCTGTTGGAGAATTTTAAGTCTGTTGCTTAAATCTCTAGCCTAAAACCCTAATCCGAAGTTGTAAGTATTTTTTTTAAGTTCTTGGCTAATTTTCCACCAGCATCTACTCTCTGATTTAGTTATTTATTTTTCTAATATTCTCAGTGATCAATTTATTTTAATGAAATTTTTATTAGAGTATGATATTGCCATCCCCAAGTTCTAGCAAACCAATAATTTTTTGTTTTATATATATATTTTTTGGTTTAATGACAATTTTTTCCTTTTCTTTCCAGGGAATCGCGAACAAGGGGTTGAAGTTTTATTTATGGAATCTTGAAATTTGATTTTTAGAGTAACATGGTATGCTACCCACATCAAATTTAGTTGGCGTTTCTTCTTCTGCTTTCTTTAAAAGAAAAAAAATAATCGATTCCTTGACCTAAAACTTCTACTTTTAGTCGTTAGAATATGCTACACAATGATATGGCATTTGGATTATAAGCTTGGAACTTAAAGAAATTCTTAAGCATCTCTTCATTATTTATCATATTTGGAGCTTCCTCTCTTTATGATTACGAAATCTTAGGGTGTAATCAGAACATGAACTTAGGAACATGCCCCTCCCTCCCCCTCTGTTTTCCACCAGCATCTCCTCTCTGATTTAGTTATTTATTTTCTAATATTCTCAGTGATCGAAATTTTTATTAGAGTATGATATTGCCATCCTCCTCTAGCAAATCAATAATTTTTTTGTTTTATATATTTTTTTTTGGTTTAATGACAATTTTTTCCTTTTTCTTTCCAGGGAATCGCGAACAAGGGATTGAAGTTTTATTTATGGAATCTTGAAATTTGATTTTTAGAGTAACATGGTATGCTACCCACATCAAATTTAGTTGGCGTTTCTTTTTCTGCTTTCTTTAAAAGAAAAAAATAATTGATTCCTTGACCTAAAACTTCTACTTTTAGTTGTTAGAATATGCTACTCAATGATATGGCATTTGGATTATAAGCTTGGAACTTAAAGAAATTCTTAAGCTTTTTGTTGGATTCTAATTTTCTACAAACTTGTGAGAATTTCCATCTTTAGATTTTTCGTAATTTTTTTCCGATCAAGTTATTGGATTGGGTTTTATCTCTTAATCTATACATTTTAAGCTGCTAAAATTTCTTTCTGCATCTTTCGTGCTCACATTTTGAGGACCACCACCACTTCGTTGGAGTATGATTTGTTCATTTTGTTGAGTTAGACAGCTCTTATTTTGCTGACCCCAAATTCTTGGGATAATGCATTGACGATAATGTTGAGAAAGTTATCTCGGTCTTGTATCTTTATTTCTTCAGACCCGATTCCGAAAGAAGTTTTGCATGACTTGTGTGAGTCAGACATGAGTATGTTACTCGAGAATTCTCAAGCTTAGTTAGACTGACTAGGCCGTTCCTAAGTATGATCCAGCCAGTGCCTAATGTGTCTTAGATGGCACCTCTTTTGTCTTCTAGTACAGTATTGCACAACATTTGTATCAGGCTAAAACAGGTCCAAGAAATCCTTGATGATAAGAGTTGGTATATACAATATTTCAAGGCAATTGAAGATGCCTACTTAGATAGGGATGCATGAGACACCTTGCTCTTCTCTATTCCCATATACTCGAGACTTTACCATCAACACGATAACACCTAGGATATGCTACATATTACCTAGGTATGTTTGTTATCAGTGCTACAACAATCCATTTGGACTGTTCTCAGCCTCTGTTTGGTAACCTGTTCTGTCAATATTAAGAAATGTCGCCACAACAAAAGGCGAAGTGAATTATCATGTATATATCAACATATATAATTTCTGTTGCATCTGTTGCAGATGGCCAGATGGGATGAGATTCTGTCCCTTCTGGTGCAGAACCTCCGACTTTGGAGTTCTCTTGTGTTGATATCGTGTAGTCTAACGTGGAAGGTTGGCGTGACAATATCGACAGAGTTTCTCTAATGCCCATTGCTAGAGTGGATGACTTCGTGAGGGGTGAGTCCTCAAATAAAGACTGTCCAGCTAGATTTCATGTTGAAGCAAGGAGGAGAAGGCCGCCAGAGATGCCTTACAAGCCAAAGGTTGATGGCATTCTTGAATACATTCTGTAAGCTCTACTATTTTCTTTTTACGGTCCCTACTATCAGGCCCTACAATTCTATCAGTTAAGCAATCCAGTTGAATGTATAGGTACTGGTGTTCCTTTGGCCCAGACGATCACAGGAAGGGTGGCTTTGTAAGAAGAAATCCGCCGGTCGGCCAAATACAAATAAAACAAATGAAGGTCTTCAAATAGTTTTAAGCTAACATTGTCGTTTTCTGTCATTATGTCTAGTATTCCATTCACAGTATCCTTGTATTCAACTCGGACAACAAGGCTATATCGGTAGCTTGGATAATAACACCAAGATTTGCAAATGTAGATGAACATAAGTGGATTATGGCTCTTTACAATAGAGTCCATACAAAAGACCCCGCATGTAAATTGGCTGGGTTCATTGCATATGATCCTTCAACTGATGTCCTTACAATCAGGTATGCGTTCTAAACCTTTCCTCTGGATAAAAATGATCTGATATCCCTTGGATTGTTGCCATAGATGCACCACCTCTTTATATAGTATCCATCCATAAGAAATTTTTATTTGTACTATTGGTCATTGAAAAGAAGGCATCCAATCAGGTTTAGGGATAGACAGTTGGTTTAATCTTGTGTTCTATCATTCTATGAACAATAGAAGAGGTGGCTGTCAGTTTGGATCAATGAGCATCTAGACAACAAGGGCAGTAGACCAAAGTCATTCTAGGATGACTAGGGCCTACTCCGTCATCTATATTCTCTAATAACTTTTATTTTTGTGAATCGGGTGGTAAGTTTATGTCTGCATGTTAATCAGGAAGTGTTTCAATGCTCTGTATTGATATATGCTTTTGGTGCGTCTACCATGCATGGCATAAAAACCTGGTATCAAGGCTTGGGCAGCCAGTATATAGCATATGCAAAGGAAATGGCAATGCAGATTTGTTTGAGGATTTCATGGAAGATTTTGTCGATTGCTCAAATTTCATGGATTACTTCAAGGCAATCTGGTATCCTATAATAAGTTCGACCTTGTCACTTTGCTTGGGGATATTTTTCTCCAAAGGACACAAAAATTTTGTCTTCCATTCCTTACTACTAACATCTCCCACCAAACCATCGAATCGGTGGGCCAATTCGTGGATGGACTAGAACTAAAACATACCAGTTGGAATTTCTTGACCATCTTGAACCATATTTTGTTCTATGTTCAAATTTATCTTGATCTGATGGATAATATCACCCGGTTGGTAGAATTTCTTGTGGGTGTTGTGGATGGACCATAAGAACTAAAATATACCAGTTGGAATATCCCGACCATCTCAACCATATTTTGTTCTATTTTCAAACTTGTCTTGATCGGATGGATAACATCATCCGGTTGGTAGAATTTCTTCTGGGGTACGATATGTGACATTTGTCTAAGACAGCCTACTAATTGAGTGGTCCAGAATCCATATTAATTGGGACATAGGTCATGTTAATGTTGTTGGGATTTGCCTATAATTTTTTTTATTGTAAAACTCTATTATTATGGAGTTATCTTTTAGGAATTCTGGGAAATCATAGTTGGTTTAGGATTTGATTTTATGCTTATAAATAAGCATAGGGTGTAGGCTCATTAGGTAAGCTAAGGATGTGAGTGTTTAGGGCTTCTAGGGAGAGCGTATTGCTCTTAGAGAGAATCCTGATAGTTCTCAATAAGAATGGGTGACTCTTGGGAAAGTGAGTGTTGGCTCTTGGGAGTTTGAGAAGCTATTGGGAAGAAGAGTGGGCTCACAATAAATCCTAGTGGCTCTCGAAGAGAGCGGACTGATGTGCATAGAATAATGTTAATTACTACCCCTTTATATGCATATATTAATTATTTATCTTGTCTTAATTTTTCCAATGATAGCTTTTCTTTTATTATGTAGGAATTTGGGAGAGTTGCATAGGAATGAGACTAAATCAAGGGATTAGATAAAAAAGACCCAAGTCCAAAAGTTCAAGTCTAAGTTCTAAAGAAGATAAAGCTCAAGTCCAAGACTTAAGTCAAAGCACAAATTGAAGAAATTTAAAGCTAAAAGCCCATTAGAGAGAAAAGCCATACAGGGCCCACTCATCTAATTGGATTAAATCAAGGAGAAGATAGGGTTGCTGATATTTGACAACCAAATCTTAAAGAAAAGCAAGTAAATTTCATGGTATTGTTATTGAGCAACAAATCCCCAAAAAAGGAAGATTTCCTGGATTCCCGCCTAATCTGACCATGACTCACTAATTTATTTGATTGAAAGATCAGATTAAGGCAAGATTTGAGGCATTGGAAAGAAGACTAAAAGGGGAACAAAATTGGATTTCATAAGAATCTGCTAATTTGGACGTTTTAGGGGTCAAAATATTCCGTCAAATAAAGGTTTATGTATAGAGGAGAAGTAAATCAGGGTTAAAAAAACAGTTTTTCTTTCCTTCTTGTCTTGACTCTCTCATCTTCCTTACTCTTTTGACTAATTTCATTTGAGATAGAGTGGTGTAAAAGGATATACTTTTTGAAGAAAATTTTATCATCAATGAAGATTTATTTCGAAGTTGATAGTATGTTTTTTGCAATGCTCGGCTAAATCGTGATAGAGGGAAAATGAGGAAACCAAGAATCCGGTAAAATCTATCCTTATTTTAGTTTTAAAATATTTCAAAAAATTATATTATTACAAAAAACATTTAATCTGGATTTTAATTAGAGTTTTCAAAAGTCTTTCAATCCAAAGCATTTGCTTGCTTATTGGATCGTGTTTCATTGGAGACTTAGAAATTAATTTTAAAATTAATCTTATTATATTTTTGGTGAAGTCCGGATCCCCTATTCTCATTCAACTTTGACAAAAAGTTTTTTTTCTTATTTGTTCTATTAGTTTTATTTTGTTTTTAATTATCATCTTAGCATAAAAATTTTAAATCGGTTTTTTATTTAAATCTATTAAGAAATTCTAAATTAATCTTAGTACCCATTTAACAACTCTCTATGGACCGATCCCGTTTTTCTGCAATCTTATAATAGAAAGTGTGCGTTCAGATTAATTATATTTGAGCACACCAAATTTTAGCGCCGTTGCCGAGGATTAGTTCTTAAAAAAGTTCGAAAAAAATCTGGAATTTATTTTTGGGTTTGATTTTTTTTAGGTTAGGTTTTTTTCTATATATTTTATTTTTTTTAAAAATCTAGGAATTTTTATTTCTGTAATTTTCGGGTTAGGTTTAGATTATTTTTTATAATTTATAATTTTACTTTAGTTTATTTTTTCTAGAGTTTTATTTTTATTCCTTTGTTTTTTGTTTTCTTTTTATTCACCTTTTCCATATTACTTTGAGTTTTCATTCTTATTGAATGAAATTTGAGAAGGGTATCTAAAAAGACAAAGAGCCAAAGGAGGATTTGAAGAAAAAAAAAGATTAGTTTTTTTTAAACCATTGTAGTAGGACTTTTTAAATCATTTGGGAAGACCCAAATTGTAATAAATAGAGCAGAAAAGGAGGAGAGTTGGACTATACTCTCTCTGCACCTCAGGTTCATACACCAAGTTTGGTGTTGGTGGCCCGGGTCGACTCAATTGGATCTTCCCTCACCTAGAGTGGGGGGTACGTATGAGATAGGAAACAACTCAGCATTAACTCATAATGAGGTTCAGGTCATCCATACCCTACGATCTGGCAAGTAGATAGACAATAAGGTTGGAATGCCTAAACAACCTGAAAAGAAAGAAGGTCAAAAAGAGAGAGATAGTTCTAATGTCCATAGAGAAAGACAAAGAAAAAAAGAACAAAAATCAGGATCAATCCATCAACCCGTACATTCCAAAAGCCTCTATCCGTAGCGTCTGCAGGATAATAGAAAGAATTCACACTATTAAGAAATCTTAGAAGTATTTAAGAATGTGCATATCAATATTCCCATTCTTGATGTCATCAAACAGATTCCTTCATATTCTAAGTTCTTAAAAAACCTGACCACTATAAAAAAGAAGACATCAATTCCTAGAGAAGCTATTTTTGCAGCTTAATCTTCAGGGCTTATCCAACACACATTAGTGCCCAAATACAAGGACCCTGGGTGCTCAACAATCTCCATCAGGATTGGAGACACTCTGATTGACAAGTGTCTTTTAAACTTAGGGGCTAGTGTGAACCTTCTACCCTACTTTGTATACAAACAACTAAGTTTGGGGGAGCTCAAACCTATAGACATCACCTTGAGTCTTGCAGATAGGTCAGTAAAGGTTCTAAAGGGAATAGTTGAGGATGTGATCATCAAAGTCAATGAGTTCTATTTTTCCGCAGACTTCTTAGTCTTGGACACCGAACCAGTCGTGAACCCTAATCGTCACATTCTTGTGATACTTGGTCGCTCATTCCTTGCTACATCTGATGCAGTCATCAAATGTAGGAATAGAGGACTTTGGCCTTCGGTAATATAAAGCTCACTTTGAACATTTTCAATAATGGCTTCCAGACTAACGAAATGGATGATGAGGAAAAAGCCAACATGGTAGATGTTCTCGTATGTCAAACCATTCAACAATCTTGTTGTCGAGATCCTTTAGAGCAATGTCTGGCTCAATTCAACTATGACAATGATATTGACGACTCCATCCGTGAAGTCAATGCCATGTTGGCTCAGCTCCGCAAATGGACATCGGCTGGTAGAGAGAAAAGATTGAACAATTACCAGTGACCACCTCAGTGCCTGTGCCCTCTATCATCGAACCTCCCAAGTTAGAACTCAAGCCATTGCATGAATCTCTGAAATATGTCTTCTTTGGTAGTGCAGAAAGTCTCCCTGTTATCATTACCTCAAATCTAGAGAAAGATCAAGAGCAAAAGGTCCTTGAAGTTCTTCGTTCTCATTCGAAAGCTATTGGATGATCAATTGCAGACATAAAAGGGATTAGCCCATCTGTGGTCATGCACCAAATTCACTTAGAAGAAGATGCTAAACCATCTAGAGAACCACTGAGGCGGCTGAATCCTATCCTCAAGGAAGTAGTAAGAGGAGAAGTGCTTAAACTCCTAGACGCGGGTATTATATACCTTATATTTGACAATAAGTGGGTAAGTCTAATCCAAGTTGTGCCAAAAAAATTTGGAGTCACTGTTGTGGCCAACAAAGACAATGAACTAGTCCCAACTGGCCTCCAAACTGGTTGGCGAGTTTGCATTGACTATCTAAGGTCTGAGGTTAAATGCAATGACTAAGAAGGACCATTTCCCTTTACCATTTATTGATCAAATGTTAGAGTGTCTAGCGGGTCACGCTTACTACTGCTTCCTCGAAGGTTATTCAAGATATAACCAAATTTCAATAGCCTCTGAAGATCAAGAAAAAACTTCACTTGTCCCTTTGGAACATTTGCTTGAGGCGTATGGCTAAAGATAATGCATTGGTTTGGCTACTGGGAGACAACCCTGTTTTGTAGATTATTATATGATTTTGCAGGATGGTCACATTCGAATTGTCAGTTTGCATACACTTCTTTGGTAAAGAATTCCATTTCTCATTGTTTATTTCATTCAATGCATAACATTGGGGACAATTTTTAGATTTAGGTTTAGGGGTGTAGCCATACCTTTTTCTAGACAAAAAAAAAAAACATTTCTTTATGATTAAAAAAAAAAATTTGCTTGTAATTTCCAAGATCATAGTTCATACTTGAAGGCACTTGGTGAAAAATCATAAATCAGTCACAACTGCTAAGTGTTGAGAACATGAATCCTTTTTAGTATCTCTTCTTCAACGGATCTTAAAGTAGTTGTACCTTGAAAATTTCACTACACATCTGACTAGTTATCTAGAGTTTAGGTCAAATAAAGTGGGTGTTGACCCTTCTGGCTGCCTATAGTGTCTTGAAAAGACTAGACCTGATGAACTATGACTTCCTTGTTCATTTGGTTGGCTGGGAAAGAAGAAAAACAGAACTAGGTTATATATACGTTTTGGAAAGCAACCAATGAATTAGACTGGGCACACTGGAAAGGGTTATATATTCCCAGATTCGTGTTTCAAAAAAAAAAAGAAAAGGAAAGAGTGTTGAAAAGAAAAGACAAATCCCAAGGCGTCAAGTGTAGAATTTGAGCAAAGAAAGCAAACAGGTTGTGTTGACGTGTCCTCGGGTATGCTTCCTGGTGGCTCATGTGTGGTTACACTTTTGCGCTAACCTAGCTCTTGGAATAGTGTGAAAGTCGTCGTTGTGAAGATGTGAGTAAACTGAAATATCACAGATAAAGCCCCTTCGAGGTATTAAGGTGAACATCCACAATTCTCGTTAACTCGCAGGGTATGGATGACCTGAACCTCATTATGGGTTGATGTTGAGTTGTTTCCTATCTCATACGTACCTCCCACTCTAGGTGAGGGAAGATCCAATTGAGTCGACCCGGGTCACCAACACCAAACTTGGTGTATGAACCTGAGGTGCAGAGAGAGTATAGTCCAACTCTCCTCCTTCCCTGCTCTATTTATTACAATTTGGGTCTTCCCAAATGATTTAAAAAGTCCTACAATGGTCTAAAAAAAATACATTAAAAAAAAGCTAATCTTTTTTTTTTTTCAAATCCTCCTTAGGCCCTGTCATTTTAGATACCCTTCTCCAATTTTATTCAGTAAGAATGATAACTCAAAGTAATATGGAAAAAGAGAATAAAAAGAAAGAAAAAACAAAGGAATAAAAATAAAACTCTAAAAAAAATAAACTAAAGTAAAATAAAAAAAATCTAAACCTAACCCGAAAATTACAGAAATAAAAATTCCTAAATTTTTTTAAAAATAAAATATATAGAAATAAACCTAACCTAAAAAAAATCAAACCCAAAAATAAATTCCAGAGTTTTTTAGAACCTTTTTAAGAACTAGTACCCGGCAACAACACCAAAATTTGGTGTGCTCAAATATAATTAATCCGAATGCACACTTTTTACCATAAGATAGCGGCAAAACGGGGTCGGTCCATAGAGACTTGTTAAATGGGTACTAAGATTAATTTAGAATTTCTTAGTAAATTTAATAAAAATCGATTTAAAATTTTTATGCTAAGATGATAATTAAAAATAAAATAAAACTAATGGAACAAATAAGAAAAGAAACCTTTTGTCAGATTTGAATGAGAATAGGGGATCCAGATTTCACCAAAAATATAATAAGATTAATCCTAAAATTAATTTCTAAATCTCCAATGAAACACGATCCAATAAGCAAGCAAATGCTTTGGATTGAAAGATAGCTCTTTTGAAAACTCTAATTAAAATCTAGATTAAATGTTTTTCGTAATAATATAATTTTTTGAAGTATTTAAAAACTAAAGTAAGGATAGATTTTACCGGATTCTTGGTTTCCTCATTTTCCCCCTATCACGATTTAGCCGAGCATTGCAAAGAACATTACATCAACTTTGAAATAAATCTTCATTGATGATAAAATTTTCTTCAAAAAGTATATCTTTTTACACCACTCTATCTCCAATGAAATCAGTCAAAAGAGTAAGGAAGATGAGAGAGCCAAGACAAGAGGGAGAGAAAAACTGTTTTTTTAACCCTGATTTACTTCTCCTCTATGTATAAACCTCTACTTGACGGAATATTTTGACCCCTTAAACATCCAAATTAGCAGATTCTTGTGAAATCCAATTTTGTTCCCCTTTGAGTCTTCTTTCCAATGTCTCAAATCTTGCCTTAATCCGATCTCTCAATCAAATAAATTAGTGAGTCATTGTCAGATTAGGCAGGAATCCGGGAAATCTTCATTTTTTGGGGATTTGTTGCTCAATAGCAATACCCACGAAATTTACTTGCTTTTCTTGTAGATTTGGTTGCCAAATATCAGAAACTCTATCTTCTTCTTGATTTAATCCAATTAGATGAGTAGGCCCTGTATGACTTTCTCTCTAATGGCTTTTAGCTTTAAATTTCTTCAATTTGTGCTTTGACTTGGGTCTTGGACTTGGGCTTTATCTTCTTTAGAACTTAGACTTGAACTTTTGGACTTGGGTCTTTCTTATCTAATCTCTTGATTTAACCTCATTCCAATATAAATCTCCCAAATTCCTACATAATAAGAGAAAAGCTATCATTAGAAAAATTAAGACAAGTGTAAATAAAGGGATAGTAATTAACATTATTCTATACACATCATTGACTCTTGGTATTTGAGAGTGAAAATCCTTGTACCATGCAATCTCTACATGGTGGAAATTCTTGATTGTCTTTGCCTGCAAATGTAGCCCTATTAGAACGAACCACTTATATTTTATGTTGTGTTTTGAATTTTTCCATATTTGTTTGACATATTATCATTGAACCCCAAGATTGCATTTTTCTGCACAACAATTTGTATCAGAGCGAGGTTCGGGGTTACAAGAATTATGACTGTTTTGAAAACGTTGTTTGAAGTGATCCAACGGGATTTGCACAGGATTGTTGAAGATGGAGATGAAGAAGTGGTTTCTATACAAAGATGTCTAAGGCCTTGTTTGGTTAAACTTCTCTAAAAAGTGACTTTTTAACTTCATTCTTTGCAAAATGTGAGTCAATGAGAGTGTGGTGACTTTCCTCAAAAGCTGAAACCTTCCCTTTCAGTAGAAGTCACCCCAGCTAGCTTCCCTTAAAAATCAAAATTTGGACTTCTATGCACTTTTGGTTTCTGCAAAAAATAAAAATGAACAACAAGCTAAATGCAATTTTTTACAACTCCTAAGTCCTAACTTTCTTAAAGAAAGAAGTCAAGTCAGTCCAGAAATTATCCAAACACAATGTAAGTTTTGCTTAGAATCTGGAGGTTGCAAAGCAAATTCTTGGTATGGAAGTATACAGAGACAGGGAAGTGGTGTTTTGAGGCTATCTCAATATTTTTATATTGAGAGAATTATTGGTTTGCCTAGATAAGGCAAAATCATCAAGTGTGCCATTACCGAACCACTTGATGATTTCTTTATAACAATGTCTTTCTATATATGAAGAAAAGCAGGTAATGTCTCATATATGCTATGAGAACTTTAATGTATGCTATGATTTGCACAAGACTGGACATCGCACATGCAATAGGTGTTGTTAGACATGTCAAATTCGGGAAAGCAACATTAAGAAACAATTTAATGCATATTTAGATATTTGAGAGGTACATATGATTATTTTTTTGGTAATGAGGAAGCCCAAGCCCACCATTCAGGTAGACCGGGTACACCCCGGGCGCATGCTAGACACCACAACCCACATGAACCGGTATGACCAAGGCCCATGAGAACCATAGAACCTTTTGTGAGTGGCCCCAAGGGGATGACAAGAGTTGAACTCAGGACCTCTGCTTCCTGAGGCGTGGTCCCTTACCAACTGAGCTACCCCTTGAGGTTAGGTACATATGATTATACTTTAACTTTGATAGAAATCCACATGACAAGGTTGTTAGGTATGTTGATGCTGACTATGGTGGAAATCTAGATATTGGAAGATCTACAGCAGTTTATGTGTTCAAGTTAGTAGGTAGATGTAGATCCATTAATTGGATGTCAAGGTTACAACTAATGGTGGTACTATCATCAACAGAGTCTAAGTATATGGCAGCTAGTGAAACTTTTAAGGAAGCTATATGGTTGAGAGTAGTGGTGAATGAGATGAGTATTATACAGGAACACGTCCAAGGAACACGTCCAAGTGTAATGTGATAATCAAAGGGTTATTTTCTTAGCGAAGAATTCAGCTCATCACTCTAAAACTAAGTACATTAATATCAAGTTTTACTTTATTTGTGAGGTTATTAATGCATGTAACATAAGTTTGGTGAAAGTTCAAACTGACAAGAATGTGGCTGATGTATTGACAAAGGCGACATGGGTTGAAAAATTCAAGGGGTGCATTACATCACTTGGTCTCTAAAAGCAATAGTTGGAGTGTTGAAAGAAATCGCCCCGGGTACTATTATTGGTTGTAGCATTCGGCTTGAGGTGGAGATTGTTGATTTGGCAGTCCTAGCCACTCAATAATAACAACTTTGGGTTGTTCCACTACATACGGTTCCTAGAGAAGTGGTAACTCCTTGAAGTTGTTAGTAGTGGTGGGGTCCATGTTGAGCTTAGGAGGTATTCTACTTTCACTAAAAGACAAACTGAAATAGAATAAGATTTGTTTTGGTGAAAAAGAGATTGATAGTGTACGTAAGAGAAAAAGAGGAAGAAGTTTGAAGGTGTGGTTGAAGAATCTTGGGATTTAGTACACATTCTTGTTGTACTATATTTTTTGTATGTTTTTCTCTTGAGTGTCTCTTGTAATTAGTGTTTTAAAAAGCGAAGGGGGCGTGCGCCTTGAGGCGAGCCTCAGTGCGAGGTGTTGGCACAACGTTATGAGACTTAAGGAAAAAGTGTATGGGATTGGGTAGCGTACGCATCTGGAAGAGGGCGTTAAAAAAGGCATATGCAAAGTAACGCCATATTGTATCACATTCTAAAAAGCACGTTGACAAGACACGTTTAACCTCTCTCTTCTTTTAGAAACCTCAAAACGTGTTGTTTTCTTATATTAAAAAAGAAAGTAACCCAGACGTCTTTAGCTCTATAGTTCTACCGAAACTGAAAGAGGAGATCTTCAATCCCTTTTCTCCTCTATCTCTCTTTAAAAAAAAAAGGGAAGTAGAAAGGAGGAAGAAGAAGAAGAAGTAAGTTATTTGGTACGTATCCAACCAACCTCTCCTTCTTCTCTCTCTGCCTCCTTTCCTTTTTTTTTAGCTACCTTATTGTTACGAGTTACGGTTTTACAGAGAAAAGAGGAAGCAGAAGCAGAACCCGAAAATCTGGTTCGTCTTCAACCTCCTCCCGCATTCCCCCCCCCCCCCCCCCCCTTTTCTTTTTCTTTCCCTTTGATATGTGTTGGATGGATAATGCCTTAAAAAAAAAGACAAAGGAGGAGAAAAAAAAGGAAAACCTATATACATGTTTGTCTTCCACGTTCCACCCATGCTCTCTCCTCTGTCTTTCCCTTTTTTTTCACTTCGTGATAGAGGGAAAAAGGCACTTTGTGTTGTTGTAACTTGTAAGTGGGTTTAAGTGGAACTTGGTTTTAATTGAACTTGCGCATGATGTCGTGGGCACGATACAGCCGTTGATTAACAATTTATCAACTTAGGGCCGTTTGGATACACTTCCGTTTTTTCTGTTTTTATTTTTTGTTTTTAAAAATTGGAAATGACTTTTTGTTTTCAATTTTGTTAAGTAGGACACCTGTTTGGTATTAAAAACTGTTACTTATTATTATTATTATTTTTTTTAAAATGTTTGGTAAATATGATTAAATAATTTCAATTCATGGTGGTGGTAGTGGTGCGTGGTGGCGGTGGTGGTGGTGTGTGGTGGTGGGTGGTGATGGTGGTGGTGGATGGTGGTGGTGGTGTTGTGGTGGGTGGTGAGTAGTGGTGGTGGGTGGTGAGTGGTGAGTAGTGGTGTAGTGGTGGTGGTGGTGGTGGTTGTATTGTGGTGGTGGGTGGTGGTGGCGGTGGAGGTGGTGGCCGTGGAGGTGGTGGTGGGTGGTGAGTAGTGGTGGTGGTGGATGGTGGTAGTATTATAGTGGTGGTGGATGGTGGTTGTGGGTGGCAGTGGAGGTGGAGGTGGGTGGTGATGATGGTGGTAGTATTGTGGTGGTGCAATGGTTGTTATGGGTGGTGGTGTTGATGGTGGGTCCATGTTTTCTATTTTGTTTTTTGGTAGAAAATTTTTGTTACCTTGATTTTCAAAAATTTTGTTACTAATTTTTAAAAACAGAAAGCAGAAACATGTTTACCAAACATGTTTTGTGTAAAAATTTTCAAAATGTTGTTTTTAAAAACAAAAAACAGAAAATGGAAGTGCAACCAAACTGGGCCTTAATGTTTTTTTTTTAAAACTTAATTTACATGTTGTTGATAGTTGATACTTGATAAAAGACGTTGATTAACAGGCATTGTAAACATGCCTTTGTAGGAACTTGGGTTTAATTGAACTTGATGATTGTTGATTGTACAAGTTAATTCAAGGAGGAACCCTGACAATTGATTAATGAAACAACCATATGATTAATCATTCGATCCAAGTGATCGTAAGCTTTGTGAAGTGGGACTGATCAAATGGTTGATTAAAAAATTGACAGTCGAAATCCTGAATTTTTTTCACTTTAGCATTGGAAATCTTGCAACAGGATAATAAAATTTTCAATTAGAGCAAAGGAATAAATATTTGATAAATAAATTTCATTGATTTTTCTCAACATGATTAGTGCTTTTATAATTTCAATTATTTATTGTGAGTATGTTTATTTATATTTTTTTCTAATTTTAATTTTTTGTTTAGGATTATTTTAAAAATTGAATATCAATGCCTAGTCGAAAGATTTTACCTGGGAATATGTCAAAGAAGTTGAAGGAATACAATCAAAGGATACATGTATTGCAAATGTTGCAATAAAAAATGTATCGGCGGTATTAGTCGATTGAAAAATCATTTAGCTGGTACTCATTATATTTTGGGTGCATGTACAAAATGCCTAGAAGATGTGAGAAGACTTTAAATGATCTTAAGATTCAAAAGCAACGAGATGCATAACTTGTTTGTAGCATTAGGAGGGTTGGTACAAGCAATAGCAAAGTCCCTAGGAATAAAGTTGGGATTGAAGGGCTTAATGAAGATGCTTATGGGAGTGGTATTGGATATGTTTCCACTAATTTACAACCACGACCACTGGGCCCCATGGATCAATTTGTTGCATCTGATGCATGCCAATTTACCTTTAACACATCTTGGAAGCAGACACAAATAAAAGATGTTTGTAAGAAAATAGGGAGGTGATTTTATTACGGAAATGCTTATGCTTTATTGTTTAATTTGGAAAGTAACCCACATTTCGAGATAATGTGCGAAGACATTGCTTACTTTAGATTAGGGTTTAAGCCCTCTTTTATGCATGAGTTGAGGACATGAGTCTTAAAAGAGTGGGGAACACATGTTAATATTTTAATGGAAGATTACAAGAAGTCTTGGTCGAAGTACGTGTGTACAATAATGTCAGATGGATGGACTGATTGGAAAAATAGATCATTGATTAAATTTTTGATAAATAGTCCCACGGGGACAATGTTTTATAGATCGATTGATTCATCTGCATCAATGAGAGATGGAGAATTACTTTTCTAATATTTGGATGATGTTAAAGAGATTGGAGAGGATAATGTTGTTCAGATTATCACGGATAATCACTCAAGTTATGTATTGACTCGAAAGAAGTTAATGGAGAAGAGAAAAAATTTGTATTAGACTCAATATGCGCACATGGTATTGACTTGATGTTGGAAGATATTGGAAAGATGAAAGTTTTTACTGACACGATTGATAAGGCAAGACAAGTCACCAAGTTTATTTATCAACATGAGTGAGTTTTAAACTTAATAAGAAACTTCACAACTAATCATGAGCTTTTACGCTCAATTGTGACACGCTTTGCTACTTCCTTCCTTACATTACAAAGTCTCAACATGCAAAAAAAAGCCCTTCAATCAATGTTTGTATCAGAAAAATGGAACAATTGTCAATGGTCGAAGAATATTGAAGGTATCATAGCAAAGGTAATGATATTTTTTGATCCAAAGTTTTGGCCCTTAGTTAGTTTCTATGTAAAGGTAACTTTTCTGATTATCACAGTTCTCAAGGAGGTGGGTTCTAAAGAGAGGGCACAAACCCATGGAGAAGAGGGTGTTAAAAAAGGCGTACGCACCCAGAGAGGCGTACGCAAAGTAACACCATATTTTTGTTATCGCACACTAAAAATCACGTTTACAAGACACGTTTAACCCCTCTCCTCTCTCCTTTTAGAAACCCCCAAAAGTACCATTTTCTTATATTAAAAAAGAAGGAAGTAGCCTCTCTTCAGAAACCACTTCCCTGAGAATCGCGATAATCGGCAAAGTTTCATTCACACAGAAACTGAGGGCCAAAACTTTGGATAAAAAAGTATCGTTGCCTTTGCTATTACGACCTCAGTATTCTTCGACCATTGATAATTGTTTCATTTTTTTGATACAAACATTGATTGAAGGGTTTGTTTTTATTTGTAAAGACTTTGTAATGTAAAGAATGAAGTAGCAAAGCGTATCACAGCTGGGTGTAAAAGTTCGTAATTAGTTGTGAAGCTCCTCATTAAGCTTAAAACTCACCTATGTCGATAAATAAATTTGGTGACTAGCCTTGCCTTATCAATTGTGTCAGTAAACTTTCATCTTTCCAATATCTTCCAACATCAAGTCAATACAATGTGCACACATTGAGTCTAATACAAACTTTTTCTCTTATTCATTAACTTCTTACCTGCCAACACATAACTTGAGTGGTTATCCGTGATAATGTGAACAACATTATCCTCTCCAATCTCTTCAACAATACTATCCAAATATTAAAAAAAATAACTCTCCATCTCTAATTGATGCAGATGCATCAATAAAACATTGTCCTCGTTGGACTATTTAACAAAAAACTAATCAATGATCTATTTTTCTCACCAATTCATCCATTTGACATTATTGTACACCCGTACTTAGACCAAGACTTTTTGCAATCTTCCATTAAAACATTAACACGTGTTATCTCCTCTTTCAAGACCTATGTCATCAATTCATGTATAGAAGGGGGTTTAAACCTTGGTCCAAAGTTAGCAATGTCTTCGCACATTGTCTTGAAATATGGGCTATTTTCCAAATTAAAGGATAAAGCATTTCCGTAAAAGCACCTCCTTATTGATTTACAAACATCTTTTCTTTGTGTCTGCTTCCATGATGAGTTAAAGGTAAACCGGCGTGCTTCAGATGCAACAAATTGATCCATGGGGCCCAGCAGTTGTGATTGTAAATTAGTGGGAACATTTCTAATACCACTCTCATAAGCATTTTGATTAAGCTATTAAACCCCAACTTTATTCCCAGGGACTTCGCTATTGCTTGTATAAGCCCTCCTGATGAGTGCAAAAGTATACTCCAAACTAGTTATTCTGTAACCCTTTATCACCCTTTCTAGTTTGAATCCCGGATTTAAAGTCTATATTCTGATCGTGTTTCCCCATATATGAATTATGAATTCTAAGTATTTTATATATTATTTTATGCAGAGAATTCGAGTAAAGAGCTTTCATTGAAACCAACATATAAAGAAAAGTCAAAAAGACGATGTTGGAATCTTAACTCAGACAATGCTTGGGATTGAAGAAGATAAAGTCTGAAGGCCCAAGACCCAAGTCCAAAAAGGCCAAAGCCCACAAGTTTATGTCAAAGCCCAAGACAAGTATAGATAGATTGTCTCACTCTCACACATGGGTGAAGAATCTTAGCAAGATATGAAAGGGTGTGATTTTGGCACAAAAATAATAGAACTCTTTTAAATATGAAATAGAAGATTTGCTCTAGAGATGCTTCTATTTTAAAGGAAGCAGAAAATCTAAATCAAATAAAGCGAAAAGGGGAAACGTATATAACTACATATATCTCATTCCGTACGAACGTCTCACCATCACTCTGCACACGCTGGTGCTAATCTCAGTCTCCTCTCTTCTTTTATTATTGTTTTAGTTTTTTCCTTTGTATGGATTGCTAAATCCCTAGCCTTCGCTATGGTGAAATTCTCTTAATGAGGTGATGTTAGTTTGATTTAATCCATTGAATGTTTGTGCCGTTTCAAACGGCGAGATGCGATTCCCTTTGAATTTTTGATGCCGCGCCGTTTTAAAAGGCGTGATAATTGTAGGATTTTCTTACAAATCCTGCGAACAGACTGCAATTTCAAACCTTGTTTTTTCCTATGCAAAAATTTACTACTTCGAAACCAGTTGTCCAAAAGCTTTGAAACTTAGATCGAAGGCACTTTCGACCCATCTGGACACAATGGAACCATCTGTTCGTAGAACCGACGACTCGGCCTTTGCCTTCCAGACCTTGCCCAACGTAGAGAATCATAGACTCTGTGATAAAAAATTAAAACGGTGGTTGGATTCCTTGGATTCATCTGAGCAAGAGGCCTTCAAGAAACTAAAGTTAGGTACCGTAGCATCTCTTTTCAATGTCAAAATCAAAGGTCACCTTGTGGAGGCTGCGTTGGGGTGTTGGAGCCTAGAATTCCATGTTTTCAAACTTGGAGTTTTTGAACTTAGTCCAACCTTGGAAGAGTATGGGAGGTTGATGTCCGTCCCCTTTGACCAAGATAGAATTGTCATTCCCTTTTGCCGGGCTAGTTGGAAAAGTAAGGCAGCTTCTTTACTTGAGGTAAAGCGGGGCTTCCTCGAAAAGTTAGATGGTGAAGAAAACTACTATCGGTGCTCTTTGAAGTTTTTGGTAGACAACTTCTTCCCAAGGAACCCCAGTTGGATTAGTACTTCATCATTCATAGGCCTTCCGGGTTCTTGGCTGCAATATCGCTTCCGTGCCTTGGCTCTTGCAGTTGTAGGGCATGTGTTATTTCCTCTGAGTTTCAATTTCATTGACATGAAAGTGGTGGAAGTAGTCGAGCAGATAATCAATGGTCATTCCTTCATCCCCATGTTACTTGCTGAGACCTTTAGGGCCTTAGACCGATGTGTCCAGAAAAGAGGTGGTTTTTTCAGAGGGTGTATTTCCTTATTGCAGGTATGGCTCTTGGAGCATCTTAAGTTTAGCAACCTTCTCACTACTCCAGCTTTTATGCGCCAAGACTTGATCGAGTCACATTATGCTTTTAGTGAAATCTCTCTTTATTTAGATAGTCCAGAGACGTGGTATGATCAGCTTGTCTTGTTGGTTCCAAACATGCTAGTGTGGAAGTGCTCTTGGCTTCACGTTTTAGAGATTCTTTCAGGTGCATCCGGCAAACACCAACTTTTTCTAATTGGTCTCCGAGGTTCCAGCCATTATCTTCCAAATCGGATAGTATGACAATTTGGGCGTACCGAAGACATTCCCATCATTGAGGCCATAAAAGATGTGGTTGAGTTCGGGTCTTCATCTGAAGAGCTTATCTCTCGCCTTTTTGTTGGCTGGAAATCTAGAGTGAGGAATACTTTTGGTGATGATCAAGACTCTTTTGCCACGATTGAGTACATTAGATAGTTTGGTGACTGTTGTTCTCCTTATGTTTCTCCCTCGCGTCCCTGCACCGGTGAGAAAGAAAAGAGCCCATGAATGTTTTGCTTATTGAAGACCAACCATCCTATAAAGAGTTAGAAGAAAAAGTTACTTCCCTTCTTGTGGAGAATGAGGATTTGAAAGCCGAGGTTACTAAACTGGGAAGCGAGGCTGCTGTGTATCGAGATCGCATTAAAGACTTGAAGACTCAAGTTGACACTTTGGAAACTGTGAATGAAGAATTCCAATATTTTCAGAACCCCATTAATGGGAGGAACTCCAATAGTCATGAGGTAATCCTTAAGTTGAACGCAGAGCAGGCTCGTCTTCGACAGAAGTTGAAGGATCAAGGCGAAGCTTCCTCAGATTCAGATTGAGGTTTCGGGACCTGCCTTAGAGTTTTATAGTAACTTCTAGAGAAAATATTGTTTTTCATATTTATAGGTCTCCGAATTCTGTTTTAAGCAATAAAGGAATTGTTCTTCAAGAATTCTCGTCATTGACCAAAAATACTACGTTTTTTTTTTCCATGCAGTAAAGAGAAAAAAGAAAATGAACAAGACAAAAACTTTCCATTTATGGGGTCGCACCTATGAAGGTTGCCTACGTATCCCTTAAGATAGGAATCAGACCAGCGTAGTTCGAGCATCATGCAAGCACACATTTTTTTTCTAAACCCTTAAAGAATTTGGATTAGAAGACACGTCATTTTTAATGGTATCCAAACTAACACAGAATTACCATATGCAACTTCATCGTGAATACCTCGAATTATCCCAAGTAATTGCAAGTAAGAACCCCCCTTTTTGGACCATGGTCACGTTGGGCTTTGAAAATTCCTGTTGCTTGTGTTGGCTCCAGACCGAAACAAAGTACACCTTTTTTTTTTTGTTTTTTTTTTTACCCTTAGTGCCTGTTACAGTTTTCACCAAGTCTGGCCCACTTAATTTTTGTGCATTGGCGCCTCGAGGGGTTTTCACCAAGCCCGTGGCAATTGATTTTTGTCATGATATGATGTTTTTACTCACAACGCCCTTTCGGGTTTTCATTGTGCCATTTCATACCATGCTTTCCTTTATGGTCTTCTCTCAAGCAATCCTGCCCATCCTTGCCTGTAAGAAGAAATCATGCATAATTCAAATCTTAGTACTTATGACCTTTATTAATTGGAGAGGACTTAGTAGTAGGATGAAACATGGGCTATAGTTGGGGTCTTTGAAACGAAAGGATAAGGCTCAAAAACTTTCGCACACATTAGGATCAGGTATGACATTTGCTTGCTTTGGGGATCCTTGTTGGTCTTTACTCCATTTCATCTTCTTTCAGTTTGGGCTATTCGATTCGACTGATGGAAAGGGGAGGAAAGGAGAATCGAATAGCCTAAACTGAAAAAAGATGAAATCGAGCAAAGACCAACAAGGATCCCCAAAGCAAGCAAATGTCATACCTGATCCTAATATGTTCGAAAGTTTTTGAGCCTTATCCTTTCGTTTCAAAGACCCCAACTATAGCCCATGTTTCATCCTACTACCAAGTCCTCTCCAATTAATGACGGCCATAAGTACTAAGATTTGAATTATGCATGATTTCTTCTTACCGACAAAGATGAGCAGGATTGCTTGAGAGAAGACCATAAAGGAAAGCATGGTATGAAAGGGCGCAATGAAAACTTGAAAGGGCATTGTGAGTAAAAACATCATATCATAGCAAGAATCAATTGTGATGGGCTTAGTGAAAACCCCTTGGGGCGCCAATGAGCAAAAATTATGTGGGCCAGACTTGGTGAAAATCGTAACAAGCACTAAGGGTAAAAGAGGCAAAAAAAAGGGGGGTGTCTGCTTTGTTTCGGTCAAGAGCCAACACAAGCAACATGAATTTTCAAAGCCCAGCGTGACCATGGTCCAAAACAGAGGGTTCTTACTTGCAATTACTTGAGATAATTCGAGGTATTCACGGTGAAGTTGCACATGGTAATTCTGTGTTAGTTTGGATACCATTAAAAATGATGTGTATTCAAATCCGAATTCTTTAAGGATTTAAAAAAAAAAAAATTGTGTCTTGCATGATGCTCGAACTACGCTGGTTTGATTTTCATCTTAAGGGATACGTAGGCAACCTTCATAGGTGCGACCCCATTAATGGAAAGTTTTTTGGCTTGTTCATTTTCTTTTTTCTCTTTACTGCATGGAAAAAAAGAACCCTAGTATTTTTGGTCAATGACGAGAATTCTTGAAGAACAATTTATTGCTTAAAACAGAATTCTGAGACCCATAAATATGAAAAAAAATATTTTCTCTAGAAATTACTATAAAACTCTAAGGCAGGTCCCGAAGCCTCATTCTGAATCTGAGGAAGCTTCTCCTTGATCCTTCAATTTCTGTCGAAGACGAGTCAGCTCTGCTTTCAACTTAAGGTTTACCTCATGACTATTGGAGTTCCTCCCATTAACGGGGTTCTGGAAATATTGGAATTCTTCATTCACAGTTTCCAAAGTGTCAACCTGAGTCTTTAATGCGATCTCGATACACGGCAACCTCGCTTCCCTGTTTAGCAACATCGGCTTTCAAACCCTCATTCTCTGCAAGAAGGGAAGTAACTTTTTCTTCTAACTCTTTATAGGATGGTTGGTCTTCAATAAGCAAAACATTCATAGGCTCTTTTCTTTTCAAACCGGTCCAGGGACGCGAAGGAGAACAACAGTCACCAAACCATCTAATGTACTTAATCGTGGCAAAAGAGTCCTGATCATCACCAAAAGTATTCCTCACTCTATATTTTCCAGCCAACAAGAGGCCGAGAGATAAGCTTTTCAGACGAAGACCCGAACTCAACCACATCTTTTATGGCCTTGATGACGGGAATGTCTTGGGTATGCCCAAATTGTTGTACTATCCGATTTGGAAGATAATGGCTGGAACCTCCGAGACCAATTAGAAAAAGGTGGTGTTTGCCGGATGCACCTGAAAGAATCTCTACAACGTGAAGCCAAGAGCACTTCCACACTAGCATGTCTGGAACCAACAAGACAAGCTGATCATACCACGTCTCTGGACTATCTAGATAAGGAGGGATTTTACTAAAAGCACAATGCGACTCAATCAAGTCTTGGCGCATAAAAGCTGGAGTAGAATGAAATTGAAACTCAGAGGAAATAACACTTGCCCTACAACTGCAAGAGCCAAGGCACGGAAGCGATATTGCGGCCAAGAACCCGAAAGGCCTATGAATGATGAAGTACTAATCCAACTGGGGTTCCTTGGGGAGAAGTTGTCTACCAAAAACTTCAAAGAGCACCGATAGTAGTTTTCTTCACCATCCAACTTTTCGAGGAAGCCCCGCTCCACTCGAAGTAAAGAAGCTGCCTTACTTTTCCAACTAGCCCTGCGAAAGGGAATGACAATTCTATCTTGGTCAAAGGGGACGGACATCAACCTCCCATATTCTTCCAAGGTTGGACTAAGTTCAAAAACTCCAAGTTTGAAAACATGGAATTCTGGGCTCCAACACCCCAAAGCAGCCTCCACAAGGTGACCATTGATTTTGATGCTGAAAAGTGATGCTACGATACCTAACTTCAGTTTCTTGAAGGCCTCTTGCTTAGATGAATTCAAGGAATCCAACCACCGATTTAATTTTTGATCATAGAGTTGATGGTTCTCTAAGTTGGGCAAGGTCTGGAAGGCAAAGGCCGAGTTGTCGGTTCTACGAACAGATGGTTCCATTGCATCCGGATGGGTCGAAAGTGCCTTCAATCTAAGTTTCAAAGCTTTTGGACAACTAGTTTTGAAGCAGTAAATTTTCGCACAGGAAAAAACAGGGTTCAGAATTGCAGTCTGTTCACAGGATTTATATGAAAATCCTACAGTTATCACGCCTTTTAAAACAGAATGGCATCAAAAATTCAAAGGGAATCGCCTCTCGCCGTTTAGAACGGCACGAACATTAAGCTTGGCCAAAAACAGTAGCTTCTGTTTTGCTTAAAACGCGCAACTGTGCAAACTGCTGCACCTGTCTGTTTGGGTACCTGTTACAGGGAAGTATCTCATCCATAATACATTCAAAATCCATAATACATTCAAAATAAGTCTTCGAGGCCTCTGGCCATTCCTATTCCCAAAAATTTCCAAATAAGAAAGTTTCTAATTAATGTATTAATGTTTACATTACAAGAACTTTTACAAAAAGGAATCAAAATGAAGAGGGAAATCCTTAGTCTACTCTCACGGCCTCGAGCTCCAAGCCACAGCATGCTCAACAACTCGCTAGTCCTCTTCATCATCCTACCAAAAGAAATACAGGGAGTGAACCATTATTAAATATGTTTCGCTAAAAGAAATTAATCCATTTAAAAAGCATGTTCATTAATCGAATATTTTACCTGTGCAGGACCAACCTCGAAGTCAAAGCTCATATCCGGATGAGGCCGACACTACAAGACCAAAAAGGGTAAAAGCCAAGCAATAGTGATGCGAAAAAGAATCAAATTCAAGGACATTTTACATGATAGGGAGAGACCTCCTCAAGAGTGACTAAGGGATCCTCAAAGGTCGCGATCCGGCCTCTTAAAAGTGCCTGAGAAAGAAAATAAAATGGGCCAGCTAAACTGTTGCTCTCATTTCAAAGGAAAAAGGGAACTTACAATTTCTCTAGTCAGTCCTCGGTTATCCTCCTCCAAGACAGCAAGTAGCGGTCTCTACAAAGAAAGAACAAAGTCAGGATAACAAGACTAGAAACAAAAGGCAAGAGGTACGTAGCTAAAAGAAAGCTCACCATCTAAAAGTATTTCTTGACCAACTTGCCCCCAACCTCTGTGGCCCCAAGTCGTGTGAAGAAAGGGCACATGATAGGACCAATGGACACACTACGGAGCCATGACAAGTAAAAAGAGTGACGAACGACCTTGCCAACCAGATGGTGAATAGCGACACCCGTTGTGCATAACTGCTCCATAAAAGCATCACGGGCCCATGTAGGCGTCATCTCGGGAGGAGGGGAAAACGGAATCCGAAATTCTCCATCACTCTGATGAAGAATTCATTCCCCCAAAAAGTACTCGCAGACCCCAAAATAAGAGAAGGTCACGCGTTGACCCATGAAACACCTTGCCCCTTTGCAAAGGAGTAGGATCATGTCACCAAGCTCGGTATATGGCCGAAGAGTCACCTGCATTCAAAGTGTCAGGTGAGACTAGCTGAAGATGGACAAGGGTCAACGGTTGTCAACAGGCCAAGTATAGACTTAACCTTCTCAAAGTCAGTCAGTCCAATTCCTCTCTAGCTTTCTCTAGGAGATTCCTGTCAACTTTAGAAGAGGGCGCTTTCCATCGAGATGATCGTGGAAACGAGGTAATGTCCGGGACCCTCAATCTCGGACGGAAAGGATCCAGATGCTCGTGAGCCCACATCTGAAACGAGCCATGAGTTAGGGAAGAGAAATGAACCAATGCAAAAGAAAGGAAACAACAAATGGGTTACCTCAAGAAAATGATAAAAGAAGTGGAACGATCGACCTTCCCCATGGGAGACTCGACGGAGTCCAGCCAAAATGCTGGCATAAATGGCTCCTCCCAATCAAAGGTATCGAAGCGATCAATAGAGATAAGAAGCCGGAATCCACGTATGAACGATCGGTCATGAAAAAGCAGGAACCCAAGACATACAGAAAGAAGCTCCGAAGCACACTGGTGAAGACGGGGGAATTGATGTCGCTGGCAGTAATATATGTATTATTCAAGAGACTAGCCAGCCAAGAGAGCTTCACTTTGCCTGCTTCCCATGCATGATCTGCCGTAATGGACTCTGGCTAGACCCCCATCAAGCAAGCAGCTTGATCCATTGTAATGGTAGAGAGGGGTGGTATCACCTCACCGGCAATTGGGATTCCTGTCAATATAACAAAATCCAGGGGCTGATCGCCAACTCACAACAAAGGAAATGGAATGTGTTGGTCTACCCAAACCACCTCTCATAAAGAGCAGCAACCAATCTCCGGTCACTCTGAATGCGAGGAATAGTCAAGAAAGGACCAAGCAGTGTCCTTCCCAATGCGTCCTTCAAAGAAGGAGACGCTTTCTGATAAAGTACAAGGACAGTTTCCATGAGCATCTCCAACCTGTGATAGGAGATTTCTAGAAGAAAGAAAAGAAAACGGTAAGGCTTAATCACATGCAGCAGGCGAAGGTAAGGGACTAACTTTGACAAAATTCTATATTTTTACCTCTGGAGTACGGCAAATTGCCGAAATATGGTTCCCCGGGTCTTTCAGTAGGGGTGTGTCAGGAACCTTTGACACCACGGGTAGAGAACTAAAAGTTGGCTTCTTCTTCCTACCTCTTGAAGAAGTAGCGAAATATGGTTCCCCGGGTCTTTCAGTAGGGGTGTGTCAGGAACCTTTGACACCACGGGTAGAGAACTAAAAGTTGGCTTCTTCTTCCTACCTCTTGAAGAAGTAGCCTCAACCCTGCTCGAACTCGCACCCATTTGCGAGGTCTTTATCGGCTCTTCCTCAATCTCAATATGAGGATCAAAGGCTGTATCGGCTGCTGAAGGTACTGAAGAAGACTCCCCGGTCTTCACTTTTTTTTACCTACCCATGTCTGCATTTGGAAAGAAAGCAATTATGTCATCATTCTTATGTTATTAAATGCAACTAACAGTTATTTTTATCAAGAATAGGGTGAACGGGAAATTAAGTTGGCAAATAAACCGAGCAGGTATGATCTTCAACCCTTAATGCTTCAAAGAATACATATTATGTAAACAAGTGGAAGTTTCATGCAGGGACATGGGTAATCTGAATGCACATATAATGGACCTGAGATCCTATGATGTTCAATCCCAGATTTGAAGTTAAATAACAAGCCCAGAGAAATGAGCAAACAGTATACCATAGTCCAAAGCATCTCAGGTAAATCATGAGGAGAATAAAATGACCCCGAGGTTTAAAGGCAGAGCATTTCTGCAGGAAAATACCAATAGACATGATCAATAAAAAAGAGCAACAATCGTGAGGACATTTGGTAATGGAGCAAGAACACAGACATGCATGTGCACAAAATATTATTTCAGAACGGAGGAAATGCTTAGTGTGAAAGAAATACCAGCAAAATAAAGAGCATACGATGAGGAGTTAGTCTCGACTAGCATCAAAGCTTGAAAATTCAAGAAAGAGATGCTCAATGAAGCGCGAGCCTCTTGACAAAATGAAGCAGAACCAAAGAACAGAACAGGAGTGGATTTCGGTTGGCCACATTAGCATGAATTTTTCAAACGGAGCTATTTCAGTATGAACTTGAAATTATACATGCAACATCCAAGACAAAAGAGGCATGATTCCGAAATTGTCCGAAAATTCGAGCATCAAAGGGAGCAATTTTCTAAGCCACAGACAATGGAAATAGAGGAGTTTCATGGGGCTTACCTTCAATCCAAGCAAATGAAATGAGAAAGAAGAATGGCCACTCCAAGAACTGGAATCGCGAGAAGGAATCATAAAGAGGGATTTTTGGATGCCCTAGAATCGCCAAAACAGCCCCAATTGTCCAAAATGGAGATTTCGCCAGAAAAAGGAGGGTTCGCTGGAGAAGATCGTTGGAAAATGGATGAGGTACGCCAGAGCTTTGGTCGGAGGAGATGCTGTTCTCGAAGGGGGAGCAAATCGGCGTAGGGACCACCGAAGAGAATGAGGAAGGAAAGAAAGAGAAAAGAAAAAGAAAAGGGGAAGTGGGGCCTGACGCGGGAGAAGTCTTACAGACTTCTCGCGGGAAAAAAAAAACTTTTGCAATACGTAAGCGTGATTCGGCTCACTCACCCGCAATCAATTAATGATCGTCGGGTTGGGGGTCACGCTAAAGAGTAAACTTTAAGTTTGTTTTATCAAATTTAATAGGCATACCAATCAATGGTATGGTTTATCCCATAAGCACAACCATTAGATTCCTCATTTTGGTTCAATAAAATAATTTGTGCACCTCGAAGTTAAGTTAAGAATTTAAAGAAGAAATTTTGGAAAAAAATTATCTGAAAATCTCTTTTCATACCATTCTACTTTATGCAGGCTCCGATCGAGCCTGTGAGGGGGATCGAGGTTCCATGATAGGCCCACGTGCTGGACCCATCTCCATTTCTTTCTACTCTTTTTTTACCGAGATTTCAATTTGTTTTGATAAAATCAATGTTTTAAATATTTAAACTAATTTCAAGGGGTGCACAAATAATTTTCACATTCAAAATAGGCTTATGTCTATTTTTCTTTGCCGTTCTTTGCAAGCAAATCTGGCAAAGAGGGGCAATTGTAGACACCCTATTTTGCATGATCTATGATTTCATGGGCTCAAAAGGCCAATTGGCTCCAAGTATTGAAAGAGATCAAAGAAGAGATCCGAACTCTAATATATCCAAGGTCGAAGCTAAAAGCGAAACCCAGTCCAACCCGAGCCTGAACCAGCCAAAGCCCAAGGAAAGGGGCATGCTTTTGTTTGGAAAAATCTAGCGCCCTTTAAAAGGGCGCAACTCTTTTTTTGTCAAAAATTGATGCCGCAGCTTTTAAAAATGCGCGATTTGGAAAACCCTAATTCCAAACTTCAGTTTGCGTGCCAATTCGTTTTTTTAGGTTTTGAGAGTTTTAGTCCCACATCGGCCAGAAATAAGAAAGAACCTCATTTTTCACCTTATAAAAGGAGTTTCACCCTCATTCTTCCCCCAACTTTGAAAAGGCCCAACTTTGAAAATCCATAACTTTTAGAAACCCCTAAATTCTGAGAGAGTGAGCCTTCAAAAAACCCAGAAAAACCTAGCCATCAAGCCCTAGGAGACCTTGCTTCCTACTTTAGAGAACTTTAGAAGATTGAGGTATTCCCCAAGTCTTTGAAGGTTCTTCATTAACCTTGGTGGATAACTTGTAGAGATTCCGAATCTCGTTGGAGGTTTTTCTTTTTAATACTTGGAGCAAATAATCAAAATAAAAGGTATGCTACATTCCCCACCTCATTCTATTTTTACCCATCCAAGTTTTCTCTTCCCTCGCTTTCTCATAGTAGTCCAGAGATTTCCCTCCAAATGGTCATGAGGAAGAGGAAATCCGGGTGAAAGAAAGAGAGGGAAAAGGATATCTTCAATTTCTCTTTAATTATTATTTTCTGTAATTAAAATAATTAGTTTTTTCTCTTTTCCACCAAAGTAGGTGCGACCTCTCTCAATTCGGTCGAGAAGAGAGTTTGGCCATCATCGATTTAAGGAAAATGGGCCTTTCACCGCTCAAGAAGAGAGAGTTCTTCCTGATTCGGTCGAGGAGGAAGAATTCCTATCTCGAAATGAAAAAAAACAAGTAGAGAGAAAATCACCCCGATTCGGTCGAGGAGGGGTGGATTTTTAAACTCGAAATTAAAAAAGCAAGTAGAGAGAAAATCACCCCGATTCGGTCGGGGAGTGGTGAAAATCACCCCGATTCGATCGAAATTCACCCCTCCTCGACCGAATCGGGGTGATTTTCTCTCTACTTGCTTTTTTAATTTCGAGATTGGAATTCTCCCTCCTCGACCAAATCAGGAAGAACTCTCTCTACTTGAGCGATGAAAGACCCCTTTTCCTTAAATCGATGATGGCCAAACTCTCTCCTCGACCGAATCGAGAGGGGTCGCACCTACTTTGGTGGAAAAACTAATTTATTTTAATTACAGAAAATAATAATTAAAGAGAAACCGAAGATATCCTCTTCCCTCTCTTTCTTTCATCCGGATTTCCTCTTCCTCACGACCGTTTGGAGGGAAATCTCTGGACTACTATGAGAAAGCGAGAGAAGAGAAAACTTGGATGGGTAGAAATAGAATGAGGTGGGGAATGTAGCATACCTTTTCCTTTGATTATTTGCTCAAAGTATTGAAAAGAAAAACCTCCAACGAGATCCGGAATCTCTACACGTTATCCACCAAGGTTAATGAAGAAACTTCGAAGACTTGGGGAATACCTCAATCTTCTAAAGTTCTCTAAAGTAGGAAGCAAGGTCTCCTAGGGCTTGATGGCTGGGTTTTTCTAGGTTTTTTGAAGGCTCACTCTCTCAGAATTTCAGGGTTTCCCAAAGTTATGGATTTTCAAAGTTGGGGGAAGAATGAGGGTGAAACTCCTTTTATGAGGTGAAAAATGAGGTTCTTTCTTATTTTTGGCCGATGTGGGACTAAAACTCTCATAACCTAAAAAAAAATGAATTGGCACGCAAACCGAAGTTTGGAATTAAGGTTTTCTAAATTATGCCTTTTTAAAAGCCGCGACATCAATTTTTGACAAAAAAAGAGTTGCGCCCTTTTAAAGGGCGCTGGATTTTTCCAAACAAAAGCAAGCCCTTTGGGCTTTGGCTAGTTCAGGCTCAGGTTGGACTGGGTTTTGCTTTTAGCTTCGACCTTGGATATATTGGAGTTTGGATCTCTTTCAATACTCGGAGCCAATGGGCCTGTGAAATCATAGATGATGCAAAATAGGATGTCTACAAGACCCATTGGTAATCTAAGAAGATTTGACTCTTGTGGAGCAACCAGTTCAAATTTTGGATCGGAAAGAGCAAGTCCTGCGCACCAAAGTCATTTCTCTAGTACTCTTGCAATGGGAGCATCACTCTCGAGAGGAAGCCACATGGGAGCAAGATGATGAAGTTCACGAAAAGTACCCACACTTGTTTATCTAAGGTATGTAAAATTTCGAGGACGAAATTCTCATAAGGGGGGAGGATATAGAGACCCGGATCTAAATTCCCCGTTTCTATCTTTGTTTAATAAGGGTAGTTAGTTTTGTGTTATGTTATTATGCATGTCGAGATTATATCTAAGCGGTGTAGAGGGTTTGCGGGTGAAAAAAAATGTGAAATAGGAAGTTGTGATCGATCGTAGATGGGGTGCGATCGATCGTAGTCAGAGGAAACTCTAAGAAACCTTTCGGGTGAATTTACGATAGATCGTCATATGTGCGATCGATCGCAGCATATGTGCGATCGATCGCAGTCGCGCCCATAAATTTTTTTTAAAAAAAAGTTGCGGATTTTGGGTTTTTTTTTAACCCCTAGGCTATAAATAGAGGTTCTATTTTGAGGGTTTTAGGGTTCTAACCATTTCTAACCTAATTTGGCTATGGAAGAGAGAAAACCTAGAATTCTAAGAAGGTTTTGGCTAGGAGAAGAAGAGTTTTGCTTAGAGGAGAAGAAGACCTAGCTTAGAGAGTAAACTCAAGGCTTGAAGGAGCTTCACCTAGCAACTTGGATTCAAGGGAAGAATCCCTAAGGTCGACATCCCGTCTAATTAACCTCAGGGGAAGAATCCCTAAGGTCGATATCCCTTCTAATTAACCCTATTAAGATGTTTTACATGTTTAAATAAGAATATGTATGGATTATCAAGAGATTTACATAAAATGCATGAATTAAAGAATTGAAATATGGATTGAGGATTGATATCATATCTAGTCTAACTTTTGTATTATTATGATTATTGATTTAGCATGATAAAGAAAATAGATGTTGTTTATTGTTAATTGATATGATTACATTGAATATGACGGAAGATGAAATCTAGGTGATGACCGATTTCGGATGTTAATCACGACACTCGATCACAAGTTCACACCTGTGGTAGTTTACAAGTCTCACGAGTACACAAGCATGACACGGACATTGCATGGACACTGGATACTGCAATACAAGGACAAGAACAAGGACTCTGAACATGAAATACAAGTACAAGGACCCTGAATTTCAAGTAGCTCCGGTAATCGTTGATGCTCTTTATGGATAATATTTCAATTCCTGGATAATTATTATGGACATTTGGGATCTAAGAGCTCTAGGGGCTTATGCTTTTGTCGATGCATCTTCATGGATTTTAATACAAGGACTTCGATGACTATTTTATGGGAAAACAAGCATGCATTGCATTCATGGTACAAGTTCAAGAGTCACACAAGTACACGAGTTAAGCTAAGTCATGATGTTCACATGTTTCCACACTCTGATTATGTTCATGTTATATTAAACTGCTATTGACTTTAAAATTGTTGCATGATTTGGATATTGGATTATGCATGTGCCATTGTTGGTTAGTTTGGATATCCGCTGAGTATTCAATGCTCAGTCGACCTGTTATTGTCGTTCAGATCTAGCGCAAGATCAAGTAGCTGCTCCTTAGGTGGAAGTGGAGTACTTTGAAAAAGGAGAAGCAGGTGAGCTTCCAGATGAGAGAGCCAGAGATTTTAATAGTTATCCCTACTAGTAGATAATAGTTTACTTTCTGAGTTGTTTTGTTTTAGACTTATGTTATTCCAGGATGTTGCTTAGACTGTATACCGTTATTTGATGACTTTATTCTACCCGATCATGTTGGGTTATGTGGACTTATTTCAGTTGTTCAGGATGGTTTGGATTCTATATATCGAAAGAAATTTTATAGTTACTATTTTGAGAGAATTATTTTTTAGTTTTGCCTTATTGCTATGGAGGTTAAGCAGGGATAAGTAATGTGGTGGACCCAAAGTCCCATTATGACCAAGGTTGGGTTTTGGGGTCGTTACAATTTGAGTGATTTGGCTTAAAAGCCCGCACTTAGACCAGACCTAGTGCTATTGAAAGCACTAATAGGTCTAGACCCACCTCCACTCCTTTTAGTGGAGGAATATTTCACCTGAGAGAAGAGGATAATTTAAAGGCTAGATAGGAGAGCTTAACCAAGGAAGTTGAGGCCTTAAGAATGAAAGAAAAATTGCAACTACCCCTGTTTACCATGGAGACCCGAAAAATTTGTGAGGTTTGCCATGGGACTAAGCATTCTACCAAGGAGTGTCCAACACTCCGGAAGATGAGAGGGGTATATGAGGAACACTGTAATACCGTAGGCAATTATATGAATCCCTATTCTGAGACTAACAACCCAGCTTGAAAGAATTATCCTAGCTTTAGCTGAAATAATAATTCTCAACAACAACAAGTGCCTCATAGGAATTTCAATGTACCTCGATTTTTTGCACCATATTTTTCTGCACTTCATGCATCATCATCTATGAGGTGCAGAAAAATGCGGTGCAAAAAATTGAGGTACATTGAAATTCCTAGAAGGCACTTGTTGTTGTTGAGAATTATTGTTCAAGCTAAAGCTTGGATAATTCTTTCAGGCTGGCTTGTAATAGGGATTCCTATAATTGTCTATGGCATTACAGTGTTTCTCATAAATCCCTCATCTTCCGGAGTGTTGGACACTCCTTGGTAGAATGCTCAACCTCATGGCAAACCTCACAAATTTTTCGAGTCTCTCCCTGAAAAATAGGGGTGGTTGCCATTTTTTCTTTCATTCTTAAAGCCTCAACTTCCTTAGTTAAGCTCTCCAATCTAACCTTTAAATTATCCTCTTCTCTCAGATGAAAAATTCTTCCACTAGAAGGAGTGGAGGTGAGTCTAAACCTATTAGTGCTTTCAGTAGCACTAGGTCCGGTCCAAGTGCGGGCCTTTTCAACCAAATCACTCAAATAGTCCATAGCCAAATCACTCAAATAGTCCATAGCCTCATTGGGGTATTTTGGAAAAATTCACCATTACACATCATCTCAATAAATTGGCATTCTCTAGGGGTAAGCCTTTCATAAACGTAACTCACAAGGCGCCAACTTTCATAATCGTGATGTGGGCATAAACTTAAGAGATCTTTGTACCTTTCCTAGTCCTGATACAAAGTCTCACTCCTTTTAGGTGAATGTAGAAATTTGTCTATTTAAAGCATTCGTTTTATGATTAGGAAAATATTTGTGAAAGAATGCTTGAGTCATCTCAGCCCATGACCCAATCGACCTACGCCTCAAAGAATACAACCAACTCTTTGCTCTATCTTTTAAAGAGATTGTAAAAATTTTGAGTCTAGCGGCATCTATGGCGCCTAGTTGATGGTGAAACGTGGCCACCGCATCTTCAAATTCTCTAATGTGCACAGAGATTTTCCTTATCTAAACCATGAAAAGTGGGGAGGAGTTGAATCATCCCTGGTTTAAAATCAAAATGTTGCACATTAAGGAGAAATATTTTGAAAGAAGGCGTGGCAGCCAGAATGGGATGTAAGTGCTCATAAAGAGTTTTTACCTGACGGTCCTCATGCTCACTCATGATGCTTAAAGTTTGTAGAATTAGATGAAATAGACTCAGAATCCGGGGGCGTATCAAATAAATTTGTAAAGAGAGTTTTAGAATCTTCTGATCTCTTTGCAAATCTACCTAATTCGTTCTAGTATCTATGCATGCAAAACAAAATAAAAAGAATTAACTAAACTAATAAAGCAATTAAAAAAGAAAGGAACGAGTTTATCGCTTTGACGAGTCAATTCAGTCAAACCTATCCCCGATTTTGCTCCTTAGCTTTCGCCTTGCTCCCCGGCAATAACGCTAAAATTTGATGTCGCTCAAAGATATGTTGTACTTTTGCAGTATAGTAAAGGATTATCGGTCCACAGGAGAAGTGGAGATTGGGAACACTTATTAAAAAAGAGATTATAGAGTTTTGGTAGAGAAAGTTGCAATCAATTTAGAGGGAATATCAATAAGGGAAAGCGACAAGGAATCAGGCTTCCTCCTCTTAACGGTGTAATATCAATTCGATTAATCCAAAGTATAACTCAATTGGGATTTCACATCCCAAACCCTCGATCGGAAGATCTAGAAATTCAATTTATAATAAAACCTAAAATCAATTTTTACTCAACTATCCAAACCAAGTTTTAACCCAAACAATAACTTCACCGAAAAGATCCAAGGTTGACGATATACTTAGAGGCAATATCGCAACAAAGGATAATATCTGCTTAGATTAAAGTTTTCGTTCGAGAAATCAACAATTATTACCTAACTACGAGAAAAGCATGACTGAACTCGTGAAAAGATTTAAACTCAAGTGATTCAATTGAAAGAAAGATTCAAACTAGAAGAATAAGAGAAATAAAAATCATAAATGTTAAAAACATTCAATGGATGAAATCAAATTAACATCACCTCATTAAGAGAATTACCCTAGCCAAGGTTAGGGATTTAGCAATCCATACAAAAGAAAAACTAAAACAATAATACGACAAGAGACTGAGATTAGCACTAGCGTGTGCAGATTGATGGTGGGACGTCCGTATGGTATTCATTTTCTTTGGCATATTCCAATGCAAAATCCCTTTGACTAGCCATTGATATTCCATTTTTAAAAATATCCTAAACAAAATAATTGAAAATATATATATATGAACAACATACTCACAATATAAAAAATTGAAATTAGAAAAGCACTAATCATGTTGAGAAAGATCATTGTTGATATGAATTATTTATTTTGTATGTTTCCTTTGGTATAATTGAAAATTTTATTTTACTGTTGCAGGATTTCCGATGTTAAAGTAAAACAAAAATCGGGATTTGGACTGTCAATTTTTTGATCAACCATTTGATCAGTCCCACTTCACAAAGCTTGCGATCACTTGTATCAGATGATTAATCAAATGGATGTTTCATTAGGGTTCCTCCTTGAATTAACTTGTACAATCATCAAGTTCAATAAACCCAAGTTCTTAAAATGGCATGTTTAAAATGCCTGTAATCAACGACTTTTATCAATTATCAACATCAACAAACTGTAAAGTAAGTTTAAAAAAACATTAAGTTGATTAACTATTAATCAATGGTTGTATCGTGCCCACAGCATCATGCGCAAGTTCAATTAAACCCACTTACAAGCTATAATCGCACAAAGTGTCTTTTTCTCCTCTATCACAAAGAGGAAAAAAAGGAAAAGACAGAGGAGAGAGCATGGGTGGAACGTGGAAGACGAACAGTTATGTAGGATTTCATTTTTTTTTCTTCCCCTACTTTGTCTTTTGTTTTTTAAGGAACTATCGATCCAATACATACCAGAGGAAAAGAAAAAAAAAGGAATGAGGGAGGTTGAAGAAGAATCAGAATATTGACTTCCCCGAAAATAGGATTCTGTTGCTTCCCGAGGAAGTCGATATATCGACTTCCGTGGGAAGTTGACGGTATTTTGCGAACGATCGTCGTACAATCCAATCAATGAGGACTGCTAGCCCTACTCTCACCCTCGATAACCACTTATCCAAATTGCAATGATTGAAGCATTCTCTCATTTAGAATGGAGTAGGGCTAGCATTCCTCCTAATCAATTGATCTCATCTCTTCCTCCACCATTTCGTCATCTCGTGTTTTCTTTTTTTTTTGGTTGAATCATTATTAGGAATGTAAACAGGTCGAAGCGCCCCCTACCCTACCCCGCCTCTAATGGAAAAATCCTATCCCATTCCCGTCCCAAACCCGGATCGGGTCGGGGTGGGGCGGTTATGATTTTTCAAAACACTTCTTAACCCCATCCCATTAAGCATCGGATGGGGTAGGTCGGGACTATATTTCATATTATAAGTAATACATTGAGGTAATTTTAGGATTAAATTAAGGATAAAATAATGATTGTACAATATACACGGGTCGGGTTAGGGCGGCTAAGCATCCCCAGCCCGAACCCAACTCGGGTTTAACATTTCATTCCCTAACCCGCCCCTACCCCGTTTAAGAGCTCCCTAAACCCGTCCCAATAGGGGCGAGGCAGGGCAGGCTGGCAGGGCGCCCCCCCCCCCCCCACCTATGCATCAACCAATGTAACCCACACCATCCGATCTGCTAAACAATATCTCAGATGAGTTTTATATAAAAAGACCATACCTCATTTGGGAATATCATAGTCATCCACTTGGTGCCCATCCGGGTCAAAATTTGATCGGCTTCAATGATCATAGCCGTCCGATGCTTAGACTCTCTTTTGCATAGCTTATAGTATAATCTTTCTTGAGTCTTGAGAAGCTGACCCTAATGTCCGCTTCTAAGCTGACCTCAGTGTCCCTGTGTCCCTTTTAACACATCTTTAACCATGGTTAAGCTTAACTAAATTAAAGTTAATAATTTAATATAAAAAAATTCTAAAAACCATGCTTAAATCACTTGACCCTAGGAGGTAAGTTAATCTTAACCACAGTTCTTGGGTGGTAAAAAGGGGGCGTGGACCTATGAGATCACAGGGTCAGCTTTTCTAGGCTTACCCTCCCATCTGTTTTCCGTTTCCCATCTTTCTTTGTCCAACATTGCCAAATAGAATAGTTAGTAACTCAATTGGTTAGTGTACAAGGGTGGGAACTGCAATGTCACATAAGCTCTATCGTGATGCCAGTAGGCACCACGTGTACCCCTTCTTATTTGTTAGTTGTCAGCGCTATATTGGGTCGTTGTAATGAAATTTTGGTGATGTTAGTATGTACCACATGTACCACATAAGATTTATCCAGATATTTCATGGTCACCAATGTATTAGATCTATAGCGCCCGAGTTATTAGTCTTCATGGTATCGACACTATCGTCTGAGGCATAGGTAAGTTAGCTTCATGGCACAGGCAACATGCTTGGCTTGGGTGCTTTGGGGGGTTGATTAGGGAGTTTGGTTTGGTGGTTACAGATGAGGACGCTGACTTACGCGGACGCTATTGCTTAGATATTGGTTTTCGTTTTCCTTGATTGGGTCTAAGCATCACCTTTGTTAGTTAATGTAGAAAATTGAGAGCGAGGGGAGGACCCTAGCGGATGTGTACATTCGCCTATTAGCTTAACACCCTTCTTTGATGCATTTTACTAGTTGTGTGACGTGTGTCTTTTACTTGTTGGGCACGTGACACATGTCTTCAACTTATTAAGAATACAACACGTGACACTCACTTTTTGAGTCCTATAGAAAGAGGATTGACTCAGCCCCTTCTCTCTCTTTTTTCCGATGGAGCGTAGTTCTAGTATGGTAGGCTACTGGTTTAGCTGGCGGTTGGGATGATCTTGCACCCACAAAAATCCACATTTACGGTTAGTCTTTGACTAGGAAGCTCTACTGGGTATGAGGTTGAAAGATTGGTCTCTTCCCCTACAAGTGTTTTTCTTCTCTGGGAAGTCTAACCAAATGCCCCCTTCATTTTTTTAAAGATTATTTAACTATTAAAAAATCAAATCCCAAGAGGCTTACGCCTTATGCCGTAGACAAGTGGAATGCCTCGCCTCACGCCTTAGCATTTTAAAACATTGCTTGTAATCTCCCTTTCACAAGTTTTTTATGTTAAATCCTCTTATAGTTGTTGTGTGTATTTTTTTTAAATTATTGTTCTCTCTTTATGTTGCATTGGATTTTATATAATAGGCATGAGACATTGTAATTGATCCGGAAATATCTAATCTATTTTTGGATCCATATTCTTAACAAATGCCATGGGGGCTCTGCTAATAGAGATAGAGATGCAATAAATTAGAGTCAATGTACAAACGAGAACATATTATCTTCTAATGAAAATGCATCTAATGTTGGATGAGGGCGCGAGGTAGTGTTGTAGGTGACATGGATGGTGAGAAGGTGATTGATCGAGTAGCAAGTGCAAATGGTGTACGTCTGTGTGAGAGTGCTGGCCAAATAATTCCTACCAGTAAGATAGTGATCAATTATCCATCTGCACCTCCCCATCCAGGTTGCTGCCTGTTGTTGGGGTTACATTTACCGATGGCTTATCAGAGAATGAGTAAAGAGCTTTGATTGTTGTAGGCCTAGGCACAAGTGAGAATATTTCCTCCCATGATGAAGCTTTCACTATTCGGAATGAGGTTTAAGATAATATCCCAGATAAAGATTGTCATGACAAGGTGATTGACAACGGTTTTTGTTGTGATGTTTTGGAGGGAACCATTACTAGTGGCTTTGATTCATGCGGATCCACATTCCCTTTGAGACTATTGGAATTATTTGCTGTAATAGCCATTTACTCAAATGATTAAGGAGATCCGAAACCCTTGACCAAATGAGTGTAACGACAACTATAAAAGTGTCGATTGCGGGCGATTAACTCCTTATAAGAAGGGATTATGGCTATAATGGATGCCAATCTATGGAGAATGTAAGCTTGTATCACCTAAATCTGGCTTAAGGGGGTCGATCATGGGCCATTGCTTTACATCCACGGTCGCCTCTTCTCGATGAATCTGAGTAAGAAAGGGGAAGAATTCACATTCTTGAAGATGGAATGCCAAAGGGTGCCAATTCAATTTTGCACTAGGGGTCTGTAGCTGCTATATAATGAGAATCCCTTGCACAAAATTCTGGGTGCTATTCCTTTAGATCTTAGCAGAGATGAATGAATAACAGTTTTAGGATTTGCAGATAAAGATTTTCAAGAGAAAGGTGATCCAACAAGTGAGGTGTTGATCCAGGATCTGATGGTGATGTGCCAAGGGAGGGTCATCCCAGACCAGTCCAGTTCTCATGAAATCCTCAACGGCCGTAGCATTCTCATCTATTCGGATGTGGCGAGACGTTACTATCACCGGAAAGACTGAATCAATTGTTATGGCATTTCTTTAATGGACGTGCAAGCGGAAATTAATGAGTTGCTGAAGATTAAGACATGCGTTTTTTTTTATATCTTCTTTGCTCATGTCTTGATGTTGAAGAAAGGAAAAAGGTATGATCTTCACATGAATAGGCATGAGAAGAAGGATTTTCTGGTTGCCCAAGCTGCTAAGCGTGCTTCTTCTATTCTCTGTTGCAGATCGAAAAAGAAAAGAATTCTGGCCAATACAAAAAAAAAAGAATTTCGTGTTACGTGAAAAGAATTAAGCATCTTTGCCTTTGCTATCAAGGCATCAACATTGAGTTGCATAGATTCATAGATGCTGCTTAGGGTGATGACCTAGATAAAACGAAAATTGATGTCCGACCATATGTGCATTTCATTGATAAATTGAAGTTGGTAAAGACCGATGGATCTATAAATTTTTACTCCGAGAACCGAGCCAACAATAATATGCTAATAGAAGCATAACAATGTGTCAAAGATGTGGTTGAGAATGAGAAATTTATATTCTTCTAGATTCAATCACTTGAAATGATTGTTGTTAAATCATTAACGAAGGAAATGTCTATCGGACATGTTTAATTAATGAGGCTACGATAAATGTTATGCCAAATGGCTCTTAAAGCCAAGTGGGAGTATTGGAATTATTGGCTTTAATAGCCATTTACTTGGATCATAAGGAGATCCAAAACCCTTGATCAGATGATTGTAACAACTATAAAAGCATCAGTTACGGGTGATTAACTCCCTACAAGAATAGATTATGGCTATATAATGGATGCCAATCTATGGAGAATGTAAGCTTGTATCACCTGAATTTGGTTTAAGGGGGTCGACCATGAGCCGTTGGTTAACATCCATGGTCGTCTCTTCTCGTTGATCTAAATCGACGATCCTACAATTTCATGCAGACCCCCTATGTCAACATTGTGGACTTTGGAGCAATGCACAATGACCAGTGACAATGTTATTTGCAGTAATGTTGCAGTCATTGGTTATTTCTAGCACAATGGATGTCGACCCGCATTTCAGCCAGACCTCCCCATCCACATCTGTGCCATTGATATACAACCTGTTGATGTTATCAGTTCTACTGATGCGTCATATCAGAGAATGGACAGAGAGAATTGGAAAATGAGAGTGACATGAATAAGAACTTACCATCTATTGATAATGTTTCACATCACGTGGAGTTGAAGGTGGCATGGCAGATGAAGCTCGTCATGATGATGTGGTTGACTGGTTAGCAAGTGACAACGGTGTTGGTCGTCATGATGCAAATGGAGCTGGCAACATGGTGGTGGTACACCCAGAATCAATGCAAACTTTCCCCATCAAAGTCGAGGTCATGGATGCTACTTATCTGCCCATCCAGATCTCCTCACCCAGTTTGGAAGTTTTTTCTATTAACTACAAACTAGAGAATGGAGAGGGAGACATAATAAATGAGAGCCAATGCATCAGTGAGGAGCCATCTTGTTGTACTAATCCTTCCACAATTAGATGTGAGGCTCAAAATGGTGTCGCCAATGAAAATTGCCATGGTGATGAGATCAGCCAGTTAGCAAGTCACGGTAGTGTGCATGGGAATGTTCTTGAAAAAACCAATTCTGAACAGGCTACTCGGGCCTCTCTGTCAAGGACGGGATCTTTCAAGCAAAAAATAGTCGCTGGCCTTGTGACAAGTGATGATGTTGTTTGTGAGAGAATTGCAGAAGAAATCGTTTCTCGGAATACAATGGGTATTGATGAGGGCCCATCACTGTCCAATTCACATTGTGTGGGCAAGCAAACAGAGTTGTGCTTCTGCAATTGATACCTCTTAAAAGATGGTTGAATTTGATGAATGAGAGCTAACTTGTCATGTAGTATATATCTTCTGTTTGTAACATTTTGTACCCATTGGAAACTGTACTAGAGATGACACTGGAATAGGCGGTAGATAAGGTGATCAGTGCTTCAATGGTGACGATAACACAACCAATGTTGCAGATGTCGGAATTGAGGTTTTGATAGTTCTCTGAGAGGCAAGGTTGCATGCCTTTGGATTCTTTATTTGTAGAAATTGCAGATGTTCAAAAAGTGTGGGATCTTACAGTGCAATTCATACTCACAGCGGGGGTTGTGTGGACTTATGTGGCCTTAGAAGATCCTGATTTGCCTGTTATCCCTCCGAAATGGTGGCATGAGCATCATCAAAGCATCACGTTGAACTTCATGGTGACTACTATATTTAAGCACCATCTGTAGACTCCCTTTTATGTGTATAAAACTTACATTGGTTCACCCGTAACAGTTGGGTGGAAAGACTTGATTTCACCAGATTAACAATGTGCTTAATTGCTTATGATTGTTTTTCTTCATCTGTAGCAGTTTTGTGGAAAAATTTGATTTCACCAGATTGGTGTTGTGATTATGATTTTTTCCAGGCTAACAATCCATATCTTTGTGGTGTCAACTGCCATTTAGAGGCAACCAGGCAGGATCTTTTTACTGGCTCAGCCCTTATAATAGAGATTGAAGGAACTATGTTTTTTCCCTATGTTTTGCATTTAGTTAGATAAATAGAATGGTATATATCCAAAGGTCATTTATACCTTCTAATATTGTGGGACTAACCAGCCCTTATAGAAGATGAAGGAACTATTCCTTTTCTGTTTTGAATTAGCTGATAAATAGAATGGTATTGTACTTTATTATTTACAGAGTTCATTTTATACCCTGTAAGTTTGTAGGAAAACTACAGCTGGTGCAGCTTGCCCAACCAGAATATCAACATTGGATATTTCAGGAAAAATGATGGTGATTGTATTGAGAAAAGGTATGGTCATTATATGCCAATTATAAACTCATGGGAAATTTTGACATTTGATTCTAGATGGATGAAAGATTCTCAAAAATGAACTAGAGGGACTGTTTAGGTACAATTAGTCTGAAAAAAACTTATTATTCCAGCAAGTAATTTTAAAGGGAGGTGGGCGATCGGAGGAAAAATGAAATTGGTGTATTCTTTCTGTCAGCAATTCTGAAATCAACTTCTTATTATGATTATTTACTCAAATGAATAGTAATATGATTATTTTTTTGAAGAAAAAAAAATATTATCAATCTTTCATCATTTTGTAACTTGAGTTAGAACTGTTATGAATAAGAACATTTATAATAAGAAAATCTTCGGGGAACTCTTCCCGTGGAACACTTGAGTTGATTCATCATCTTATTGCTGTTGGCCATTAATTAGTAATCCTTTCTGAACTTTTTTTTACCACTGTAATTAGCTTTAGGATACTCTCTTTCTGAGTTAAAGACTGCTTATATGGTGGGGGTGGTCTTTATATGCCAACTTTTTTTTACCACTGGAATTAGGTTTCAACCCCAGTCAGCTTTGTAGGTTAGAGAGCCTAGTATTTAAAGTTACAGCCAAACAGTGGGCATATCAATTGAAAACCACAACTCATGGGAATGGATCCCAAACCACCCACAGGACGTATACACTAGCATAAGCAGGCAGGTTGGGAGCGCAAAAGGCATTGTTTTATATACTAGCCAAATGCCTCCTTATTGCAGAAAGGCAATTGAAGCCCGAAATTGGTCTGTTTGCTACTCCTAATCAAATCAGCTCGAATAAGCTAACCGAAACGCACCCTTAACCTCTTGAAAGTCTGACTCTTTTTTCTTCTTTCCCCCCCCCCCCCCCCGAATAAAGTGCTATTCTGATTGTTAGGGGTTTTGGCATATAATTAGATCAATGGAATTATTATTATTATTATTATTATTATTGGAAATCAGATTAGTGATTCTCGGGGCCATCAACAAGAATGGTTTTGATTGCTGGGACCATAGATAAATGGTAATGACCTATTGATGATTTAATGGTTCTAAAATCAACCCTTTGGTCACAGACTCACAACAAAGTTGTGTTTTATTTTTAAGTCTGCGAATAATTATAGACTTTTGCAAGTTTAATTTATGAATTATGTAAAAAAAAAAATATTTTTATAAAACTATATAGATATATAATATATTTATTTATATTTTTTATCACTCTCAGATTTTCTACTGTCCTGAATCATCTGGTTGTGTTTAATTGTATGCCATGCTGTAACATGTCATTTTAGCAATGGTTACGGGACATTAACTCCTAAAATTAAAGTTAATCCCTTAGCCTTTGTTTGTTTGTATGAAAAATGCTATGGAAAAGAAATTTTTCTACAAAAAAATTTCCTCAAATTTTAAAGTCATATTTTACCTCAATTATAAAATAATATTAAGGAAATTTACAATAAAAATTTATTTTGCAACGTTTCAAAATTCAAACACAAAAAATAAATTTCTTTTTGAAGCAATTAAGTGAACCTAGTTTCCCTCCAAATCAATCAGACGCAACCTTAGTTTTGTTTTTTTTAAAAATAATAATAAAAATCGTTCAATCTTTATGAATAAGAAGACATGTATCGTGTTTTATAATAGTAGTCACACAAGACTTTTTTTTTTTGGGTTAAAGTTAAGGCGGAGCCATGAATATTTCATTGGGTCCAAAATACATGTAGGTATGCTAGGAAGCACGGACACTTCAAATAGGTCATCGTACCCGTACCGGATATGTATCGGATACCGATACGCCTCTGATATGGCGGAATACGTATGGGATACGGTTGAAACGTATCTTGTTAATTTAAAACAAATTTTTTTATTCTGGATACGGTAAGGATACGGCTCCGATACGCCAGGATATGACCATGAATAATAGTATACACATATATATATATATATATATATATATATATATATATATATATATATATTTTTTGGAGATCCTGGGGCGTGACCCTCTCTCTTTTGTTTTTGCATGGACATGATCTTTATATTTTGCTTAGTGGTTGCTAGGATGACTTTCTTTTTTACTTAGTGGATGATGAGATTACCCTATTTCTTTAGCTTTTGCATGGACATGGTCTTTTTTATATAAAAAAAAGAACTGAAACAATGATTATTTTATAATTATAATACAAAATATAGTATTATTATTTTTTTTTTTACAAAATTATAGACGTATCCTGACCGTACCCGTATCCTTTTTTTTAGGTTTTGTCGTATAGTCGTATCCGTATCGTACCCATGTCCCGTATCCATATCCGTGCTTCCTAGTAGGTATGAAGACCTGGCATTTAGGAGCATAGCCCCCTAACATTTTTTTTTTTTTGAGTAATGAGTCTAGTGTGGTAAAATTCGTTAATGTTACATTCTAATAACTAACAAGCCCCTTTTAGGAGAGATAGCCGACCGTGCATTTGGCTATGTAGTTGAATGCCGGTCCTCATTGGTGCCTGCATCCTTTTTAACACTCACTAATTGTAGTTAAGATTCACTCACCCCTAGGGTTTATTGATCCAACCTTAGTTTCTTTAAAAAAAGTTACTAACCTTAATTTAATAAGCCTAAACATAGTTAAAAGGGACATGTGGATTTGTTAATTACTGTTCTAAATAAAATGAACTATATTTTTTATATTTTTAATTTGTATATTATCTTTACTATTATAATGGGAGAGAGGCAGGCATAGCCTGATTTTTCCGAATTTCCAAACTATCCATATGATTTAATGTTTTGCTTTAATTCCTAAATTACCCCTTGCTCATCTATCTACTTGCTCATCTATTTCAATCGCACCAGCGGGTTAACTCGTGTTGCTTTTAACTCCTATTAACTGTGGTTAACTCCTTCCCCTCGCTCTCATGTGCATCGCAGATGCCACCCGTTACTGAACTCGAGAAGAGTTCAATAGCACCCGCAGGTTAACACGTCTTTTAACTCCTATTAACTATGATTAACTCATTCCCCTCACTCTCACGTGCATTGCAGGTGCCACCTGCTGGTAGATATAAAAAAAATTACAAATTTTTGAAGGGACGAAACTTCTCACATATTCAACTAACTAAAATCATTTTCAGGGCAATGTATATAAGTAAAAATATTTTTTTAATATTTTTATTATACTACCTAATAAAAAAACAAAAAAAAATTATTCCCCACTCTCCACCCCTTGATAAAGTCAAAACACAACACATTCACACACAAGTCAACAAACATGGACCAAGAATTAGTTGTGCTAGCCCAACTTGCCGGTGACATTCATATTCTCAACCAAAATCCAACACTTGTCCTTGCCTTAAGCCATACCGCTATTAAAATATGTGATCCTTCATGAATTCTAGAAATTTTTATCAATTTTTTTTTACAAATTTTATAATGCTTGCTTGCCCCGTTGTCCGCTGTGTTTAGTCTAAGAAGCACGGATACTTTGAAAATGGAAACGTACCCATATTGTCGTATCGGATATGGCACTGTAAGGTAAAACTTAGCTGTTTTTCATAATTTCTGTCATATCACCGTACCCGTATTGCGATATCTAAGTATCACCGTACCCGTGCTTCCTAGTGTGGAGTATATCGTAACTTTAATCCAAAGATAAGTTTAAAAGAGAGTATGGTTGGTTGAAATATTCACCTGTGTCCTACATGTGCTAATCATACTTGCTGGGGTTGCAGCCTTAATCGTATATCTCCAAAAAAATATATATATATATATATATATATATACATTTTTTTTTTTTCTTTTAATTTTTTTTTGTCGAAAAAGGATATAATTTGTATTAAGTAAGATCAGTAATTGCAGGTATGGTATTTGTAAAGATAGTCCGAATAGGAAAAACTTCACTAGCAGGATTAAAAGAGCAACCCACTAAACCAATACTCATACGAAGGGCTAAATAAACTGAAAAATAAAAGATATGAAAAGGAATTAAAAAAAAAGGCTCAGTTGGGTTCTCGTGGAGGAATCCCTAATCCAGTCCTTATGTTAGCGCCCAAATTCTTGAGGTCTTCCACCTGAAAAAAAATAAGAATACGCACTGAGCGCATTATACAACAGCAAGATCGGGTTCCAAATGCTTTGCTTCTAAAATCCCTAACCTAGATTTGTGTTGTTTCCTGTCGGAGGGAGGGTTTCAAGGGTACCTTGTGAATGCCGGAGGCTTGGAGGAATCCGGCGACGGAAGTGGCACCGGCACCGACGAAAAGGGAGGCGACGGCGAAGGCTTTGAAGGGCATAAATCGTGAATCACCGCCGTAGCCTCTTCGAATGGTGGAGACACCCCACGCCACTTGAGCCGAGCTTGCAAGGCCCCACCACCAGAATCCGCCACCTCCACTACCAACCTTCTCTTCTTCCATCTCCTGATTTCCTTCGCCTGCTTTCATCTCGCTCTCTCTCTCTCTCGGCCCTTTTTGGGGTTCCAACCTTCTCTTAATTCTACGGGTTAACAATTTCTGACCCGGCCCGGCAACACCCCCGGAACACAGGGCCCGTTTGGTGTGGTTGTACTTTTGTTTTCTAGTTTTTAAAAACAAAAATTTACACAACATAATTTTAATTTTGTTTTCTTTAATTTCTAACAATTTTTTTTAAAAAAAATGTAATGACTTTGGTTTTGTTGTTCCTTTAACCCAAAAAAAAAAAAAACATTTAAAAGAATTTAAAAAAAAAAAAAGTGAATCCGCTTTGCGGCTAGGTGGTACTGTCCCCACATCGCTGGGGCATTTTGACTTCGAAGGGGCATATAATTGAGGGAGCCAAATCATCTAAAGTGATAACCGGATTTGGCAAATCCCGTTATCACCCCTAGAGGTTGCCACGTGTCTCCTTGGACACCCTTTAACCGTGGGTAAGATTCACCCACCCCTAGGGTTCACCCACCCATCCTTGGTTTTTTTTAAAAAATATTAATTTTTTTTTTAAAATTAAAAAATTGTTTTTAATATTAAAAAAACTCTAAAAACAGTTTTTAAATTTTAAAAAAATAATTCATATTTAAAAAAAAAAAAAAACAAAGATGGTTGAGTGAACCTTAGGGGTGGGTGAATCTTACCCACGGTTAAGGGGAGACATGTGACGACGACCTCTAGGGGTAATAACCAGATTTGCCAAATCCAATTATCACCATAGAGGATTTGAATCCATAATTAAGGGTCCAAAAGCCCTCCATTAGTCAGTGGTAGGTGTATCCCTTCCTTAGGAAGGAGGTTCCGGGTTCCATTCCCGAGGGGTAAGAGTGGGTTGCACTCTCCACCTGCCTTAACTTAGAACAGATACTGAAATCAAGCCCTTTTAGAGTGGTTGGGTGGGGTTACCCTTACGATACCTTAGGTTTGATCGTGTGTGTGTGAGTTAGGTGTTGTTGTTCCTTTAATCCAGGGGCGGAGCCACATGGGGCCCAAAGAGGGCTAAAGCACCCCCTCAACTGTGGTTAAGATTCACTCACCCCTAGAGTTAAGCAATCCAACCTTGCTTTTTTAGAAAAACAACAAAAATCTTAACTTTAATTGAGTTAGGTTAAAGGAGTGTTAAAAGGAACGTGAGGACATGGTGGTAAGTTAAGCCCTGGTTCGCTAATTACTGCTAAAAAATATATTCTTACAAACGGACAAAGAGACAAGATGGACCACAAACTTTGTCCAAATTTTTTTTTTCAGAGGGGCCCTTGGAAGAAAATCCTGGCTCCACCTCTGTTTAATCTACATTATCCGGTAACCTAAGCTTTTCTCCCATCGGTAGTGTGTGCTACTCACCACTCAATTGATCCGGGATCCATTTCTGAGAGGATGTGAGTGTTGTATCTCCACCAGCCTACTAACTCAGAGCAGATAATACTAATTGGGGTGGCAGCTCAGCGGAAAAAAAAAAACTATACTATCCAAAGTATATCAACGAGTTTTAATGACTATTATCTGGTTATAATAATAGCTAGTAAAACATTAACAAATAAGCACCAGTGGTCTAGTGGTAGAATAGTACCCTGCCACGGTACAGACCCGGGTTCGATTCCCGGCTGGTGCAATTGAATTGAGCTGTGATGAACTCTGTGCTAATGTGTTAGAAAGGGTCTAATCGCAATCGTCTTCTGGACGAAAAAAGCGCATCTGAGCTCATTCCTTTTTTTTTTAATTTCCTGCAAAAGTTTCAGCCCACATACAGAGATGCTAATAGGACGATCCCTTTGAGTACTCAAAGACTCACCTCCCCATATATGTACATTTATATATAATCTAGACATTATAAATACATACAAATTAGGTAATGGATGATAGGAGAACCATATGGGAATTTCTGCCTTTGATGGCTTAGGCTAGTTCCAACCCCCTTTCAGATCCATGATGTTAGCAACATGGATTTTTGGTGCTAACCTGCTCCAATCCTGAGCTTGGTTTGTTTTCTTATACATGGAATAAGGATATATTAATGTGTTTAGCATATGTATCATACTAAGGTGTAAACTTGATATTTTTTAGATTTTTTAGCATGTTGATTGACAGTCAACTGATTGATTAAGGAGGTGCAAGTGTCATTAATTTGAAACATAAGAGTTATTACCGTATTTTTTGAAATTTGAGGGGGTCTATGTGTATTTTTATCAAACTTCAGGGGGTGTAAATATATTTTCCCCATAAAGAAAGCAAGGAGTGCTCCTCACCACTACCACCACGACCACACCATTATCATCACCACCACACATCACCACCCCATTACTAAAAGTATGCCTCTTTTTAATTTTAGAAAAACAGTTATTTGGAGGCCTACATCGAATCCCAAGATCTACTAAGATTTTAATTGATTTTATTCAATGAAGGTTGAATTAACTTTTACCTTTGCGACTTTGAAATTGTTAAGTCAAATCCACGATAGAGCAATAGACCAGCAAAACTTCACAAGTGTCAAGTCTGCTTCGCAATCCACACGAATCTTCTTCTTTTTCTTTAAAGCTTTCTCTAATGAAACTAATGACCCTTCCAAAAATTTCAGTTCTTGGATCTTAAAATAAAGATCATTTCTTGATGAATAAGATGACTTGATCTTCTTTTCTTGATATCCAAAACATAGAACACAAGAGAAGAAAGAGAGAGGGATGACCGTACACCTCAAGAAAGGGAGAGAGAGGAGTGGGCGTGAGAATTGAGGAAGGAGAGAGAGAGCAAACCGTATGGAGAATTTTTATCTCCAAGGTGGGCGTCCACCTATATATAAGGCACTCTTGGATTGCTTGCAATCTAGGACTCCTAATCCTAACCCAATTAGGTTTCCTCAATTTGTTTCATTTCTTTGATTTCTCCTAATTAATTAGGATTAATCTTTAAAAGAAACTTACCTTATCTATTAGTAACCAACTAACCTTATCTTTATCCAATAAGGAATCTTGATTAGTAATAAACTAATAAAATCTCATTTAATTAGGGAATCTTTAATTAGTAACTAACTAACTAACCTTATCCAATAAGGAGTTTAGTTATTAGAAACTAATTAAAACAAAGGCATCCTCTTTGAAGTGGGTGTCCCACCCTAGGTGGGCCCCATTCCACATGCCCCTTAGGGTTTGCTAAACCCCTTAGGTCACTTTTGATTCTTTTATCAAAATTTCCAATGGATCCTACCCATTTGGTTTATCACATCTAATGCGATTCCACCTTTTAGAGCTTCACTATACCATATAGTGATTACTTAGAGAAATAAATTAATTTAATTAATAATTAAATTAAAAGCTTTAAGAAGATCATAGTGTGTGGGATCTAAATGGATCTTCTATTTCCGGTTGTAGGACCAAGTGCTTAACCTTTTGGTTGAAGTATTGTTACTAAGAAACACCTTTCCTACAACTCCATTAGGATCATAGAATTTTATCTATATCCCTGAACTTCCACCAATCACAATAATGTTCATTAACACAATGTGATTAACCTCTAGAAAATAGAGAATTACTTACAGGTATTTCTATTACAAGATTTGTTTACAGATGTGTCCCTCCACTTCCAATATTGTTATAAGCTTACGGACAATTTCTAATATTGTCTTTAATCCCTGTCTTATATTGAGAACCCATTCTCTTTGATACTTTTAGTCAAACTTGGACTTTCAAAATATTTTAGAAATTCTTTAAAAGAAATAATAATAATTATAATTATATTTTTTTTATACAAAAAATAAACTTTTCGGTAAAACCATTTCAGCAATAAATACCTAGCGCTGAGTTTTTCAAGTCCGGTTTTGACAAGTATCAACTCAATATTAATTACTCTGTAAGAGTAGTGGAATCCTTGTTGAGCATACACACACTTCTTTTAATATGATGTACATAACTTAACGAGCTCGTATTTAGTCCGGTGTGTTGGACATTGACGATTGGTTACATTAAAGCTATATAGGCAAATACTAGAGAAGATGTCGACCTCTCAGGTTAAGGACAATCTGTCAAATGGACTACCCTAAATATAAAGACAGTATATTTCTAAGGGTATTCACTAAGCGATCCAGTTGCAATGTAAATACTTCTTACTTATATCCACATCTTAGTCAATAGACCCTTTCTCTCAGTGATTGAGATTCATCACTCCATCATATGGAACTAACAATGTGCAAGTTAGTAGGAATACATTGTCCAGATATATCCTGAATAACTTAGAACAATATTAGGTCTACAAGGAACTGGAAAACCATCTTCTTAGCAATTAGTTAATAACTAATTGGATGGTTTTCCTACAATGTTACCTAAGGGACAAAGTAGTCTCATCCAATGAGATACTTTTAATATATTACCGAATGTAGAAGATAATGTGTGAATGTAAAATATGCTTTTATTGATTAAGTATAGACTAATACAATTCCAGAATAGCTTTCGTAGGCATATATGTCTAACAATCTCCCACTTGCACTCAAAGTTAATCTCCTATGTATCTAATACCCATCGACTCTAGATGTTTCTCAAACACCTTCTGAGGAAGTGTTTTAGTAAATGGGTCTGCCATGTTATCCGCTGACGCAATCTTGGATAACTCGATGACTCTTCTCTTGACAATGTCTCAAATTTGATGGAATCTCCTTTCAATGTGCTTAGTCTTCTTATGTGCTCTAGGCTCTATAGCTTGAGCTACAACACCAATATTATCACAATAAAGTGTGATAGGAGATTCAATCGAGGAAACAACACCAAGTTCAAGAATGAACTTCTTTATCCACACTACTTCATTTGCAGCATCACATGCAGCAATGTATTCAGCTTCAGTTGTTGAGTCAGCAGTTGTTTTTTGCTTGCAACTCCTCCAACTAAATGCTTATTTCCCAAGAGTAAAGATAAATCCTAAGGTGGACTTTCTATCATCAACATCTACCTGAAAATCTGAATCTATGTACCCTACAACAGTCAGATCTTCTCCACTGTAAACCAAACAGTGATGCGTAGTCCTCCTCAAATACTTGAAAATGTGCTTAACTATTGTCCAATGCTCATGACCCGAGTTTTATTGATATCTACTCACGATATTCACTGCGTGACAAATATTAGGTCTTATGCACAACATAGCATACATAAAACTTCCCACTACTGATGTATATGAGATATGGCTCATCTGCTCTCTTTCATCATCAGTCTTTGGAGACTTTGATTTGGAGAGACTAATTCTATGCCTAAAGGGTAAAAATCATTTCTTGGAATTTTCCATGCTATATTTGCACAAGATCTTGTCAATATAATTGACTTGGGACAATCTCAGCATTCTTTTCTTTCGATCTTTAAACAATTTAAGACCAAGAATATAGGACGCTTCACCAAGGTCCTTCATTGCAAAGTTACATGACAACCAGATTTTAACTGTTGATAACATTCCTACATCATTCCCAATGAGTAGAATATCATCTACATAAAAAATTAGGAAAGTTATTGCACTCTCACTGACTTTCTTGTACGCACATACCTCATCCATGTTTTCTTGAAAACTAAATGATTTGATTGATTCATCAAAACGGATGTTCCAACTCCGAGAAGCTTGCTTAAGACCATTAATGGATTTTATTAATTTGCATACTTTATTATTTTGGCCATAGAGTTCAAAACCTTCGGGCTGGTCCATATAAATATCATCTTGAATGTTTTCATTCAAGAAAGCGATTTTGACATCCATCTGCCAAATTTCATAATCATAGTAAGCTGCAATTGATAACAGAATTCTGATGGACTTTAGCATTGCTACTGGTGAAAAAGTTTCCTCATAGTCGATATCAGTTCTTTGACTATACCCTTTCGCCACAAGCCTTGCTTTAAAGGTCTCTACCTTTCCATCAGATCCACGTTTTCTCTTGTAGATCCATTTGCACCCAATGGGTCTAATTCCCTCATGCTTTTCAACCAGGGTCCAAACATCATTCGAGTACTTGGAGTCCATTTCAGATTTCATGGCCTTATTCCAATTATCAGAATCAATATCACATATTGCTTCTTGATAAGTGTAAGGATCATCATCTAAGGAATCTGATTCTTTAGAATATACCTCATGCTGATAAAACAATCTATCTGGAGGTCAACTAATCATTGTACTTCTCCTAGGCTATTGTGTATTTAAAGGTTCAATTAAGATGAGTTTAACCATGGTCATTTTATTCTGATTTTGCTCCTCAAGATCTATTCTAACTCCATCTTCTCTGTTGAGGATCATATCCTCTTCTAGAAAAATGGCATTCCTGCTTAAAAACACCTTTTGTTCGTTAGGATTATAGAAATAATATTCATGAGTTCTTTTGAGTATCCTATAAATAGGCACTTCTCAGTCTTACTTTCCAATTTGTCAAAGTTCTGCTTTCGCACATGAAATGGACAACCCCATACTCTGACATGTTTTAGACTAGGCTTTCGCCCCATCCATACCTCAATTGGAGTTTTAGAAATAGACTTAGAAGGTACCCTATTCAATAAATAGATTGCAGTCTTTAATGCATATCCCCAAAAAGAAATTGACAAATCAGTATTATTCATCATTGAACGAACTATATCCAATAGAGTTTGGTTTCTTCTTTATGAAACACCATTAAGTTGAGGTGTTCCTGGGGGAGTCCATTAGGATAAAATTCCATTATCTCTAAGATAATCCATGAACTCATTCGAGAGGTACTCTCCTCCTCGGTTGGATCTAAGAGTTTTAATACATTTACCTGATTGATTTTCTACTTCATTTCGGAATTCTTTGAACTTTTCAAAAAATTCCGATTATTGTTTCATTAGATATATATAACCATATCTTGAAAAATCATCTTTGAATGTAATGAAGTAAATAAAGTCACCTCTAGCTGAATGATTCATGGGTCCACATACATCAGTGTGAATTAATTCCAATATACTTGTGGCTCTCATAGGTTTGCCTATAAATGGCCTTTTGGTTATTTTACCTTTCAAACAAGGTTCACAAGTTGGATAAGGTTCAACATGTAAATGGTTTAAAGGACTATCCTTTACCAATCTATTGAGCCTATCCAAATTGATATGGCTTAATTTGAGATGTCATAAGTATGTTCGATTCATAAACTTTCTACCTCTTTTATGAGGTTTCACACTGGTGCACTCTTTATCCTCAATGTTATTAACATAATTTCTTATAGGATCAAGATAATAAAGACTATTAGACAATGTGTCGGAAGCAATAAAACTATTATTGTATTTGATAACTACATTAGTATCAAAATGCATTGAATAACCATTAATGATTAAACTAGAAACATAAATCAAATTTCTGTGTATGTCTGGCACATATAAACAGTCTTTTAAAACTATAATTCTATCTAAAGCAAATTCTAAAACATAAGTTCTGATGGCGATCGCAGCAACACTTGTTTCTGTTCTCATCCTTATCTTGACTTCTAAAACCCCTGTAACATATTACAAATATGTGAGGTAGATCCACTATCTACATACCAAGAGTTAGAGGAACCAACAATGAAGTTGGATTCAATGATGAAAGATTCGAACATACCTTCCAAAAGCTTGTCCTTGAGGGATGATAAGTAAACTTTACAATTCCTCTTCTAGTGACCTGGTTTCTTGCAATAGAAGCAAAAATTTTGATTCTTATCTTTGTCCTTCTTCTCAGAAGCTTTCTTGTTCTTATCCTTCTTGCCATTGAGGAAGTTGGAGAAATTGGACTTCTTCTTTTTCTTGCTTTTGCCCTTAGGCCTAGGCCTGGAAGGTCCAATTCCCTCTGCCACATTTGGATAGAGCTTAGTACGTTTCATAAGGTTCTCAGCTCATTGCAACATGTTTAGGAGTTCTAATAGAGTAGACTCCAATTTTTTCATATTGTAATTCAACACAAAAGCTTAAAAGGATTCCGAGAGAGAGTTCAGGATCGCATCCGTTTGACTCTATTAATCAAGAACTGCTCCAAGAGTCAAGAGTTCATTAATGAAACCCATCATCTTGACAACATGCTCCTGGATTGGACTACCATCAGACATCTTAGTTCCCATCAGTCCATTCATAGCCAACTACCTAGCAGTTCTGTTCTATTCCCCAAACATCTCCCTGAGATTAGTCAATATATACTTGGCTGTAGCAAAACCCTCGTGTTGTTGCTGAAGGACATTCGACATAGATGCAAGTATATAGCATTTGGCCAAACTATTTGACTCATGCCACTTTGAGGCTTTCTCAACCGCCTCTGGGATCTGAATTGTCTCATCAAATTCCAGATTGTCGGAAGTGAGAACATAAGCTATCTTCTGAGAGATAAGCACAATGTCAAAGTTTCTTTTCTAGTCCACAAAATTTGAACCAATCAAACGATTCTCTTCTAGAATCTTGGAAAGGGGATTCATGGCTATCTACACAATATATCCAACAGATTTTTGGGATTTTAAAATCTGATGATCCTCTCATCTTTCTTCAAATTTTATCATTCCCTTCAGTATACGAAATTAGGAAATAAACTATTTATTTCAAATGAGTCCTCATAATATACATACAATCTTCCATTTTAGGATAGTACTACACATGCACAACAAAGTGGGTAGTAACAATCCATCACTGAACACCTCATGCATAACTCCTTATGTAAATCAGTGATTCCTAATTTTCTTGCGACCTCCAAGGACAACATGATTGTCACTGTTTCAGCCGCCATATTCCATTGTTTAAGTGAAACCCATTATTCTAGTTCACCATATGATCAAGTAAGGCTATGCCCCCAATTAAGTTGACACTTCTTACCATACACAAACTTATCTACAATAGAAATAAGGCTCTAAGAGTTTAATTTAGACTGAATTATGTCAATACCTTTTGGCAAGACAAGACTCAGGCTAATTAATTCCTAGTCTTATTGATAATGGAAGGCTTTATGATTAATAATCTCATTTATTATCACTTAATATTTTTCTTGAAGGGAACAATATTAAACAGACATGATCATATCATTCAAATATTCATCATAGGAATTATGAAAATTTTCGATAACAAAATTATTAAGGAGTGATAAACTCCCATTGGCCCTCACAGGGGTTTTGATCACTGGGGTTTTCACCTTATGATAAAAACTTACTCATCTCTATCACCTTAGGGTATTTGGATGTCAGTTTAGTGATCCATCTGCCTTTCATAACGATTAATGTCTTTTCAGAAATGATTATCCAATAATCTCGTATGCAAAGGTTTTACGTAAAAATCTCCGCATGAGTCACAAACTCCACGTCTAAAAGAGTACTAGTAATGTGTTGTGTCTAAATATAAACAATTTATAATTAAACACAATCCATTATTCAGGGTGTAATCCAATTATCCTAAATTATCATAAAAGCGATAATCACAACTATCAAAGCTTTTGGGCTAAAACGAATACTATTAATCATCACATGAATAATAATATTATAATTATAATCATATTATAATCTCACAATGGGCTCACAAAAATCATACAACCTTATTTAATTACAACAGGGGAATTAAATAAAGCCCTACAACTATCTGCTATCTCGCAATGGTTCTCTGGGCATCTCCTTCAGTTGATTTAGTATATCATAAATTAGTAACCCTATTTTAAAAATAAGAAAAAGGGGAGGGGAGAGGAAAGAGAAGGAGGTATGATTTGTGGAACTCATCCAATACATAAAATAATAATTATTTATCATGATAAATATAATACATATCATTTATGCTAGCCTGGGGCTCTCAGAATAAATTAAAAATTTTAATTTAATATTCTAAAAATGATCTCTAAATCCTTAAGGGCTTTAACCAAATTTATATATCTTTATACCTATCTCTATTTAAATTTCGAGTGGTTTTGGAATCATCCAAAATTGAAATTAATGTCACTAATTTCTAAGGGTTGATTACTCCCTCAATAACTAGAGGGGGATCCCTTAACCCTATTCATGATTATCAAATAATCAAGAATAAAAAAGATTCACTCCATAGGGTAGCCAAAATTCAAAATGAAGGCATGATTTTTATATAAATCTTGATTAAACAATAAAATCAAAGAGAAGCATAGCCAATGCTCTGATACCACTGAAAGTATGCCTCTTTTTAATTTTAGAAAAACAGTTCTTAGGGGGCATACATCGAATTCAAAGATCTGACTAAGATTTTAATTGATTTTATTCAATAAAGATTGAATTAACTTTCACCTTTGCGACTTTGAAATTGTTAAGTCAAATCCACGATAAAGCAATAGACCGGTAAAACTTCACAAGTGTCAAGTCTCCTTCGCAATTCACACGAACCTTCTTCTTTTTCTTTAAAGCTTTCTCTAATGGAAACTAATGACCCTTCCAAAAATTTCAGCTCTTGGATCTTAAACTAAAGATCCTTTCTTGATGAACAAGATGGTTTGATCTTCTTTTTCTTGATATCCAAAACTTAAAACACAAGAGAAGAAAGAGAGAAGGGTGACCGTACACCTCAAGAAAGGGAGAGAGGGGAGTGGGCATGAGAATTGAGGAAGGAGAGAGAGAGTAAACCGTATGGAGAATTTTTATGTCCAAGGTGGGCGTCCACCTATATATAAGGCTCTCTTGGATTGCTTGCAATCCAAGACTCTAATCCTAATCCAATTAAGTTTCCTCAATTTTTTTTCTTTCTTGATTTCTCCTAATTAATTAGAATTAATCTTTAAAAGAAACTTACCTTATCTACTAGTAACCAACTAACCTTATCCTTATCCAATAAGGAATCTTGCTTAGTAATAAACTAATAGAATCCTATTTAATTAGGGAATCCTTAATTAGTAACTAACTAACTAACCTTATCCAATAAGGAGTTTAGTTATTAGAAACTAATTAAAACAAAGGCATCCTCTTTGAAGTGGGCATCCCACCCTAGGTGGGCCCCACTCCCCATGCCCCTTAGGGTTTCTTAAACCCCTTAGGTCACTTTTGATTCTTTTATCAAAATCCTCAATGGGTCCTACCCATTTGGTTTATCACATCCAATGTGAATCCACCTTTTGGAGCTTCACTATGCCATATACGGATTACTTAGAGAAATATATAAATTTAATTAATAATTAAATTAAAAGCTTTGAGAAGGTCCTAGTGTGTGGGATCTAAAGGGATCTCCTATTTCCGGTTGTGGGACCAAGTGCTTAACCTTTTGGTTGAAGCATTGTTACTAGGAAACACCTTTCCTACAACTCCATTAGGATCATAAAATTTTATCTATATCCCTGAACTTCCACCAATCACAATAATGTCCATTAACACAATGTGATTAACCTCCAGAAAATAGAGAATTACTTGCAGGTATTTTTATCACAAGATTTGTTTATAGACGCGTCCCTCCACTTCCAATATTGTTATAAACTTACGAAACAATATCTAATACTATCTTTAATTCCTAGCTTATATTGAGAACTCATTCTCTTTGATAGTTTTAGTCAAACTTGGACTTTCAAAACATTTTAGAAATTCTTTTAAAATAATAATAATAATAATAATTACATTTCTTTTATACAGAAAATAAACTTTTCGATAAAACCATTTCATCGATAAATATCAGCGCTGGGTTTTTCAAGTCCGGTTTTGACAAGTATCAACTCAATATTAATTACTCTGTAAGAGTAGTGGAATCCTTGTTGAGCATACACACACTTTTTCTAATAAAGCGTACATAATCCAACAAGCCCGTATTTAGTCCAGTGTGTTAGACATTGACGATTAACTACATCAAAGCTATATAGGCAAATACTAGAGAAGATGTCGACCTCTCAAGTTAAGGAGAATTTGTCAAATGGACTACCCTAAATATAAAGACAGTATATTTCTAAGGGTATCCACTAAGCGATCCAGTTGCAATATAAGTACTTCTTACTTATATCCATATCTTAGTCAAGAGACCATTCTCTCAGTGATTGAGATTCATCACTCATATGAAACTAAGAATGTGAAAGTTAGTAGGAATATATTATCCAGATGTATCATAAATAACTTGGAACAATACTAGGTCTACAAGGAACCAGAAAACCATATCTCCTTAGCAATTAGTTAATAACTAATTGGATGGTTTTCTTACAATGTTACCTAAGAGACAAAGTAGTGTCATCCAATAAGATACTTTTAATATGTTACCCAATGTAGAAGACAATGTGTGAATGTAAAATATACTTTTATTGATTAAGTAGAATAATACAATTCCGGAATGACTTTCGTGGGCATATATGTCTAACAACTACCACCACCACCCATCACCACCAATACCACCACCATCCACCATTACTCGCACCACCTACCACCATGGATTGAAATGGTTTATCCAAATTGTTATGTTCATCATATTTATCAAACATGTTTTTCTTTTTTTATATATAAAAAGTAGTTTGTAATGTCAAACGTGTTTTCTACATAAAAATTTTGAAAATAGAAAGTTGTTTCCAGATTTTGAAAACAAAAAAATAAAATTAGAAAAAACAACAATGCATCCAAACAGCCCTTTACTTTCCACGTATTTCTAATAATTCTACTATCTATTATTTTTCCCTTCAAAATACCACTTATTCATTCATTGAGTAGTGCTAGCTCCACTTTCATTTAAACTCAATTTCTTTAAGGGAAACACATGTGTTATTGTCTTCCATATATATATATATATATATATATATATATATTTTTTTTTTTTTTTTGTGGTAACCGTGGGGTGTCCACAGCTCAAGACTCTGACTAATCCCCACGGGTTGCCCAACAGGACCCCCACCATAGGCAACACAATACACAAGTGCATCCAGAGTTGATCGTAGGAACTCCGGGTCACATTTCATCCCATGACCACTAGGCTACACCCACGGGGGTGTTATTGTCTTCCATTAAGAGAAAGACATGTGTTTTGTGCTAGCATTATCTTCATTCTTAACACTCATGTCGACTTCTTTTTGTTCTCTACTCTACTTTGCATTCTCTCTTATTTTCATCTTCGGATTAAATTTTAGCTCCAAACAAGTTCTTACCTGGAAAAGGAACTTGAGGATAAAATTAAAGGAGAAAAACTAATATATGTGAACAACACGACAAAAGATCCTCCATTCTTTTCTGAGGAAAGGAAATTGAGATAAAAGAATACAAACTCACAACAATAGATTCAAATATTTTTAGATTCGGTATGAGATGCAACATTCTATTCCAAAAATAGGAAAAAATTTGTAATAATTACAACTTATGATAAAAGATCCAAGGAAGAATCTGGTCCAAACATTTTGAAACATGTCTGTAACAGAACGCAAAACATCAAATCCATTTTTACCGGACAAATATCAATCCAAAATATCACCATAAAAACAAAGAATCAGATCAATGACCCAAACCCAATCAATTTTCTATTAAAACCACACCTTAGGTTTCACATTAGATTCGTAGTTGAACTTCCAATCATGAAAGTAAGGAAACGAAGGCGAAGAAATCTGTACGTTCAAATATTGAGCGATCTCAAGTGATGAGACCTTCTGAACCTTATTGTCAAATTACCTCCACTGTTGTGTAGATTTTACTATTGTGTGGGAGACAATCCTTCCAATTTGGGTAAACTTGGATTGTTAATTACCTTCCATTATTTTAAGGAGGTAAAATCTAATGATTCGTGATGTGGGTGCCAATGCACCTACCCACACCCTATCATTGCCCCGTAATGGTGGTTGGTATTCACTCGTGCCTACAACACGTGAAGACAAACCTCTAATTAAGGAATCAAAAACCAAACAAGAGAAGAAATCAAAGTCACTCAATCACGATCCAACAACTGCGTCATGGCCCCATATTTTCAAACCGAGAAGGAGATTTCGCAAATGAAGGTCCGCCATCTCTTGGTTAAGAACAAGGAAATGCAAAGAAGAATAGATGAAAGAAAAAGAGAGAGATTCACTTGTCAGTCATTGAGGAATAGGAGAGTTTTTGGAGATAAACCGTCAAGAATCTCGAGATCGAAAAAAGGGCAAGCCGGAAGTAGAGTCTGAGATGGAAGGAAGGGCAAGAGGCGTTATGAGATAGTGGGAAATCAGGGTAATGAAATTGGGGACTAAAAATGACAGTCTTTGACTGTCTTTTTTAAGGCAAACTTTTTATTGCTGTTATAGGCCATGGTTTTTCAGAAATAAATGTCGTTTATTTGACAACGTTCATGGGCTATCGTTTTTTGTAGTGGTGTATAAGGTGAGATAAGATAGGTAGATTTGAATTTGAATTTCGAATATAATTTGATCATAGTATGATAGGGTTAGATTAGATTTGATTGTGGTTAATTTCTATCTTTAGGATAAATTATCCCGTCCTTATATATACACTATGAGGTCATTGTAAAGATTATCTAATTATCAATAATTTCAATTTGTTTACATGGTACAGACTATAGAGCCACTGATTCCCTGGTGACCTCTTAGTTCTTTTTTTTTCCTAGTGAGGTGGTGTCGACACTATCCGTCGGGTGACACCTCAATTTTTTTGCTCAAGTTATGCTATTATCTTTTTTTTCCTTACTGTTCTAGATGAAATCTCTCTATAGATTGATACCACTAAGTTTTTCCCACTTTATTGAATGATTGACTTCCCTTTATGGGCTATTGGCAGAGATCATGACATTCTATTCTAGTGGGTAACCGGCTCCGACAAACTCTAAGTTAAGTAGTGTTGATGATGGTTATTGAAAAGCTTGACTTGTGAAATTTTGAATTTAAGAACGTTGTTCATAATTCAATAAAATAATGACACGTGGCTCAAAGGACGTTCTAACACATTACACATACTAAAATCCTTTTTTGAGATTTGGTTAACAGAATTCCATGTTTATCTGATAATGATGATTTTGGTCATTAATGATCAATGATTTTAAGCTCTTATGCTTTTAGTTCATAAAAATGATTTTTTGCTCATTAATGACAATTTTACCCTTATGTCACTGATGAAAGTTGAAACTATTGCGCCTTTAACGCTATTGACACAGATTCAAGTCCTAACGCCTTTGGATATTGTTTCAGGCTCTAACGCCTTCGGATATCATTTCAGGCTCTAACGCCTTTGGATACTATTTCGAGCTCTAACGCCTTTGGATGCTGTTTCAGGCTTTAATGCCTTTGATGATGATTCAGGCTTCAACGCCTTCGGATATGCTATATGGCTTCAGTGCCTCGTTCTGGCTTTCAACGCCTTTCTCATGATGATGGGCGTGGTATGGATTAGTACCCTCCTTGTATACCTTTCTGATGACTTCTGCCAGAAAGAAGATTTGTTTTGTCAGGGGTGAACGGTATGGATTGGTACCTCCCCGTGGGAATGAGTGTGGTTGTTTCCCCTCATTACCTATTCCAGTGAAGCATGGATTACTTTCTGGGCTGACAGTCAGGGAGAAAGCATTGAGGATGGATTTTTCCTCAGTTTCTCTTAAGGCCTGACGGGTTGGGTGTCTTCGTCCAACACCTACGATTTCCCTATTGGACTTGAGATAAGGGATGGGTGTCTTCGTCCAACACCTACGCTTTCCCTATTGGACTTGAGATGATTATTAAATGATTATTATCATTATTATTATTATTATTGCTATCATGATTATTACTTTAGAGGAGTGTTGCTGTCTGAACACTAATATATTACCTCAGTAGGACAGTACACCATGAAAGCGTATGACCCGCTTTCACGATGTAGTTACCAATTGCTTTTGGGGGAGGATGATGAGCTGTGGTTTGGAGGGCTTAGATAGAATTTGTTAAAAGATGGATATTGTGAATACCGCTTTTAACCTTTGAAGAATATATCTGAAAGCTTTGGTCATAAAAGCTTAAAGGAGGTATGGTGACAAAACGCCTTTATCTTGATGGAATCCAATATTTTCTCTCTAAAAGTCGGTTACAAAAACGGTTATGACAGCTGTACAAGTTAGTTACGATTTTTGTTAAATCACCTATAAATAGAGGTGACCCCTCCTTGTTGAAGGAGAGAGATTTTTGTAATTCCCAGAAGATTTCCTAAAAAAAATCAGATTTCCAACCAGAATTTACAGAGAGAGAAAGTAAAGGATTCATCAAGGAAAAACATTATGTCACTACTTTTCTTCATTGTTCTTTCTTCTCTCCCTCTGAATCATTTCCTTCTTTTTCCCCTTTTCTTTCTTGTGATCTTTGAATCATTTCTCCCAAAAAATAACTCAATTTAGAACGGTCTGGATATCGGATTTAGGCTAGATTGAGGTTGCAGTAAACCTCATTTCTTCAAGAATCAAAACACCTCTCTACATTTTTGGCGACTCCGCTGGGGATTCTGTAACAATTTTTGAGAGAAAATGGTGACTAAAAGAGGTGCTTCGTCTCAAGCACACGTTATTCAAGAAGAAAATAGGGAAGAATCTCATACTTCCAGAGTGGAAGTTCCTGATCTTTCTGCTGTTCTTGGGCCTTTTCTTGCCCAGTTTCAAGCAACCCAAGTACAGATGCAAGCTCAGATGCAGGCTATCCAAACTCAGGTAGCAGCTCAGTTAGCAACATCAGAAAAACAAATGCAGGAGTTTTTTAAGAAAGCCCATCGTGAAGATAATATTCGCAATTCGGAGAGGTCGCAGGAGCGTACACCTTCTCCATCTCAACATGACGAAGAAAATGACACTCACAATAATCCTCCCAAGAAAGATCCTATTCCTTCTTCTCCACCCTGTAATCATCATGAACAGGAAGGGAGACATTCCTCATATATGACAGCCGAAGATTTCTCTGAGATGTTTGAAAGGGAGCAAGCAAAACGCTCTGGACTTTCAAATGCTTTTGATGCTAGACCACCCTTTTCGGCAAGAATCATGAGAATGGAATATCCAGCAGGATATATCACACCCCAATTCACTCTTTACAACGGAAGAACTGGAAATGCTCGAGAGCATGTGATGTGTTTCACTGATGCATTAAGCAGATATGCTAACAATGAAGAGCTCCATCTTCGCGAATTTGCTAAATCTTTGACTGATCGTGCCTTCACTTGGTACACGACTTTGGCCCCAAACTCTATTCATTCTTGGGAAGAAATGGTCAATATCGTTTCCAAGAAATTCTTCTTTGTAGAAGACCGCGTTACTCTCAATACCTTGTCGAAAGAGCGGCAAAGACCTAATGAAGATCTGACACAATATGTCCGCCGCTTTCGGTAATTGGTTTTAGATTGTCATGAACAAACAACTGAGGAGCAACTTGTACAAATATGTGTCGATGGAGCAGCAAAAGAATACAAAGCTTATTTGGAAGTAGCCACTATCCCCTCTTTTGAAAAGCTTTATGATATTTCTCAAAGGCTCAACACAGTCATATCAAGAGCAGCTCTACCAAGGTATGAAGACAGATATGGTAGGAGGGACAAGAGAGAATCAGCAATGGCGGCAAAAAATTCTGGAAGGCGGCCATTCCAGAGAAATACCTCTTATCAATCTGATAAAAGACCAAAGTATAACCCAGAAAGCATTCCACCGCCTTTTCCCTGCAGCATGGCCGAAGTATTACGAATTGTGGAAGTATGGATTGCTGATGGCGTTTTGTACTTACCATCACCATTCCAAAAGCCTACAGAAGAAGATAAACAAAGCAGTAAATACTGTGTGTATCACCAAACCATACGCCATTCAACAAAAGATTGTTTCTCTCTAAGGCGGATTTTTAATGACAAAATAGCTGCTGGACACCTGAAAATCTCAACTACTCCTGAAGGATCTGTCCATCAGGATCCTTTGCCAAATCATAAAGTGAAAGATGTGGTTGCTATGGTCTGTCATAACTCAGAAATTATGACAGAAAAAGAAATTGAAGAGGAAATTATCCCTAATGATCAGTCAGCAATATAAACTCTTTCACAAAGTTCAAAGTTTAAAAATTTCTTTGACCAAATGTATTTGCTGCTAGAATAGCTGCAACAACGGCTTTGACGACAGTTGCAGAAGCTCATTCAGAACATTGCTTTCTTGCCTATTCTGCTACAAGAAAGGCAATGCCGGAAATTCAAGATGTGAGTTTCACTGCTGATGATATGAAAGCCTCATCAATAGCTCACAACAAGCCTTTGTATGTTACAGCTTTAATAAACTCTATTGAAGCGAAAAGAGCATTGATAGACCCTGGGTCTTCCTTAAACCTTATCCCATTATCAACAGCAATAGCAATGGGGTTAGATCCTTCAAAAATTTCAAAGCAGTCTATAGAGATATCAGGATTTGGACGACAGTGCCAGAACACTATTGGCTATGCTACTATTAATCTTCAAGTAGGGCCAATAAATTCAGCAATAAGAGTCCATGTTATTGAAGCCAATGTAAGCTATCATATTCTTCTCGGCCGCCCTTGGATCCACAAATTTCAGCTAATACTATCAACATTTCATCAATGTGTTAAGGGGATATACAAAAGGAAAGTTATCAGAATACTAGCAACTGCTGCGCCATTTGATAAAGCTGAAGCCCATATCCTAGAAGCATTTTTTTATGATGAGCTTGCTGAAGAAGGTGAAACCGCTTTTGAAATAGCCAAAGGAGTTATGCTACCATCATCCACTGTTTCAACGCCATCAAAAAATTCAAAGGCATCAAAAAGACCACGAGACGAAAGCGTGAAAATAGAAATTCAAAAGGGAAACTCTATCAAAGAATCAAGAACTGGAGGCTGTGAGAGGGTAATACAACCAGATGGAAAGATTGTATATATCTTATGAAAATCAAGGGAAATTGATTCATCAAAAGAAAATCAGATTCCCATGATGAATCAGATATTTCAAGTAGAAGAAACAAGTGAAATTGGGGAAGCACCAGAGCAGATGCAGGACGGTGTAAAAGCGGTACAAGAAAGTCTTGAAGAAGTAAATATTGCAGAAAATTTATCAGAAAAACGGCCGGTACTTATCAGTTCCAAGTTGATCCCAAAAGAAAAAGAAGAATTGGTAAATTTGCTCAAAGAATACCAAGATGTTTTTGCGTGGAATTATGAAGAAATGCCAGGGTTAGATCCTACATTGGTCACACATAAATTGAATATTGAGCCAGGATATGTACCAAGAAAGCAAATGCTAAGAAAATTCAGACCAGATATTGAAGATCAAATCAAAATAGAAGTTGAAAAGCTTCTGAAAGCAGGTTTTATCAAGCCAATTCAACATCCAACCTGGTTAGCCAATATTGTACCAGTCAAAAAGAAGAATGGGCAAATCCGTTGCTGTGTTGATTTCAGAGATTTAAATAAGGCATGCCCAAAAGATGAATTTCCTCTACCCAATATGGACCTATTAGTTGATGCGACAGCAGGTCATGATGCTTTTTCATTCATGGACGGTTACAGTGGTTACAATCAGATCAAGATGGCAGCAGAAGATGCAGAAAAAACCGCATTTCAGACACCAATTGGAAACTTTTATTGTACAGTTATGCCATTTGAGTTGAGAAATGCCGGGGCTACTTATCAAAGAGCTATGACAGCCATTTTTCATGATATGTTTCATAATACTGTGGAAGATTATGTGGATGATATTGTTATCAAGTCTCAAAAGCGTTGGAGTCATGTTGATGATTTAAGAAGAGTTTTTCAACGGTGCCGCCATTATCAATTAAAAATGAATCCGTTAAAATGCGCTTTCAAAGTTTCAACAGACAAATTCTTGGGGTTTATTGTAAATAGACATGGTATAGATGTTGATCCCACAAAGGCTCAGGCAATTGCATCCATGACAGCCCCAAGCACAGTCAAAGAGTTGAAAAGCTTTTTAGGAAGAGTATCCTATATAAGGAGATTCATCCCAGGACTGGCAGCTGTCACAGTACCTCTTATGCCACTCCTACGGAAGAATTGTGTATTCAAATGGGAAACAGTGCATGAAAAAGCTTTTAAACAACTTCAACAAATGATGAGTTCAATAGCAACTATGATGGCGCCAATCCCCAAAAAGCCTTTAGTCCTGTATCTGGCTTCAACGGAAACCGCTATTGGAGCTCTTCTAGCCCAAGAAGATTTGTCTGGTTGTGAACGGCCAATATACTATCTCAGCAGAATTCTCAGAGATGCAGAATTAAAATACCCTCGGATTGAAAGGAGTTGTTTATCTCTGATCTATGCCTTACAAAAATTCCGTCATTATTTACTATCTCATAAGATTTTTCTGATGACAAAATCTGATCCAATCAAATATCTCATGTCAAAACCAGTTCTTTCAGGACGAGCAGCTAAATGGCTCCTTTCGTTATCAGAGTTTGATATTACATGTCTTTGCCCTCGTGCCATCAAAGGACAAGCAGTAGCAGATTTATTGGCAAATTTCCCAGGAAATGATGATTTGATATTAAAAGAAGAACAACCAGGAGAATTCCCTGAAGCAATGACTATTGAAGCAATAAAGGAATGGTTCATGTATTTTGACGGATCTAAAACCACAGATTCAGCTGGGGCAGGTATTGTGTTAAAAGCTCCTGGGGGTGAGGTAATGTCTTTTTCTTTCAAATTGGATTTTCCTTACTCTAATAATATAGCAGAATATGAAGCTCTTCTCATAGGTTTGTCAATTGCTAAAGAGTTAAAAGCCAAGAGAATAAATGTAATAGGAGATTCCAATTTGGTAATTAGTCAAATGGAAGGGTCATTCAATGTAAAAGATGTTGGTTTAGCTCCCTATAGAATAGCGGTTCAAAGAATAATGACTAATTTTGATATGATAGAATTCAAATATCAAGAGCGTACAGGGAACCGCCATGCTGATGCACTTGCTACTTTGGTATCAAAGTTAATATTTGAAGGAGAATCTTCTCAGGTGGTAGTTGAAAGGCGTACAATAGCTACACCGCTGATGGAAGAATTATGCGAAACAGAATCAGAAGAAACAGGTTGGAGAGAACCAATTTTGAAAGATGTTTTCTGCCTTCATGATTCAACAGTGGTCCCTACCACAACACTGAAAGTCTTAAAAAATTTCTTACAGATAAATGGGGATCTTTATTTCAAAGGGCCCGAAGGAGTTTTGATGAGATGTGTTGGAGCAAAAGAAGCTAAAAAAAAAATGATGCAAATCCACACAAAAATATGTGGGTATAATCCTTCTGTTAGTCTGTATAGGAGGTTACAGCGTTTTGGAATATACTGGCCAACAATGGAGAAAGATGCTGCTATGTTACAGAAAGAATGTTCTGATTGTCAAATATTGCCAGATACAGAAGAATGTCACTTTACAAACTCTTGGGAAGATTGGAAGAAACCATACAATCACTACTTTACAGATGGAATAATGCCTACTGACCAAAAGGAATCTTTCAAGTTTAAGAGGAAAGTTGCTAAATTCTACTTTGACAAAGGAGAATTATTCAGAAAAGGATACAATGGTATTGCTCTCAAGTGCTTGTCTGGAAGGGAGATCGAAATAGCATTACATGAAGCTCATAGTGGAGATTGTGGTGTTCATCAGGGAAAAAGAAAGTTGTTTCAACACATTTTGGGATTGGGATATTATTGGCCTACCATGGAGGCAGATTCACACTTATATGTTCAAAGCTGTCATCAGTGTCAAATAAGAGGAAATGTCATTCATGCGCCTGCACAATCTCTACAGTATGTCTCTACACCCTGGCCCTTTCATACTTGGGGGCTAGATTTAATCGGACCTGTTAATCCTCCTGCTGAAGGATATGTTTGGATACTTGTGGCTACTGAATATTTCACCAAGTGAGTAGAAGCTATACCATTAAGAAAGGCTACAGGTATCATGGTGGCTAAATTTATTAAAGAGAACATCATCTGCCGCTTTGGGATACCAAAGGAGGTCATCACTGATAATTGAACGCCTTTCATAAATTCTAATGTAAGAGAGTTACTGGAGAAATATGATATCAAACACAAGAAGTCAACCCCCTATTATCCTAAAGGGAATGGGCAAGCAGAGGCTACTAACAAGACTATTCTGAAGATAATTGGAAAAATGATAGAAGGAGCTCATAAAAAATGGTGTGAAAGACTTCCAACAGCGCTCTGGGATTACAGAACTTCAGCAAGGACTGCAACGGATGTTACCCCTTTCTCTTTAGTATATGGGTCAGAAGCTGTTGTGCCTCTGGAAATCAAGATACCATCTACAAGAATTGAAGTATTTGATGGAGAAGAGGCATGCCTCCAAGCTGCTAGATTAGCTCAGTTAGAAGTTATGGATGAAAAACGTGAAGCTGTAGCTATAAAGACAAAAGCGTATCAAAAGAGAGTTGCTAAAGCGTATGACAAGGCAGTACGACATAGAATTCTGAAAGAAGGTGACTTGGTCCTTCGAACAGCTATTCATATCAGGAATGGTACAAAAGTAGCGAAGTTTACTCCTAATTGGGAAGGGCCATTTTTGATAAGGCAAAGTTTTGACAGCGGTTATTGTCTTTTGTCTACGCCATCTGGTGAAATATTACATGATCCTATCAATGTAAAATGGTTAAAAAAATACTATGCTTAATAAGAAAAGTAACAAAACTTTTTCTTTGTATTCATTAAAATTTGACAAGAGTTACAAAAGAGTAAAGAAAAAGCTTTTACAAAATATCAGAGGTAAAGCCTTTCTCATTTAGATATACAAGTCTTTCAGCAGAAGCCTTTAGACGAATATATTCTTCATGATCTGCCTTGATTTCTTCTTGTAAAGCCGTCAGACTATCTTGAGCATCTTTTATCTTCTTTTCTTTCTCCTCCAACATAGCCTGATGGCGGGCAATTTCTTGACGAATAATATGAATACTATCTTGTTCATTTGATATTGCTTTCTTAAACTCTTCCGCTTTAATCACTTTATTTTTGTAGGAGCTATTCAACCTGGCAAAGCTCTTGGCTTGGAAAAATGTAACAGATAAACTATTCAGGAAATCTGTTAACCATTTCATATTAACATTGATATCCTCTAACTCCTTCAGCTCCTGCCCCCAGTCCTCAAGAGTCTTTATCCTCAAAAATGCAAGATGATGCTTGATATCTCTAATCCTTCTGACAACAGAGCATACTGTCTCTATGCAGCTCGCTCTGATGATAGGATTCTTCAAAGAGCAGGTAGCAGTGATGTCCTGATAGCGTTTAATTATCTCTGTCCATAAGGGGACTGAGCTTTCAGGTACGGGGTATCGCTTCAGAATATCATCAAGAGAATTGACTGATAGCGGTTCTGATGAAGTAGAAGGTGTAGCGGGGTCTTCACTCATAAAATTACCAACGAAAGCAGATAATTCTGATGTAGTGACTTGTGAAAAGGCTGTCGCATGAGGATCAGAATCAATGATTTCCATTTCATCATTAGTAGCAACATTGATTTCCATGGCAGAACTGGCAGCTTGAATATCTTCATGGACGCCTTCCGGAGCAGCTTCTGTTTCAATAATTTCTGAAGAGCCAATGATAACGCTTTCAGTAGAAGCAATCATTTGAACACTGACACTCTCAGTTGAAGGCATTGGCGTATGAGTGCTTCCGCCAATAGAAGGAGTGTTATCAAGAGAAGAAGAAACCTCTGCAATAATTTCAGGAAGAGGCTGTTGCACAGAATTCTGCACCACTGAAGAGAAAAACGCTATTTCACTGGCTGAAGGAGGCTCCACCTCCATAAGTTGTTCTGAGGCCTCAACTCCAGTAATTCTTTCATCAAAAACATTTTGTACTTCAGCCTCAACAGCGTTTGAATTTTTGTCCTTGGGAAGATCATCAGAAAGAGTCTCAACTATTGCAGAAGCAGAAACAATACTTTCTGGTGGTTCAACCTGGGCGCTTTCAGAAGGACCTTCAAAATAATACATATTGTTAGAACACTTTATTAATACATCACGAATATAAAGATAAGTATATATATACAGATACTGATAAAACGCTTTTAAAATAACTAACCTGTGTTTCCAGAACTAGTAATGATAGTCTCAATCATAAGAGGTGATGAAGATTGCGCTGTCTTTTGAAGAAGAAGGGATTTCGCCTTGATAGCTTGCGATCTCATTCTCTTCAGAGATGTTAACGCTTTAGCTATATCAATGGTTCTGGCAGGATTTGCAGTTCTTCGAACACCGGAAGCTTTAGCAGGTTGATCTTTCTCTTTGGAAAGCGGGGAGGAACTGGGTTCACTCTCAGGCCAGACATTTGCCAAATTTTCAACTTGTACTCTTGCTTCCGCCGATGGAGGGAAGGGAATATCAGCAACATCATCTTCAGGAATGCTGAGTCTCACTGGAGTAGATGGAGTTCCAGAGCTTCCTGCACCAATATCTGAAGGCGGTGCTGTATTCTTTTCTTGATTAAAAGAAGTTTCAGTCCTTCCTAACTCATGTTGAGTTTGTAGATTCTGCTTGCGCACAATCAATGGCTCATTATCTTCACTATCAGAAGAAGGATCCTGTGACAAATTTAAGTAAAAGATAAGAAAAAAATGAATGATGAGAAATTGAATTTAAAAAAAAAAGTGTACGAATAAGAAATTATTTTAATTGTAAAAGCTTTGCTTACTGATTGGCTCTTTCGCTTCTTAAAAGGAGGAGCCTTCTTCTTTATTGCAATCTTTTTTATTCTAGGCGCTTTTGGAGTAGTCGCCTTTGGAGCAGTAACGTTTGCAGGCTGGGGAGGAGTAATGTTTTCCTCTCGGATCTCTGAGGGACCTCCATCAGCGGATTTTGATCTTGGCTTCTTGCGTGGAGAAGCTACTGCCTTCCTTTTCTTGCCTGCACCAGGTGGCTCTTTCAAACATTTTTCCTTGTCCAAAGCCAAATTAATCGTTTGACTGAGCATCGGCGGACCTTGAACAAAGGCTTTGAAAGTACCAATGCAAGCTTTCCAGAAAAGCTGGTAGTTCTTCGTACATCTGCCCATCCTGTGCTCCCCAGCCAAGTAGAAACCGGCAACAGACGGCCTTAAGTTTGAAGACCAACTCTCTAGAATGAAAGCTTTCATGGTTCTCTTTAAAGAGAAAGATTCAGCTATACCATCTGGAACGCCTTGATCAAGCCCAAACTGCCTCAGACACCGATCGGGGTTGTAAGACTCAAGACAAAAACTGTTTGTCTTGCCGCCGTCCACACTGAAGAGACCTACTAGGTGGCACTTGGACAAGATAGCAAAACAATGAAGAGTCTTCAATGAAATTTCTGCCCGCTCTTCAGAATTTGTACCCAGAAAAGCCAAAGGAGTTTCGGAATGATAACAAAATCTTTCAATTCCCTTCAAAAGCTCAATATAAGGTCTGAAGCAAAAACACTTTTCCTTGTCAATGAAATCAAAGATCAACGCATCCTTCTTCCTAGAAATGCTACTCCACCGCCATGCCCTAGGACTTGGGAGATCTTCAACAGCGGTATCATCAGCTTGTAAAGGAGAAAATTGTCTAGCTGAAGGCGCGTAACCGAGAAAGCGTTCCCATAACCACATTTGTAGGAAAGCGGTATGAACGAATGATTCTATATGATAAGAACCTGCTGACCAGGCCTGACACTTGTGAATTTGATCAAAATTCTTGTATAAAGTTCCCAAAAAATATATTCCTAAGGGAAAGTTTTGACCATCAGCAAGGCGGAAAGCCAGGGGGAATAATCTGTCCAAAACTTTATCCGTTAGAGCGCCTTCAAAAATGTATCTTGACAGCCACATGCAGATAAACGCTGTCAGCTCCAAAGGAGAATTATACTCTTTCCCATATTTATATTCTCTAACTCCTGTCTCCTTGTTCACAGGGCCTTTCTCTCTGAAGAAGTAGCGTACCCAGCCATAAAAATTTGGCCACCTTGCATGGGATTCCTTTGAAGCTCCCCAAACGGGATTTACTCTTGACTCTCAAACAAGAGCATGCAAAAGTCTTGACGCTTTTATCTCTTCTTTGCTCAAAACAACGTCTTGTATATCACTGTTCCCAAAGATCGGCAATCTCCATAACGCCATTACATCTTCCAAAGTAGGGGTAATTTCTCCCCACGAAGTAATAAAAGTATGAGTCTGACTGTTCCATCTGGTAACCAGCTGTGATAAGCTATCTGTGTCTTTTCTAACTTCAAAATCCTTTGAAAGCTCTATTGCTCTAAAAATTTCAGCTGCATGTAATTTAGGACCATACTCTGGATGAGTGAGTATGTAATCACACCACGCTGTCCATTCCTTGGTGCAACCGCTATGGGAACTAAAATTGACTTGTGAAAGCGGAAAATCTTTCCTCTCTACCCTAAACATAGAAGTGGCAAAAGGTGAAGGACAAAATCCTTTAGCTCCGTCAATATCGTCATAAGGCAAAGCCCACCCATCAGAAGGAACAGCGGTATCCCAGGAGTGACGCATAGCTGAATCCCAAAATTCATTACTTAAAATATTTTTTTGAGAAGAAGATACCATAGCTGAAAGCGTAAAAGTTGCAGAAATAAAAAAAAAAATGATAAATTACAGTGTGTTCTTCTAAAAAAAAAAAATGAAATAAATAACAATAACATACATATATAAATAAATATACATGTAATGACAACGATAAAAGAACAAAAGTAAATAAAATGACATAGTATACAGATAATCAAAACCATTCAGATGATGAAACAAATTAAAAAAAAAGTAAAACAACAAGTATAAGCATAAGCAGTCAAATAGAAATAGTAAACAAAAAGATAAGAGAGCAGAAACTCACCAGAATTCTAAAAGATGTTCTGAAATTCCAAATAGAGATCGAAATCCTTGATTCTTTTGAAGGAAAACCACAATGAGATCAATAAAAACTCAGGGTATACTTGCACGAGGAAGAAGATGAACAGTAAAGCAATAAGGAACTGATTATCTGATTTTTATAATGATTAAACATTTATGGTGTGCGGTTTTCAAGAAGCACGTTTTGATTTAAAGTTAAAAAAAAAAGGGTACGATCATAATGACCTTGACAGGCTGGTTGCGTGATCTTATTGGCTATAAATGTGGCAAGTTGTTTTAAGCGGGATTCGAAAAGACATTTTTTTTAGACGCCAAATTTATGATAGCATATTATTTAATGAACTCCTTTTATCATGATGATTTGTCTGCTCAGACGCTTTTAGAGTATGGTTAAGCCTAAAAGCGCCCTCACAGACAGGGGGCTAAAAATGTTGATGATGGTTATTGAAAAGCTTGACTTGTGAAATTTTGAATTTAAGAACGTTGTTCATAATTCAATAAAATAATGACACGTGGCTCAAAGGACGTTCTAACACATTACACATACTAAAATCCTTTTTTGAGATTTGGTTAACAGAATTCCATGTTTATCTGATAATGATGATTTTGGTCATTAATGATCAATGATTTTAAGCTCTTATGCTTTTAGTTCATAAAAAGGATTTTTTGCTCATTAATGACAATTTTACCCTTATGTCACTGATGAAAGTTGAAACTATTGCGCCTTTAACGCTATTGACACAGATTCAAGTCCTAACGCCTTTGGATATTGTTTCAGGCTCTAACGCCTTCGGATATCATTTCAGGCTCTAACGCCTTTGGATACTATTTCGAGCTCTAACGCCTTTGGATGCTGTTTCAGGCTTTAATGCCTTTGATGATGATTCAGGCTTCAACGCCTTCGGATATTCTATATGGCTTCAGTGCCTCGTTTTGGCTTTCAACGCCTTTCTCATGATGATGAGCGTGGTATGGATTAGTACCCTCCTTGTATACCTTTCTGATGACTTCTGCCAGAAAGAAGATTTGTTTTGTCAGGGTGAACGGTATGGATTGGTACCTCCCCCGGAATGAGTGTGGCTGTTTCCCCTCATTACCTATTCCAGTGAAGCATGGATTACTTTCTGGGCTGACAGTCAGGGAGAAAGCATTGAGGATGAATTTTTCCTCAGTTTCTCTTAAGGCCTGACGGGATGGGTGTCTTCGTCCAACACCTACGATTTCCCTATTGGACTTGAGATAAGGGATGGGTGTCTTCGTCCAACACCTACGATTTCCCTATTGGACTTGAGATAAGGGATGAGTGTCTTCGTCCAACACCTACGCTTTCCCTATTGGACTTGAGATGATTATTAAATGATTATTATCATTATTATTATTATTATTGCTATCATGATTATTACTTTAGAGGAGTGTTGCTGTCTGAACACTAATATATTACCTCAGTAGGACAGTACACCATGAAAGCGTATAACCCGCTTTCACGATGTAGTTACCAATTGCTTTTGGGGGAGGATGATGAGTTGTGGTTTGGAGGGCTTAGATAGAATTTGTTAAAAGATGGATATTGTGAATACCGCTTTTAACCTTTGAAGAATATATCTGAAAGCTTTGGTCATAAAAGCTTAAAGGAGGTATGGTGACAAAACGCCTTTATCTTGATGGAATCCAATATTTTCTCTCTAAAAGTCGGTTACAAAAACGGTTATGACAGCTGTACAAGTTAGTTACGATTTTTGTTAAATCACCTATAAATAGAGGTGACCCCTCCTTGTTGAAGGAGAGAGATTTTTGTAATTCCCAGAAGATTTCCTAAAAAAAATCAGATTTCCAACCAGAATTTACAGAGAGAGAAAGTAAAGGATTCATCAAGGAAAAGCATTATGTCACTACTTTTCTTCATTGTTCTTTCTTCTCTCCCTCTGAATCATTTCCTTCTTTTTCCCCTTTTCTTTCTTGTGATCTCTGAATCATTTCTCCCAAAAAATAACTCAATTTAGAACGGTCTGGATATCGGATTTAGGCTAGATTGAGGTTGCAGTAAACCCCATTTCTTTAAGAATCAAAGCACCCCTCTACAAGTAGGAAACGACAATGATAGTCTTCATAGACAGGCGGTGACCACTAACATGCACGATTAGATGTTCCGACACTTATCAAAAAAGTTAAAATGATCATGGGCTGTTTTTTGTAACTAATTACATGATCCTTCTTTAAAGGACCATACAACTGTGAGAGCGTATTAGAGATAGTCTTAAAAAATACAATAGAGTGGTGTAATAATGTGAGATAAGATACAACAATTGAAATATGATTTAATCAGATTATGATATAGATAGAATAGATTTAATTATACTTAGTTTCTATCTTTAAATTATCACCTCTTTTACATATTAATTCTCAAATTCATTTAGGGTTTGCAAACTAACTACACACTTGCTATTCTGCCCATAAACACAAAGTAGCTTGCATTGCATTTCAACAAAAGCAAAGAAAGTCTCTCTAGTCATCCATCTATGTTACTTCTATTACCATTACCATATGATAAAAGCAAGAGAAGATGGTGTTAACCAACACTTTATCTTCCCAAAATACCCTAGTAAAACTTAGTTTTTTCATCTTAATTAGATACCAAAAATATCCCTCATGATTATTTTATTCCAAACACATGCCCTAACAAGATTTTTGATACCAAAAATACCCCTCATGATTATTTTTATTCCAAACACGTCCCCTAACAAGGTTTTGATACAAAAAATATCCCTCATGATTTTTTTATTCCCAACATGTCCTTAACAAGAACTTGATACCGAAAATACCCCACATGATTTTATTTAGTCCCAACATGTCCTGTAATTTGGTATCAAAAACACCCTCATTATTTTTTTATTCCCAGAATTTGATATCCCCTTCATTATTTTATTATTCCCAATTTGGTATCTAAAATACTACTCATGATTTTTTTTTAGGAGTCAAATCGTCTAAGGTGACAACCGGATTTGGCAAATCTGGTAATCACTTGTAGAGGTCGCCATGTGTCTCCTTTGACACCCCTTAACCGTGGGTAAGGTTCACCCACCCATTTTTGGTTTTTTTAAATATTAATTCTATTTTTTAAATTAAAAAATTGTTTTAGAGTTTTTTTAATATTAAAAACAGTTTTTAAATTTTAAAAAAAGAATTAATATTTTTTTAAAAAAATCAAAAATGGGTGGGTGAACCTTACCCACGGTTAAGGGGTGTCAAAGGAGACACATGGTGACCTCTAGGGGCGATAACCGGATTTGCCAGAGATGATTTGGCTCCTTTTTTTTTTATTCCCAACAAGTTCCATAATAAGAATTTGATACCAAAATATCGTTCCTGAATTTGTTTGATACCAAAATACTCTCATAGTTTTTTTAATTCTCAACATGTACCCTAACAATAATTTGATACCGAAAATACCCAATTAATCAATAAGCTTGCACGTGACTTGCATGTGCACAACCAACTAGTCATATGTAAATCTGAGACTACCTACAACAAGTAAAAAAAACTAATTAAACTCCTCTACCTCTATGTGTTTCGACTTTTACAAATTAAATAGGATAATGCTAGCACCACTTTTTTTTAAGTCTCAATCTCTTATTTATTGGATATAGTGTTAGTGCAAAACACGTGTTTTTGTTTTTTTCTTAATGGAAGACAATTACACGTATTTTCCGTGAAGAAAGTGAATTTAAAAGAAAGTGACGCTAGCAATATTACTCAACTAAATATCATTATCTTTTATTTTTCTTTACTCCTTAGGTATCTATGGAGTTCAAATCACAACCAATTGTGATTGAATTCGGGAAGAGTTCAATCGCACCCACAAGTCAACACGTGTCCTCGTTAATCCCTATTAAACCCTGGTTAAGATTCATCAACCCTTAAATTTCAACAATCTAACCTTGATTTTCAGAAAAAGTATTTAAAAAATATTAAGTCTTAAGGGTTAAATATTCTTTACTAGAGTTACAAGTTTTTTAATATTTTTTTTCTAAAAATCAAACTTAAGATTATTGAACCTTAAGGGTTGATGAATCTTAACCACGGTTAACAGGAGTTAACAGGGACACATGTTGACTTGTGGGTGCGATTGAATTCTCCTTGAATTCAATCGCAATGGGTTGTGATTCAATCTCATATTTATGGTGCATTATACCTCAAGATCTCAATGTAGTAGTAGTAAGCTTCAAATCTATAGAAACCCTAAAGAATAGCCATCCCTCGTGATCGTATCACCATCTGCAAGAACCATGATCAGATTCTTAGCTCCATGGATACAAAAATTAGAAAGCACAAATTCAGAAAGAATAACAAAATTGAAGAAGAAAAACAAAAGAAAGTGGAAATATTGATAAAATGAAACTAAACCTCTGCAGGAGCATCAATAATTCTGTAAGTATCCTGGAAAAAGATTATGTAGAAATTTTTTTTGAAAATCATGGTTAAATTGTTGAACCCTAAGGATTAGTAAATCTTTGTTATAATTGATAGGGGTTAAAAGGGACATATGTTGACCTATAGCTGCGATTGAACTCTCCCCAAGTACAATCGTGATTGACTGTGTTCCGATATCCTTGCTTTTGTTACCATTCTCTTCTCCTTGATATACTTCACCTCAAAATATGTGTAGAAAAGCCTCTGCAAGAACCCGTGGGAATTAATGCGGTGTCGGACAGAGGGGTGCAGATGGTGGGATTGGGGTTTGGGGATACGTTGCATTATCCTATTGCCAAGTAGGCTGTAGGGGTGTTGCTCGACCTCAGCTTATGATATATATATATATATATATATATATATATATGTGCTGGCTCAAGCTTAGCTCGAAACCAATTTGAGCTCTCGAATGCTAGCTTGAACTCGGCTCATCTATAGATAATCGAGTTCGAGTTGGCTCGTGAGTTTTCCTATTATTTTAGACTCACCCTTAATTTCAACAAAAGAACTCAAATCAAATTTGTAAGAGTGTAACATGTTGATCAGATTCCCCCTTCCCCAAATTCAAATCAAATTTGTAAGAGTGGAACATGTTCATCAAATTCCCCCTCCCAAATTTTTTTTAAAGAACCAAGCATAATTATTCTAGTGATTAGAATTTATAAATTCTGAAAGGGTGAAGTCATCACACACCAGGGCTTTGCCCCAGTGGTCGTGTATCTCCTGCTTTGGGGGGAGGTACCGGGTTTCATTTCCGAGACAGTGTGAGTTTGTATATACTCTCCACCCGCCTACTAATTGAACAAATACTAACACCTAACCGGCGTTGCAGCCTAAACGTATATCTCGAACAAAAAAAAAAGTCATCTTTTAAGTTCTAGTTTAACAACAAATTCAATTTTTAGTTTCTTAATTTTTGTATGAAAACTAATATTATTAGGGTAAATAGTACAATAAAATTAATCCAGTTGAGTCAAGTCGAGTCCCTCGTTGCTTGTGTCCAATTCGATTAACAAACGAGATCAGTCAATTACCTCAGCTCTCAAACACCCAACTCAAACTCGGCTCATATAGAGACGAATCGAGCCGGCTCGGCTCAGTGTAAAGAAAGAGAGACCGATAGATACCACTGACTGTCACAAAGAAATAGAGATTCTGAACGGAGTATCAATAGCACAGCCGCACTTTGTTCATCTTTGATCTTACCATGGCTCTCAGAAGCCTGTTCATCACACAATTCATCATCTTTCTTTCCTTTTCTTCGGTAATATGACTCAAAATCTATGTTCATCTCATTTTCTTCAGTTGGGATTTGTGTTCCATCTACTTTATCATCATACATGGTCTTCTGGATTTCCTTCTATTTCATCACTTTGGGTTTTAATTTCTTCCATTTATTCGTTAAACGTGTTCAATTCTCATCTGGGTTTTCACCCATTTGATTTGATATTCCCAATTTCTGTTTTTTTTGTTCTTACTTTCTGAGTTATCATTCATTTTTAATTACATATTATTGGTTCATCGCTATAATCTATTTCCATCTGTTCTTCATTTTTGATTTATATGTTCCATCTATTTCATCATATATGTTCCACTTCTGCATCTGGATCTTTTGGGTTTTCTTCCATTTTGTCAAATTTTCTCGATTTGTTCTTTTTTGGGTTCAGGGTTTCTTCCATTTCTTCATTAAATATGTTCAATTCTCAAATGGGTTTCTGAATTTCATCCTTTTGATTAGATATTCCCAATTTCCGCTTTTTGGGTTTACTGAATTTGCATACATTGTATCTCATATGTTTTGTTCATTTTAATAATCTATCTCTCTGTTCATCATCAGGTCTTAGCCCATGAGGTTCGGACCTCAGGACAGTACCCTTTGGTTGTGAGCACCTGGCCCTTCTTACAGGCAGTTAGAGCTGCATGGAGGGCCGTTGACAGCGGGTTCTCCGCCATTGATGCTGTCGTGGAGGGTTGCTCTACTTGTGAGGAGCTGAAATGTGATGGTACAGGTGGGGGAATCTGAGACCCAATTGGGTCGAAAAGAATTTTTTTTTGCTATTTACTGATAATCTAGTTGTCTTAACCTGTGTTCCTGGTTTTGGTAGGGTTCTTCCAGTCTGTTTAAATTGTGAAAATTGGTTTATATGTTGTGGTTTTCATTCTATATGAGAATGTTCAGTTAGTGATGACTTATCTAGGCAAATGGTGATTTGGTTTTTAGTTTGATTTGATTGTGAGCTTGGATGGTTAGAGTTTATGTTAATTCTTTCGAGCCGCAAAAAACACGGAAGCACTTGGCCAGTTTATGTTCTCCTTGTGGATTTGAACTTGCAAATCGCCTGAAAACAATCAAAGATAAAAGTTGTTGCTTGGATGTTTACTTTAGTTCCTCTCAGTGTTATGGAGAAACTGTAGTTTTCTAGATGTTGTAACCACATCCATGTCCTTAGCCCCTACCATACATATTGTATTGATATTATTTCGGTATGAACAGTTGGGCCCGGTGGAAGTCCAGATGAGAATGGAGAAACTACAATTGATGCTCTAGTCATGGATGGGGTAACCTCCATTCACCACATTTCATTCATCGAAATTTTCAAACAAAACTATAATTTTAATTTATTGTGGTGTTATTCATTGGTCTTTGTTGCTCTGCATCCATTAAAAATGACAATAAATCTGTGTTTTTGCTAAGAAAATGGTAGACAACAATGGAAGTTGGAGCTGTTGCTGCCATGAGATACGTGAAAGATGGTGTCAGAGCTGCAAAACTAGTGATGCAACATACAGAACACACTTTGCTTGTTGGGGAGAAGGCCTCAGCCTTTGCCATGTCCATGGGTCTTCCAGGACCCACAAACCTTAGTTCACCAGAATCTATGGATAAATGGATCAAATGGAAAAAGAATGGCTGCCAACCTAATTTTTGGAAGAATGTTCTACCCGCAAAGAGTTGTGGCCCTTATCATCCAAAGGATGTTCCTTCTGCTATGGATCTTACCAAGGGGACATGTTCCGGAAGCAATCTGTTGGGAGCTCTTGCATCAAGGTCATCTCATATTGGTCTCGACAACCACGACACGATCTCCATGGCTGTAATTGATAAAGTAAGTTGATGCATGATTACTTCCAGGCTTCTTAGAATGTTCTTGTTTTACTAACCAATTCAAATGTATGTTCCTTTTTGTAGAAGGGGCACATTGCAGTTGGAACGTCAACTAATGGAGCCACTTTTAAGATCCCTGGCAGGTAATTTGTATATGACCTATTATTTCTATGGCGTTATAACCATTGAAGAATAGTGAACATCCAAATTTTGCTTAACCTAAATAAATACATTTTTTGTTATCGATAATCAAGTAGTATATATATAAGAAAGGATCAAGAATACGAAGGCAAAGCCTATACAACAGTGTATGTTAATAACGCCATGATTTGACTAAGTGTGAACTCCTTTTCCAAGAACTTGTACATGTCTGTGCTACACACCGAGATGAGGTACTTAACCTTCTATTTACATGCCCAGAACATTGTGTCTAACTTAGTAAAATTTAAAATTGTAAGGCCTCATCTGGGGTTGAAAACGCGGGTTTGGGCAAGCAGAATGAGCTCTAAAAGGGTCTTGTTTAGGTCAGGCAACTCAGCATGCAACATCTGTTGCAAACAAAGTCCAAAACATGTTAAGGTCTATAAACAGGTAAGGCGAAGATGAAGAAGCATGCAGTTGTAGGGCTTCTGTAGCAGAGTTCTGTAATATAAAATTTCTTCAAGTCTGTTCACTGGTCACTCAGATTGGCCTGTTCTGTCTCTGAAGAGATTGTTGGATACTCCAAATGAGCAGTTTTACCCCTGATGGATAATTCAGTTTTATACAAAAATTTCTTTACCTGAGTTGTCTACTTGTAGTCTTGTACCCTATAAGTTGGTAATAGGGTTTGCAGCCACAGGCTTCTGGACTAGCATCAGGTATGGTAATGGATTGACGATGAAACCCATATCATCACCACATCCTTAAGCTTAGTGGCCAATTCCATGATTCCTTTTCTGAGAGGATAAAGTCTGTCTGGCAAATTATCCGAAACTTTGAGCACTCTCTACATGACCTAAGAATTAAAAAAATATGCGTTCCAAGGAAGTGAATCGACTTCAAAATGGTTGGTAAAAATCCCATCTAAACCGCGTTTAGGAATAACAAACAATCGAAGACTCCATGATATTTGCTAAAATGAACTTGATGAGAATTTTCACCTCTGTCTTCATTTCCAAACCCGGAAAGACCATTGCACCATGCTGATACCCAAGAAAGAGGACTTCCCTCTTGACCAATCGATGCACCCATAGTAACAAAGTTCTCCGATCTTTTCAAAGAGTCTCGAATAATTCATGACTTTTTTGTTAAGAGATTAATTCATGACTTTTTTTAATCTTTCTGAAATTTTCTCAAAATTTTTCCGAATTTCCCCCGGATTTCTACCTAACCGAATAGTTCCCGAACTCTAACTTACTATGATGCACCCCCTCAATACTGAGTTAGAATCTGGTCGAGAGTAGAAACATAAGCCTCTTGCTAAGGCACATGTAGTAGAGACTAACTCAGGGAAATACTGTGTTTTAATAAGTGGCATTTAAGTCCTAGTAGAGATATTAAGGAATGATGTCCAATACCTCTCTCTATATATACCCCATTTACTCTTTTATGTTGACAGAATGGAGCAAAATGGAATAAATTTATTTCAAAGCTTGCTATTGCATGACATGTGATATCTCTATTTTGATGGTGACACCTGTTCAGTATCTCCATAGAGCTAGTGTGACTCTAGTTCACTTCTCTCTCTATCCACCTGTATATATATATATATCATTGGTATATATTTATGTTACTAGATCATTAACCATTCTTTTACCCTCATCTCATTACTAAACTTTTAAGATGCATGTTTAGGTATGGTTCTTGATCTACATTTAATATGAGAGCTAATCCACTGATTGAACTGTCTTCACTCCTGTTTTCTTACTTTTGTTACCCTATGATGAGAAACAACTTCTTATTATCTCTTGGTCACTCAGCCCTGAAAACATTTGAAATTATATCATTCTAAAAGAAGAAGAAAGTATTTTGCTGAAATATGAAGTGATAGACCAAGATCATAGTAGTTCCTCTGGATAGGCAACTATAGAGTGTTATGCACTGTCGAGTCATTTTATTTTTTAATTCACTTAATTCACCCTCATACTTGACTCCAGGGTTGGTGATGGACCCATCGCTGGTTCTTCAGCATATGTCGATGATGAAGTTGGTGCTTGTGGTGCAACTGGGGATGGTGATATAATGATGCGCTTCCTTCCATGGTAACTTGAAAATCTCTCTCTGACAAACAATTACTTGATTGAACCACATAACCACCAATCTTTTCTTCTAGAATTTGTGAAGATGAATGTTTGAGTCTCATGCCTGCAATAGGCTGGTTTGGCTCCTGTTCTGCCTATTTGGTAAGCTCTACTCAAGAGAGAGAGAGAGAGAGAATCAAATAACAGGAACAAAACGATCATATATCTTCCTCTTTTTCTGACTTGTTATGGATTTGAATCTTACGCAGCACTTGTCTGATTTCAGTTATCAAGTTGTAGAGAGTATGAGGTTAGGGATGGAACCCAAGCTTGCTGCTAAGGATGCTATATTGCGAATTGCAAGAAAATATCCGGATTTTGTTGGAGCTGTTTTTGCCGTGGATAAGAATGGTGTGCATGCCGGTGCTTGCCATGGATGGACATTTCAATATTCGGTGAGAAGCCTGTACATGAACGACGTGGAGGTCTTCACTGTGCTCCCTTGAAACTGCAGCTGCCTCCAACTGGCAAAGATTAATGTTGTTTCCATCTAGCATTATGGATTTTAGTGGTTCTTT